>CM047813.1:31347992-31729477 GCA_026214975.1 Gentiana macrophylla
CCATCTAAGTCGGCCAAATTCAATCCTCAATCGTATTTCCCACGATATGATAAATGATAAACATGGAAAGAATCTCAATTCATCAAGACTCAAGCTTCGACATTTAAATATGTTCATAATTATTTCCAACAATTAAGGAGATTAAATCAGAACTATCTATTCCTTAGTGGAACACGAAATCCAAGTCCAACAAGGACAAGATCCACGACGGCTTAGGGCATAACGCCCTCTATATAAACAATCTCTAATGGAACTACTAAAACTTGATTTCAATACACTCATTGGATACGTAGACAAACTTTCGATACATTTCTCAAGTGCGCTCTAAACCACCACCAAACACTCCCCGCTTCACATCGCTTTTAGGTTCCATCATAGAACAAATTGCCACTAGGAAAACAGACCCGGATTTATTACCCGACGATTTCCAAAGATCGCCAATATATTTTTACACCATTATTATTTATAATATGCTCCACACCAAGCAATGAGTCTTGTGTACATTATAATCAATGACGTAATTTGTATTGTATTATTTGGTTTTGGTCATTTTATCGCACAACTAAGCACAATTTGTTTTTAACAACATAATGTGACGGTAAATACTAAACATGAAAACACAAATGGAAAATAAAAATTTGCTTGGAAAAAACAAACTAAACTAATATACTCTAAATTCTTTCACATTCTACTATTATCCTAGCTGAAATTGAAATGAAGCCCTACTTTCAATTTAAATTGAAAATGGTATAACATATTTACACTTGGTATGACATTCATTGAACATTCGATGTGGGATTATTTTCATTGCTCCCACTTCCTGCCCCTGCTCGACTAACGTAAATGTAAAGAGGTAAAGAGAGGATGGGGTTTCTCTCGCTTTTGGCATTCAGATGTTGTACTTTCCCTAGCTTGCTGCTGCTTCTTGACCATCAACTGCCTGATGCTCCTGTGGCTGTGGCTGTGGCTGTGGCTGTGGGTATACGAATCGAACGTTGTTTAGATTATCCATCCCATGATTCAACATTGCTGCTTCTTGATTGTATATCCTATGATGATATTGTGGAGCATTGTTCATCATCGATCATTATTCCAGGATTCATCAGTACGTACTTCTTGTGAATATGAGATGGACCATGTAAAATGTATGCCTGCAACTGCAACCCTCCCAGTAGAATTCTGTGTGTACAAGAATATTCTTTGTTCAGCAAACACCATTATCATCATCATCCTATATTATTCATTATCACTTGTGCATATGAGATCCTTATAAAATGTGTGTGTGTGTATAGTAAGTTTCTTTGTCTTTGTCCAGCTCCCACCGCATAATTTGCTGTCCAGTTCGAATTACCTGCATCTTGCATTTGCATTTGCATCTGCATCATAGTTTCTGCATGTATTGTATATGCATTTTCATTAACATAGGATCACCTAATAAAGTTACAGGTGTAGTCTAATTCACGCTTGTAAACGTAAAATTACTCATAAAACGCGCATACGTGCACTCTGCAGGCATGGTACTGCTATTATGGCTTGGAAGACCTATTACTCTAATTGTCTTGGAACGCCGACATTTCCTGGATTCTGAGGACGTGGTGCAGGTGGAACCATCGGTGCAGCCGAAAACGAGACATATATCCCCTCAGTCGGAAAACGACTGTTGCTCAATCTTAATAAATTTTCATCAGCACCCAACAGATTCTCAATTTCTCATAGTGTCTGTCAAGAGTCCCTGGAGCAAACTTTAAACTAAATATGTATCCCGAAAAGTGAAAACAATGCAAGTATTGTATAGTAAGTATGATTACAAGATATCTACAGAATATAGTAAGTATAAAAGCATGCAAAAATAAAATATATATGATGATAGGGAATCGCTGCTAGACCGAATAGCGCAATGCTTACTGATATGAACTGGCGTAAAATCATCAGAATCTTCCCATTTAATTAGTAGGCTTGCCCAGTTCGGGATCTCGTTCTTTCAATAATATTGGGCACTTATATATTCAGCTGCACAAAATTAAATATTAGTCACACATAATTTACTGAAATTTAATTTGGTTAACTGTAAATTATAAAATAATTTTGAAATAAGTATGGCTTGATGATTGATTGACGAATTATAACCTCAACTTGCAAAATTCCAGATGCCAAATCTGCTTGAATTCCTGATATATCTGACCATGGTATTTCAATCTTTTTCTTCAATGACTCTTCTTCTAAAATTTCCGAGATAATCTTACGCTGTTTAAAATTGAATTTTGCTACCAAAATTCTTCGAATTTACCTTGACAAAGAAAAAATAAGAACGAAGAACAAAAAACAAAAAATAAAAATAAAAATAAAACTTAAATCAGACTTAAATAAATAAGACAAAACAAGAAATTAAAAGGATTTTTTTAGTCTATTTTATTTTACCACATATTCTCCGATCGATCATCAATGATATTGCTGGACAGATTAGCAAGGTATTAACTACATAATATTACAGTATTAATTACAAAATAATTAACATTATTTTCGTATATTCTAACATAAATCAATATTCATCAATGCATGAGAAACCAATTAATTAATGATGACTATTGTAAAACCCAGAAAACTATATTAAGCAAAAATATATATCTGAATTCTGAAATCAACACATTGTAGAAATAATATAAGCAACGAACTATGTTACTTCATTCTACAACCTCTCTTAAATCATACATTTAATTATAAATGATACCAAAATGTATATATAATTCATTGATTATACACAAAGAAGAAAGGATAACGATTATCAAGAACTTGAAATTTCAATTCTGAGCAGGACATTGGTCATGTCATCCTCCGATAAATCTTGAGCAGATAAATTCTGGGAATGATGATGCTCTTCATCGACATTAATTATCTTGCGATGGCATCATGTTATCTTGGGAAGGGGGGTTCTTGCTATGATCTTGGAATGGGTTCATTTTCTTGCTGTTTTTTTCTCGACTAGAGACTTAGTACGTGAAACTTAAAAAAGAGAGGGCTTTTCTTTACACTCACAATTAATTGGAAACAAATTTAAGCGAAGACGTACAAGAGGTGTTTCTCTCATCTCATGTAACGCCCCCAGACCTGGCGTCTGGTAACGCTACATGAGTCATAAATTGTCCGGTCAATCGCTTAGACCGCCGCCATCGCTTGGTCTAAGAGGGCTAACCCGAGTTGACAAGATATTTTATGTCTCACACTTATATGGAGGTGAGCTTTCCGCTAATTTCCGATGTGGGATTTACATTCTCACCTCTGGCGGATCAAGCGCCCTAGCCAGACGGCCAAGATCGGGTCCTCGATCGTCCCTTACCAGAGGCAACTACACCATCTTTCTTATACGGTGCAAACACCTTAGGCCGCCTCGATAATAGCTCTCGATATCATTCTCGTTGTTAGGAAATCTACGCGGGAATGCAAATGTAATTAAAAATTTATTTCCTATCGACTCCAAGATCGACTTCGCTTAAGCAATAAACAAAAGGGCTAGTAGACGGTGGTTACCTTGGTTGATCTAAAAGATCGACGCTTTGACCGCCTAAGAGAGTAGTTCTCATGAGCCGCCCAAATGTTCGGCCTCTACCGCTAGTACACACGAATGTACTCGCTGAATCCCATTATGGATTGCTATTGAAAACTCCGGTTGCTAGACCGGCTTTTTTCCCCTCTCTCCAACTTTCTATAAGATGCTCTCTTTTTTACACAAGAACTATTAGTTCTTGGAATTGTGTTGTAAAAAGAGTTTTGACACTTAAACTATATTTATAGTGTATGTGGCGCCATATTTAGTGTGTGAGGAGAAGAAAATATTTTCCCAATAAAATAAGGAAAATATATTTGATTGATTTATATCATTTATTATAATATCTCATATTAAATAAATCTGGATATCAGCAATATCTTATATCAATATTTCAAGATATTGTCAATATCTAATATTGACTATCTTTACCTTTTATTACATTACCATAAATCACTTTACACATGTGTATATATCACATATATATTACACAAATAAATCTATATATTATATATATCCACACACAGTTAGTGCGCATGCAAATCTCCAATTTGCATTGATGCGCCACATGCATGCATGCATTATATATATTTATATATATATCTAATATTAATATTTGGTAATACTATTAATTAAATTGCACAATCCAAGTGTATCTTATACACACACAAATTGTGCTATCTTTAGCCAAAGATTTGGCATCCGAATATTCTTTAATTAATATAATATTATTAATATCTTGTATTTAATTTATTCATAATAAATAAATACCACCATATTAATTTACCACTATAACCTTTATAGTACGAGATAAACTTTCCTTATTTGGTTATCATCTATAACCACATTTTAATCCGGCTAGAAGTTCATATGTGTGTTACCCGATAGGCTTCCGAATATGTTGGCCGTAGGCACAAAGTGCAATTTACTAAAATATCCTTCATACCTAACGATCACGGGATAGCGTCTAGCAACACACCGTGACCCCCAATCATCGGAAGAGTCAAATGCAATGACTACTACCTTTCATGTGAAACAGTTACCGTGTAACTTACAATCCTATCGCTATTACAATCCATACGATCGTATCTCGAGTGTCAATACATAAACGATCGTATCTTATAATCTGGATATCATACTCTCTCAAAGTAACTCATTTACTCCCACTTTGCAAAGATTCACGAGAGTAAGACATTCCTTATAAGAAGGTCCTTTCGGATATTCACCCCTACTAATAGGGTACGCGATTCCCAGACGACCCCGGGCCTGGTAGCGCTAAATGAGTCACAAATGTCCGGTCAACTGCTTAGACCGCCGTCCTCGCTTGGTCTAAAAGGGCTAACCCGAGTTGACAAGATATTTTATGTCTCACACTTATATGGAGGTGAGCTTTCTGCTAATTTCCCGATGTGGGATTTTACATCTCACTTTCTTCACATCCTTCACATATATATATAACGACGAAGGCCTCGGGGTATTTTACGGCACGTGGCTAAACGAGAGACTTAATTTTCTGCTTTTCACCCATCATAGCTATTAGCTATTGGCAAATTTGATAGTGGTCCGGAATCGGATCGCATGATTTTGTATAGGTTCCTTATGTCTTAAACGTAACCACCTATGACATGGTGGTTATGGATCACCATAAAATCATTGTTATTTATTAGGTCTAGTTGCTATTAAAAATTAAAAATTAAAAACCGTAAATGTTGTTCTCTGGTGATACTCAAAATCACAGCCAGATAGAAATCGAGTTTAATTGGGGTAAGTGGACTTTGAGAAGATAACTCAACTACTAATTTGATGTAATTGTTTATGATTATTAGACGAGCCAAAATGATTAATTGACTGCCACAACACAGTGTGTTTGGGATCAAGCTAAACGTAATTCGATTTAGCTTAATGACGGGGCCCTTTGATATATAAGACTCATTGTAGGAGCTAAAACTTTGAAGTCTTGTGATAAAGAACGTGGATGAGATCATTGATCGGTTTGTAGCTCGTGTTATAATGAGGCGTAAATCATATATGGAGCCATTATGGAGCCATTATTGTAACTGTTATTATCCTGGGGTAATATCTGCTAATTGGCCGGACTGTCCATTAGTTGTTAGGAACATGTACTTGATCGTTTATTTCTGAAATCTATGTACATATCATTGCAGGAAGAAAAATAACAATAGAACAGAAAGATATAAATATGAACACAGAACCGGAACAAAACCTTATTCATATATTCACATATTGCAACTATTGAACCAAAAATGCAGAAAGCAAAAGTAAAAAAAGAAATTATTGACTGAGACGCGTAGAACGGTGTTCTTAAGACATTATTGTAGCGACTATATATGTGCACACGGATATGACAAACGTCACCGAAGATACAACAGTTAGTACCTATCTGGATTATGTATTGTTATACCCGTATGCGAATAAAATAAATATTCAGAAAAATAAAGAACAATTTTATTTCCAATTCAAAATATAAATATAATTACAATAGATGTAAAAATAACATATAAAAGGATATGCAAAACTGAGACGAGTTGCACTATGTCCTTAAGACAAATTTGCACCGGCTTGTACCTACCATGGTTGTTGCAATTGTCTTCCAGATAACTCGCCACTGCTCGGATGGAGAGGTACTTCAACTCGAACTTCAACGAACTCTAACAAAGGCCTAAACTCTTCAACACAGGAAAAGAATTTTATACAATGGAATGTATGCTTGTATTATATCTTGTGTTGTTGCTAGTGTATTTCACTTGAGTTTTTTTTTTTTTGGGTGCATTTAAAGGCACCACATTTTTTCTACCTTAGACACCACAACACCATAAAAAATAGATGTTTACCTAAGGCACCACATATTAAGTCTATTAATTATAATCTTACCAATCTCACCACACCTCTCTAACTACATACATATATATCCTTTTACTAATTCCAATTTTCTTTATTACAAAAATACCCATTTACATATAAAAACTACAAATTTCTCATCATCTTCCCCACCCATTCCTACACCACCAACCCACCACCACCTCCTCCTCTATCCGCCGCCTTCACAATAGGAAACTTCCATGTCAGAATGATTTTTTTCCAGTCCTCATACACGATCAAACATTTTTAATAGATCGCTCAACATTACTAAAATGGTGAATTGAAGTCTTCTTGGGTAAATTTCTTGCTATCATCCTAAAATTGCTTTTCCCATATAATTAATTCAAATGATGAAGATTGAGGATCCTCATACATATATATATATATATATATATATATATATATATATATATATATATATATATATATATATATATATATATATGAGACAGATGGGGATGGAAAAAAAGTAGATGGGCATGGGGCTGTGGATAGAATGGGGGACGCCTGGAAGAGGAGGACAGCAAGAAGGAAGTGGTGTTGTGAAGGTTTAGGGGTTTCTAAGAAGAAAGAAAAGAGGTTTATTGGTTAATTTGTAAAATTTTATAGGTGTAAGGACTGTATGGTAGTTATTTTGTTAGAGAGAGAAGATTTTGACAGATGCGGTGCTTCAAGTAGAAATGACAATTAAGTAATTATAATGTGTTGTATTTTGTATATGTAAAAATCAATGTGGTGCCATGGGTAGAACAACATATGAAAGTGTGGTGCCCATTCATTTTGGTGCACAAGTAAAAAGAGTGTGGTGCCTTTAAAGACTTCTCATTTTTCCATCTTGTGAATGCTTGTTTATATAGAGGCTTGAGCAGTGCAATGGAAAGGTCTCTCGCATTGATAACCATTAATGTATTTACTTCCACTACTCCCACTTTGATATCAATATTATTGATGACAGCCAAGATGAAATGTCTCAAATAGAAGATGAAAAGTCTCACCACTCAAAACATTCAACACATTGAAGGTGACTTGGCTGAAATCGACTATGCCTCACTAGCCAACTGAAATGCCTTGGTCGAATTCGACTTCAAGATGTCGAATTGCTTCACTGACCTCAAGATTCGACTTCAAAGATTCAAGATTCAAAGATTCGACTTCAGCTTTTCAAAGATTCGGGCCGGATCACTTGCTTGCACCCCGCCGACTTTGTCCAAAAAGATAATACAAACCCAGCCCAAGGCCTCAGCCCAAGAAGGCCCAATTCCCAAGGTCAACGAAATAGCGTGTGACAATTTTAGCGTAACATCGCCTCTGCCTAAAACCATTCTTAACTCTCTCGCTTCTCTAGAGCTTATACCAATCATCAACTATCATCATATAAATACTTGACATTGGAACACTCATGTTCCAATGTGGGATAAAATTTTACACTACATTATTTCTCATATCTCACAACAACATAAAGCGTTAATATCTCATTCATCCGTACTCCGAATTGAATGATTTAAATCCTATTGTAAACTACTTATTGTGTAGTTTTCAATAATTTAATAAAAGTCTCGATAAATTTAATAAAAGTCTATCGAACTCGCTTTTTAAAATAGTTGTCGTAAATGATTAAAAAATCGATAAAATCGATAAAATCATTTTTCCTCTATTTTCTCCAACAATCCACTACATGAATGGATATTAATGCATATGTCGACTCAAGAGATTTCACGTAAAAATATTGCATCGTGAGAGGTAGCTTCGCTTTTGAACCCGCTTTAGTGAAATACTATCGATCTACTCGCTAATCGCTGAACTATGTCTTGAATCGCTCACCTTTGTTGTAAAACCGCATAATAGTACTCACACAATATTTCTCTAAGCACCGTATTTGGTTCTCATGATTGTGTTCATTTTGGCCATGAATCACCCCTGGTTTCGTAAAGTGCGTTAGAGAATTCTAACCTCGAATTCTCACGTAAGCGGCCCCACTTCACACTTACATAGGTGACCTCCTATCAAGAGTATTCTTCCATACCCCACTCGAATTTAATCAAGTTATAGGAATCATTAAAAGTTTTCACTTAACCTTTACACCGACATACAACACTTTTATTCACGTAATGGGTAAGTGTTCACGGAATCTTCATAACTTAGTTGTCCCATTGAACCATGATCTTGGGATCTCCAAATAACATGTTTGGGTTACCATTACAAAGTTTATGTCTCAATAGGCTTTAATCCCATTCCGAGTGTCAATTTTGACATTTGATCTCTAGTAAACCTTTGTAAGCGGATCCGCAAGATTCTCCTTCGATCTAACAAAATCGATGGAAATCACACCATTAGAGATCATTTGTTTAATAGTATTGTGTCTGCGACGTATATGTCAAGACTTATCATTATACATAATGTTTTGTGCTCGACCTATAGCCGACTGACTATCACTATGTATGCTTATAGGAGCAATAGGTTTAGTCCAGCATGGAATATCCTCTAAGAAGTTACGAAGTCATTCTGCTTCTTCTCCTGCCTTGTCTAATGCAATAAACTCTGCTTCCATCGTGGAGCGAGCTATGCATGTTTGCTTTGTGGATTTCCATGACACCACAGCACCACCAATAGTGAATACATATCCACTTGTGGCTTTCAAATCTTTTGAGTCTGATATCCAATTTGCATCACAGTATCCTTCTAATACTGCTGGATATCGTGTATAACATAATCCCAGATTCATTGTAAACTTTAAGTACCTTAGTACCCTTATCAAAGCTCTCCAATGATCCTCATTTGGATTGCTTGTAAATCTGAGTTTATTCACAGAACATGCTACATCTGGTCTAGTACAATTAGTTATGTACATCAGACAACCGATTATTTGTGAATATTTTAACTGAGACACTTGTTCACCTTTGTTTTTAACTAAATGAAAAGTTAAGTCAATTGGAGTTTTTACTGGACTTTCATTAACGACATTAAATCTTTTTAGAACAAACTCAATATTATGAGATTGTGTCAACGCAAGTCCATCAGATATTCTAGAGATTTTAATCCCCAAAATTACATCTGCAACTCCCACAAAATTTTGAGTCAACATCTTCTTAGTATTCATGATTACATCACGAGTACTTACCATGATCAACATGTCATGAACATATAGACATACTATCATATAAGAATTAGAAGTGTTCTTGATATGTATTACATTTATCACACTCGTTAATTTTAAATCCATTTGACAACATCGCTTGATCAAATTTTTGATTTGACACACCAAAGATATGTTCTTGGATCATTTTCTACCATGTTGGTGAGAAAATCCGGACCAAATGACGTTGAAGTCCTAGCCTTTTACTTCTACGAGGTTCGATTTCCTCGTTTTCTGAATTGTTATTCCCTAAGGATTCGTGTGTCATCTTATTTGGACTCATGATTTCATTGTTTTTGTCTTTGTTCTGAAAGACATACCCAAAAAACACAGCATATCTTGACTCCATGACTACATTCACATGTATATCTAGGATGTCAGATTTATGCACTAGAAATCTATATGCACTACTTTTATTCGCATAACTGATAAATACGCAATCTATCATTTTAGGCCCAATCTTTATTTGTTTAGGTTTAGGCACTTCTAATTTTGCTAAACACCCCCACACTTTCAAGTATTTGTAGTTTGTCCTATGCCCTTTCCATAACTCATATGGGGTCTTATCCATCTTTTTAGATGGAATACGACTAAGAATGACATTTGCTGAGAGGATGGCCTCCCCCCACAAGTTATGAGGTAAACCCAAACTTATCAACATAGCATATTCATCATCTCTTTTAGAGTACGGTTCTTGCATTCAGCAATACCTTTCGACTGAGGTGTATACGGAGCAGTAGTTTGATGAATAATGCCAGATTCTGAACATAGTTCATTAAACGGTGCATCATATTCACCACCTCTATCACTACAAACCTTTTTGATTCGTTTGCTAAGTTGATTTTCGACTTCATTATTATAGTTTTTGAATGCCTCAATTGTCTCATCTTTGCTAATTAGCAAATAGACATAACAGTATCTTGTACAATCATCGATAAATGTTACAAAGTATTTTTTACCGTCTCTCGATTGCACAAATTTTAAATCACACAAATCTGTATGAATTAATTCCATCGGTCACCGAAAACAGGTCTTTAACCAATTTCGGCTTCAACAACCATTTGCCATTTTTTTATGTTCTAATTGAACAGCAAATTCAAAATAAATATAAATTTGTTATCTCACGAATAAATTTATTATTTGAATGTATTAATCACTTATCCCTTAAATGGAAAATTATTTAGGTACAATAGTCAAAACATTGAGCTCATACATACCCAGAATCACACTTATGCAAAAATAAAATTAGAATTATTCTAATTTTATTTTACAATACGAATGTCCATAAAAAACAATTTATCGACCAGAGTGCCTTCGCCAATTACCAATCCATTCTGTGAAAGTCTAAATTTGTTTGCAACAAATTCTAATTTGTAACCCAGGCTGGTAAGCTGAGGACCAGAAATAAAATTTCCACCTAGATCCTGCACATGCAGAACATCTCGGATAACCAGATAATTTCCACTTTTTAAATTCAACGTGATATCCCATAGCCAACGATTTCAGACGTTGTTGAATTTTCCATGAAAAAATTTTCTTTAATTTCCTGGTATCCCCAGAATAAAGATTTGTTCGCACACATATGTTGAGTAGCATCAGTGTCTACACACCAACCATATGTCTCTTCATCGATTAGATCCATGTCAATCTCGATCTTTACTTGAATTTCTTTCATATCTGTTCAAAAGCAGAAGATAAACTGTTATTTCGCATACAACTTGCATCGAAATAATATTTCTTAGTCACAACATAATATTATGTCATGGTAAATTAAATCACTATAATCAAAGAAAGAATTATTTTTAACAATTCTCACTCGAACACTTAATTAAGTATCACAACAACACATTCACATTAAGATTCACCTCGGTGATTCTTCACATTTAATTTTTCTGGTTTCTCACCATGAAAACACCAAATTACAACACCGCTTTCACTTCCACTTGCCGCGCATTAGAGTGGGTGTCAATGACGATCATTAATAAAGAGTCATTTCGCTCGTAAACGTAAGATCAACAATCGTAAGATGGTTCGTTCACAACGAGACCAAAAAGATGAATACGATTTTCTGAATACCACCGAATGATATTCAGCTCCAAAAAAATTTGTTCAGAACCAACTGAAAATTTTATTTTATTAATTTCGCATACAGAAAAAAAAATTCAGAACAAAAGCGGTTCGGAAAATTTTGTCTTAAGATTGTTATACCCGTATGCGAATAAAATAAGTATTCAGAAAAATAAAGAACAATTTTATTTCCAATTCAAAATCTAAATATAATTACACTAGCTGTAAAAATAACATATAAAAGGATATGCAAAACTGAGACGAGTTGCACTCTGTCCTTAAGACAAATTTGCACCGGCTTGTACCCACGGTTGTTGCAATTGTCTCCCAGGATAACTCAGTTACCTATTCAGATGGAGAGGTACTTCAACTCTGAACTTCAGTGAATTCTAACAGTGCCCAGAAACTCTTCAACACAGGAAAATAATTTTATGCAATGGAATGTATGTTTGTATTCTATCTTCTGTTGTTGCTAGTGTATTTCACTTGAGTTTTTTTTCCATCTTGTGAATGCTTGTTTATATAGAGGCTTGAGCAGGCAATGGAAAGGTCTCTGCATTGATAACCATTAATGCATTTACTTCCACTACTCCCACTTTGATATCAATATTAATGATGACAGTTTCGAAGTTGAAATGTCTCAATAGAAGATGAAAAGTCTCAGCTCACTGAAACATTCAGTCTGCTGCTGAAGGTGCCTTGGCTGAAACTGACTATGCCTCAGCTGGCCTACTCAAAATGCCTTGGCTGAATTCGAATTTCAGTATGTTGAATTGCTTCAGCTGACCTCAGCATTCGAATTTCAAAGATTCAAATTTTCAACTTTCAAAGATTCAACTTTCAAATTTCAAAGATTCGAATTTCATCTTTCAAAGATTCGGGCCTGACTCAAATTGACTTGCCACCATGCTAAGTTTGTCCAAAAATACCCCAGTCCAAAAGGCCCAATTCCCTAAGGTCAATGCGCTAGCGTGGGCAATTTTAGCGTAACATCGTGCCTGCCTAAACCATTCTCAACTCTCTCCTTTCTCTAGAGCTTATACCAATCATCAACTATCATCATATAAATACTTGACATTGGAAACATCGGAACACTCATGTTCCAATGTGGGATAAAGTTTTACACTACTTTACTTCGCATATCTCACAACAACTTAAAGCGTTGATATCTCATTCATCCGTACTCCGAATTTAATGATTTTAAATCCTATTGTCAACTACTTATTGTGTAGTTTTCAATAATTTAATAAAAGTCTCGATAACTTTAATAAAGTCTATCGAACACCCTTTTTAAAATAGTTGTTGTAAATGATTAAAAAATCGATAAAATCGATTAAATCATTTTTCCTCTATTTTCTCCAACATGTACTTGAATGAGGAAAGCAAGCAAACTGATAGGGCCATGTTATCCAGGGGCGGATCCATGAATTTATTTCAGTGGTGTCACCGGAGCCTAAAACATAACTTTTTATCGCAAAACGACACTTTTTAACAACAAAACTATATCGTTTTAATACTAAAAAAATCTCGAATCTCAGTGGGGTCACGTGACCCCACCCTACAACATGTACCTCTGTCCCTGATGTTATCTCAAACTTATGCAGGAATTTTTTTGGGAGTTTTGATATGTAATGCAAATGATTTTCTTCTCTGTTTTTTCATTCAGTGATTGTTAGAATATATAGGCAAAAAGAACAGATACATTGTTTTGTTCTGAAGCAGTTAAAGTGCTTCTGAACTGGACATTTTAATTCGAATGGATGCAATGTTTGATTCAGAAATTTCCAGAAATAAAATGCTGGGATGGCCCAAAAATTTATTATTAGGCCGAGCCTAAGGCCCAAGCATACGATCGGGGCAACCGGACGGCAACGGCGCGGGTGTGTTTTTGAACCAAATAGGATCTAAGTCAACCTTCCCCCACAAAATTCACAATGCGTTTGGATTGGTGGAATGTAACGGAATGGAATGAAACTGATGGAATGAAATGCAATGGAATGGAATGAAACCGATTCCATTCCTATGTTTGGCATGCAATGGAATGAAATATGCAAGATTGTATTAGATGTGACAAGTAACACGGTAGGTGATGAGAGTGCATGATAACGAGTGTAGCAAGCGGTGGTGGGTAGTGGAGGATGATGTGAGGTGTGCGATAGTAGTGGTTGTGGTGTTGGTGATGGTGGTGGTTGTGGTGTGCGATACCATTGGTTGAGATGGCGGCGGTAGTGGTGGTGGTGTGTGATGGTTGTAGGTTGCGGGCGGGCGGGCGGGCGGGCGGTGGGCGGTGGGCGGTGGTGGTTGATTTTTTATCACTAGGTTATGCTTACATTTCATTCCATCAAACCATTCCGTCCATTCCATCCAATTTTTATGGATTGAAAATGGTAAAAAAATCATTCAAATGGAATGAATACTCATTCCATTCTATTGCAACCAAACACGCCAAAATGATGGAATAGAATAAAAAATCATTCTATTCCATTCCATTCAAGCAATGCAAACGTACCCTTGCCTCTTAATGAAACACTACCACTTATATAGTGTGTTCACTTGCATCCAACTTTCTATGTGGAAAAAAGGAAACACAATTCATTTACAACACCCACATAAATCACTCTAACTTTAGGCATTAATTTCTCATTCACCCGCTATCGGAATCAAACGATTCAAAAGCCTAACTTCAACTACTATCTCAGTAGTTTCCAAAATTGTTTTTAGCTTCCGGAAATCCAATCCGTAAGTTAATCAAAATAGAGCCTGAAGTGGACTGGTCGCCACTTATGTAAAATCTCATCCCAAGCTTAAAACTCCAACATTATTGATATCCAATGTCAATGATGATCTGCTCCAAGCAAATAATCAAAGCCAGGGTGAACATGCACCACGTCGGCTGAACGAGCTGAGAAACATCTCGTGTCGACTAGTTTGCATAAACTTGATGACGACCTGCGTTATGAACTGGCAGTGACCAACACTATGGAAAGACAGACAGTACTGTAGTCTTCAGGAATGTAAGGCCCAGAATTGGGTTTAGCCCATATGTTGAGAAAATCCATTATAGACTTTCAAGCGCCACGTGTATAAAGTCGAGTCATGCTCATGTTAAAAGCCCCCCAAACCTGAGCTGCGACATAGGTCGTAGGTCAGGTCTGACTCGAGATGACATGGCATGCCCTAAGAGGCGACAGTTCAACGGTTTCTAACATGAATGACGCGTGCTCATAGACGGATCATCATGTATGTAAAGGGGGTCCACGGACCCCGTTAAAAATAATAAAACTCTATATTTTACCTATAGAAAAATATTTCGGACCCCGTTAAAAATAATATAACTCTACATTTTACCTATAGAAAATCATTTCGGACCCCATTGAAAAATATTTCTGGATCCACCCCTGCGCGTTGACAATGATAGATTATGTCACCTTAATAATCCGGGCCCTAATTTACTCAAGTGATGAACACACACAAAACCCTAATGCCTAAAGAGTGCGGTGGTGGTGTCTCGGATTTTATCTAATGAAAAATAAATAAGTAATAAAAATAATCCGGTTTACCCCAAGTGCAGGGATCGTAGTATAGCGATTACAACCGGAGTCGAATCACAGGGAATCGAGGTTGGTCTAGTTCTTAATTTTTCTAAAGGTTGTCACGAAAAACACAAAACTAAACTAAAACGAATACAATAAACTGGACAGAGGGTTGTCAATCCAAAGCCAGGAAATATAATTGCGAACGAAAATAACTATAATCTATAAACTAAAAAGAAAATAAACTTCTAAGATAACAACGAAGAACAAGGCACAAAGATAATTTCAATTAATTTTAACGAAGAACAAGCATTGATCCACCATCCCGCAACTCTCAATTTCTACTCTAGATTGTTTAGTGAAGATTTAATAAAGATGTGGTTCACCTATCAAAGGTATGAATTCCTACTCTCGTAGTAAATTCGCCTATTAATCTTTCATCTCTCGATCTTAAAGATTAACGCTCCATAACAAAGGTGTAAGATTTCTCAATCTAGAACCTAGAAATTTAACCCAAAGAACTCTCGTTATTTTTAGGTTAAAAATCTCATCTTTACTACGGTGATCTAGGTCTCAACAACGATTTTCATCAAACGTTAAACATCACAAAGCAACCATCTCTCGATATAAATTGCAAAATCAATACAAAACGTAATAAAGAAACAACTTTAAATAAAAACTCACAAAACCAAATCCAAAGTCGAAATCAAAACATTGCATGACCGGCTTCACACGCTTGTTCGAATCGCTTAGCCTTTATTCATCTCCGGAAAGACCAAATAAATAATAATAATAAAAAAATAAAATAAAATAAAACGTAGCTCGGTCGACCGAGCAGGAGCACTCGGTCGACCGAGTGTGCCTCTTCTCGGTTTCTATGCTGCAGCTTTTCTTCAGGATGAATTGTCCCTCGTTTTCTGCTGATGCATCTCCTTTTATAACTTGTTTTGCCGACTTAGGGTTTTATTATTAGCAAGTCTAAACCCTAATAAATAAAAATAAAGATAATTCCAAGTCTATCCTTTCTGATCTTCTGGACGCACGTCTGGTAGGTGGACGCTCGTTCACTTTAAGTAGATTTCTTCGAGTCGAGCCGAGCCGACAAGACGCCCGCCCCATGCATTTTTGAACGCCGCCTAGTAAAATCTCTCTTCCTCGAATTGATTTGCTTCTCGTGGACGCCCGTCCAAAGGGACGACAAATCAAGAAACGCACGCTCAAAGAAGTGTATCTTCACCCAAGTTTGACTTGCATCTTCTTCCTTCCATTTAATCTTCGCTTAAACATCGCTTTAACTCCTTCCATGCCATATAAATGTACCTACAAGGTGATAGAAACATGCAAAATGTAGAACCATATATATTGATAGAAAAATACTCATAAAATCACGTAAATAGCTCGATTTTGCATTTTAATATCTTCCACACCCATTCTTTCAATATTTCATTTAAACACTTAATTTTCTATAAAAAGTAATAAAACACGAAGGAAATTGCTACGAAATAATATCATATATATCGTAAAAATCACCGTTAACAACTCCCCCACACTTAGCTTTTGCTCGTCCCGAGCAAAACAAAACAAGAAAACCATGGACTTACTTGAACATTGAACCACATAAAATCCCATATATCAAATCACAACCGGTCGACTAGCATCAAAAACATACATCCCATGCAATAAACGATTACTCGAATGTGTAGTGTGTGCAAAGCCTTCTTCAACTTCCACCGATTCCACACTTGACAATTAAAATCAAGCTAACCGACCAATACCCATTAAAGACAGATAATGAATCACCCTAACTATACATACGCCCTACAAAACTACTCACGTCATGACTAGAGTAATACATGTGTTTTCGAAATCTTCTCAGTTGTACCCAGAGGATATTCCCTACAACATATACCTTGGCCTATACTGGGGATAAGGTAGGCGATAACTAAGTCTTTCACTTATTCATACCAAATTCCTTATGTAAGTTGATTTAATTTATCCTTCACATATAAACACACATCAGAATGAGCTCTTGCCCGTCATAGCAGAATAGGACATTCGAGATATACCCTACCTTACTCAAATCATAAGGCAAATTTTCTTCCTCGATCGCCGTGAGCTTTTGGTCATCATAGTGGTATAGGACATTCGAGATACGCCCTACCTCACTCCAATCATCAACCAGCTTCCGACACACCCGATTAATTCATTCTTTTTCTTAAAACAACTTGTCCAAAGCACAGTAGTTACGTTTCACTTATCACATTGAGGCTTCGGTATATTCACGATACTTCCTACTTCAATTCCAACTACGCACATATTACAATTTCCATGACATGAGCAATAAGCGAACGGTCTGATAACCAGAATCAAACATCATCGGTTCAAATGGGTACAGTTTCCTAAGTTCAGCTCGTCATCGAAGAGGCTTACGTGAAAAGAATTCGAGTAAAGGCTTATTTATCAAAGGTCTATGCAAAAATACTAGTCAACCAGCACAAGTATGGGAATATAACAAGTAAGCCAAAATAAAATCATGCTCGGGACGGATTTTATTAAAAAAAATTGAAAAATTGTTGAATTTTTGAAGAATGGTGGTAAGCATAATAAATTAAGCACATTGTAGGTACAACCAATCCCTCCCCCACACTTAAATAACAACATGTCCTCATGTTGTGCGTGTAATAAGAAAACTTAGCCGGTTTGTAGTTCGAATGTGGCACTTCGGAAGTGGTCATGAGTCGATCCGTAAATGCTTGAAGAAGTCAGATCGTGGACCATCCACCGGAAAACTGATATCGTCTAAACGCTCACAATTGCTATCGCAAATATCCTCGCACACATGAAAAAAAAAGACAAGATCTCGGGATAGGGTATATAACATATTGCATGAGAAAGTTTGATATAAGCACAAGATATAATTGCTCGATGGAAAAATCACCACACGAGAAAACACAGGCATCTAAGCGCCAAATATAAAGCCACGTGGCTTACAATACAAATATGGACCAACATGTGCATACAGAAATATCAAACTCCAACCAAAGTGCAAATGCACATTAAGGCTTACAAGATTCATCGAAGTAATAATAGAACGGAAAACCGACAATAGCTTCAACTAAAGTCCGTATGAATCAAAAACGAAAGTAGTTTCCGCCATGCAAGTTACCCGCCACGAAAACCGACTCCAAAACCTAGATGACACAAGACAAAACTAGCCCCCTTATTCAACAAAAACAAAATAATATAAAATAATAATAGCAAAACTTTTCTTAATATTGGGTTGCCTCCCAACAAGCGCCTCTCTTGTTGTCTTTGGCTGACACACTTAGCTCACTATCCATTATCAAACGGATACGCCCTTCTCGCATGGTTCTTCAACGAATATTCAAAGATACGAGCCATCCAACTCACCTTCATAGGAAATTAATGGAACCATGGCTCAAGGACCTTTATGAAGTATCTTCCCAATAAAATAAGAACGGGATTAGTGGGTTCCATCTCCCGGGCTTCATGACATAGTGATCAAGTGGGAAGATCACTTCCTTCACGCCACTCGCTCGTCCCACAATCACCTCAACACTTATTGGCTTCAACGGCTCCTCAAATGCGACTTCCTCCGGGTGACTTATCTCTAATTTAGGCACATCGTCCCTATATGTTCTCCAACACCGGGTGTATTTATTCACCTTCTCGGTGATTAACATCTTCAACCATCTCTCGATGTCGGATCCATCATAGACAACCGCTCTTCATCATCACACCATGCAGAGGGGAAGGAAGTTTCTAACCTTTGTAACTTAAGCCGATCCATATCAGTTCCACCATCAATCATCTCTTGTTGCCAATTGCCTTCATCTTGATCGAACTTAGTCTCGGACATTTGCTCGATCCGTCTCTCAATATTAGCAAGCATACCAAGAAGAAGTTGGAAATTATCGCTTTGCTCCTTCTCGAAAGGATTGAGCTCCTCCAATTTAGCTTCAAGATCAATAGATTGAGAGGTGCTCGATAGGAATTCTCGAAAGTTGTTATGGAAAAGATGGGCTAGGCCAACTTTGGAACATAGGATTGGGACTATTCTCGATTGAACCACCGATCTTGATTGGAAGAATTAATATTTGGGTTCTCATCAAGTTCGGTTTTGATTGAAATTCCAAGTTGGATTGAAACCCCGATTTTGAAAATCGCCGTGGCCGAGAACCGATCGTTAAATCCTTGATATTGCCGACCATCGAAAGCATGAACTTCAAATGCTCATCCATCCATGTGACGTAAACGAGAGTATGTCCCACATTGTCACATATATGGCGGCTAAATTACAATTTTGGTCCTATAACTACACATGTTTTTCGATTTTGGTCCTGATTTTTCTCCGGCGACAATTTTAGTCCTGTAAGTGGTCTTTTTTTTGCAAAAATAGTCCTAAACGCCGGAATGACTACCTACAGGACTAAAATTGTCGCCGGAAAGACCACTTACAGGACTAAAATTGTCGGCGGAAAAGACCAATTTTAGTCCTGTAAGTGGTCTTTCCGGCGTTCAGGACTATTTTTGCAAAAAAAAAAATGACCACTTACAGGACTAAAATTGTCGCTGGAAAAAAACCAGGACCAAAATCGAAAAAGTGTGTAGTTAAAGGACCAAAATTGTAATTTAGCCCATATCTGGCATGTGACTAGACTGAAATTTCCCTGATTATGGACAGTATTAACTTGATACGCAGGAGGGGAAAGAAACTCGACACCGCCAACAAAGATGGCCAGGTCGACAACACCTTCCACGTAATGTAACTTGTGAGTTTTGTGGAAAATAAAGGTTTTTGACCCATAAGATTACGCGACATTGTAAGTGGTCACACTGGCCATTGCAGCAGATGGCGATCTGATCTTGCATAATCCTAGTTGATGACATTTTCTTTCTTTCTTTCTTTTTTTTTTGGAAAAGATAAAGAAACAGAAAAAGAAACGGAAACAAAAACAGAAACCTACCTACGAAAAATTTAAAACAGAAAACAAGAAAACAATAAAAGGGAGAAAAACGTGTTGAAAGCTTCTGAGCCCAAAATGGAAGGGAAAACAGCAGATTTTGACCTCGAAAACGGTGTCGAACGGCCTCGGGCTGTTCACCACGTCGTCGGCGTGGGAACGAGCTTTCCGAATTGGGGTCCTGCGCGCCAAACGGACACTCGAGCCGAAAGTTATGGCCAAAATACTACCGTGCCCCTAACGATCCCTTTTATCCCAACTTATAAATAAAATCGTAAAATTAATAAACTAGACAACCGCATCGATTCCCCGGCAACGGCGCCAAAAACTTGTCTCGGATTTTATCTAATGAAAAATAAACAAGTAATAAAAATAATCCAGCTTTACCCCAAGTGCGTGGATCGAGTATATAGCGATTACAACCGAGTCGAATCACAGGGGAATCGAGGTTGGTCTAGTTCTTAATTTTTCTAAAGGTTGTCACTTAAAAACACAAAACAAAACTAAAACGAATACAATAAATTGGACATAGGGTTGTCAATCCAAAGCCAAGAAATATAATTGCGAACGAAAATAAATCTAATCTATAAACTAAAAAGAAAATAATCTTCTAAGATAACAACGAAGAACAAGGCACAAAGATAATTTCAATTAATTTTAACGAAGAACAAGCATTGATCCACCATCCCGCAACTCTCAATTTCTACTCTAGATTGTTTAGTGAAGATTTAATAAAGATGTGGTTCACCTATCAAAGGTATGAATTCCTACTCGTAGTTAATTCGCTATTAATCTTTCATCTCTCGATCTTAAAGATTAACGCTCCATAATAAAGGTGTAAGATTTCTCAATCTAGAACCTAGAAATTTAACCCAAAGAACTCTCGTTATTTTTAGGTTAAAAATCCCATCTTTACTACGGTGATCTAGGTCTAACAACGATTTTCATCAAACGTTAAACATCACAAAGAAACCATCTCTCGATATAAATTGCAAAATCAATACAAAACGTAATAAAGAAACAACTTTAAATAAAAACTCACAAAACCAAATCCAAAGTCGAAATCAAAACATTGCATGACCGGCTTCACACGCTTGTTCGAATCGCTTAGCCTTTATTCATCTCCGGAAAGACCAAATAAATAATAATAAAAAAAATAAATAAATAAATAAAACGTAGCTCGGTCGACCGAGCAGGAGCACTCGGTCGACCGAGTGTGCCTCTTCTCGTTTCGTGGTCGCAGCCTTTCTTCGTGATGAATTGTCCTCGTTTCTCACGATGCCTCTCCTTTTATAACTTGTTTTGCCGACTTAGGGTTTTATTATTAGCAAGTCTAAACCCTAATAAATAAAAATAAAGATAATTTCAAGTCTATCCTTTCGATCTTCTCTCGACGCCTGGTAGTGTGGACGCTGCTCACTTTAAGTAGATTTCTTCGAGTCGAGCCGAGCCGACAAGACGCCCGCCTCATGCATTTTTGAACGCCGTCAAAGAAAATCTCTTTCCTGAATTGATTTGCTTCGTGGACGCCCGTCCCATGGACGACAAGAAACGCACGCTCAAAGAAGTGTATCTTCACTCCAAGTTTGACTTGCATCTTCTTCCTTCCATTTAATCTTCGCTTAAACATCGCTTTAACTCCTTCCATGCCATATAAATGTACCTACAAGGTGATAGAAACATGCAAAATGTAGAACCATATATATTGATAGAAAATACTCATAAAATCACGTAAATAGCTCGATTTTGCATTTTAATATCTTCCACACCCATTCTTTCAATATTTCATTTAAACACTTAATTTTCTATAAAAAGTAATAAAACACGAAGGAAATTGCTACGAAATAATATCATAAATATCGTAAAAATCACCGCTAATGTGTGGATTTTTGTATTTATGGCGGCCGAGTCTAAGATCAGATCTTAGATTGCCTACGATCTCGTTAGGTTCCGTGAATCAAGCCTCACGTAGTTCCCGGAATGGGGTATTTATAATGACAATACTTGCCCTAACCCTAAGGTTATGCCGGCTTATGTTATTGTCGATTTACCTCTAATGGGCCTTAACCCTTGCCCAAGCTATCGCTGTTAATGGGCTTGGACAGCTGGTGCGGACTCGGTCCCCGATATCGATATTCCGACCTGCGGTAATCGACTCTAGACTCGTTATCCTACACTGCTAGCTGGTGTGGACACTGTCCTTAGGGACTTGTCATCTCACACTGCTTGGTGTCGATAGTCGTTATCCCGAGTATGGGTGTCGGCATGAATACCTTGGAGTTAATTCATAGTATGATGACCAACCGATGAGCGACACGTGGAGGGTGAAACCTCTCGATCGCCACGCGCGCTAGCTTGTCTTTGAAATCAAATATCGTTATCTTTTTCAATCATGTTTCATTTGCACATCGGGATACGCAATCATTATCAAGGCCAAGAATCGAGGCATCCCCCTGGCTATTCTTCTTATAAAGGAGAAAAAAACACTTCATTTCCTTTATGACATTTTCTCATTGGCCAACTAAAAATAATAGGTAAAAGTGTGGATTGTGGATAGGGATGACAATAGATGTGGGCAAGTACGGGTGATTACAAGTTTAACAATATCCATATCTTATCAATCATAGTTTTTTTTACTCATATCCTACCCTACCCATTACACACATGGGAAGCAATTTTAAAACACATGCCCCGGGGGGTGCAATTGGCAGCACAAAAATATTTTGTATGCAATATGTTTAGGCAGCTTTTATCGACACCACATTCTTTTGACACCACGCTCACTCCCGGCACTATTTAAATTATTTTTGACACCACCATAATATTTTTATTATTTTTTACTTCAAGCACCACACAAAAAGACACAATTTACTTTGTATACCACAATTCTACAAAAATACAATCGGGTCCTTTATTAAATTAATAGAACATTTTAGTCCTTTATTAATAATATAATCTTAACATTAACCAATAATCAAAATCTTCCAAAAATCTTAATCTCAATCCAAAACACCCTTTAATCTTCATCATCAATAATGTCACATCAAATATCTAAATCCCTTTCATCTTCATCATCCTTATTCTTCAACAATTCCATTTATAAACACTACACACAATCTTCTTCTTCATCACCATATTCTTCTTCATCAATTATTAACCTACATCCATAATAATCCATAAATTTAACCTTCATCCAAATCATCTACATTAACCCAAATACTACAACTTTCTTCATCTTCATCATCAAAGTTCATTTCTTCATACCAAAAAAAAAGCACAAACCCTTTTCTTCATCATTTACTACACACCATTCATCCACAATCTACACACATTTGTATTTTTCTACACATCTTCATCTCAATGTCATCTCAAAATACATTTATTTTATACACACATTCATCTTCTTCATTACATCAAAATCATCAAAAGCTTCATAATAAAATAAAAAAATAAATCTTGATTTTTATTTCAAAACTTGAAATTGGTGAATAGGTTACCCTATTACAACATGAAAAAAATGTAAAATCATGATTTGTAGAGAAAAATCATGTTTTTATACATGTTCCGATGAAAGAGGGGGGTTTTCCGGCGTTTTAGTACGTTGTCGAGCCGCCTGCTTCGATACTAGCAACGCCGACAAAATGTATATTTTATGTAAACATAAACGTCGAAACGCCGACGTTATAAATGTATAAACAACGCCGGAGCAAAGTTTTACGTCGACCAAACTGACGTTCCAAATGTATAAACAATGACGGAGTAATTGACGTTACGTAAATGTCAGCCACACTGGCGTTGTCTTGCTATTACAACGTAAGGACGATCGGCGTTCCAATATTTGCCCGAATTTTTCAGATTGCTTATAACGTCAGTTGTCCTGACGTTGTTAGCACCAAATCAACGTTAGTACAGGTGACGTTATCAGTCGTCTTCATCGCAAATGCAGGAACGATTTCTTCCCGATGGAAAAAATATGAAAACCAACCATTAAAACCCTCGATTTCTGCCAAATTACCAAAGCTAGCTGCTTAAAAACAAGATACATACGTGATTTGGTTCAAAGTTATGTTCTTCTTAGTTTGATTCCTGCAACCAATGCTTCAATTGCGGTTTTCCAGTGAAATACTTATCTTCTCCGGCGAAATATCGTCTTCTCCGGTGATTTTTTTTTTTTTTTGATTCAAATAAAAAAAGGGAAGTTGATGTGATCCGTAAACGAATCGATCTCGAACTTGCCCAAGGACCGATTAAAAGTATCAATAGGAAACTAGCATCGCAACCCTTAGCTAACCCGTAGCTAAAAACATTGGTATGACCTCAACCCTTAGATAGCATTTATCCAAGAACCTTGGTATACGAACGCCACAAGGTATGTTGAGAACCTTGATAAGTTCATGATTCGAATATTCTACATAAGAATACTCCCAAAAAAAGCTTAAAAGCTTAATATAAATTTCACTCAATAATGTACGATGTAATTGTTATAATGACTCTATTTGCTTTTAAATAGGATACAGACTCCAAGACCAATTGCTAATTTAGTAAATGTGGGACAAAATAACAATAACAAAAATAAAAGACTATCTAACCAATATGGGATAATAAAAGACTAAAACAAAAGAAAAAATAACTAAAAATAAATAAAAGACTCCAAATAAATTTAACAAGTTTCTTTTTCAACGGGAATCACATCATTCCCTCCCGGCTACCAAAGGATTTGACCTCGAATCAAAAGGATGTCGTAAAAAGCAGCAACAAGGACAAAACAGGCCGAACCAACAACGAGCACCAATGATATGCCCGGATCAAATGCAAGGCGGACATGCCACTTCAAATCAATGGCACGGTTTGATATTGAACCAAGCGTCACAAATGCAACATCAAAGAAGTTGTCTGACGTGCTAAAAACTTGGAGAAATCCAGGCAAAGTAGCAATATCACGAGAACAATTCACAGTCGGGCAGTCAGCAACATACCTAGAAAATGGATCAATGAAACTGTGCTCCGGTTTGCCACCAATGTTAACATGATCAAGAATATCCATAGGCAATATAGGGGCAGGATTGGGTATATCAGATAGCCCAATGTTCTCCTCAAGTCGATGGATGCATGTACATGCAAAGAAGACAAGATAGAACTCGAACAAGTGGTCGGCGAAGTAGGACCAACCGCCTCATCTCGCCGATTTTCTCACGCCTAATGCGATATCCTCATTCTTCTTCTCAACATCACACACTTTTGCAACATGTATCTTCACCACATTTTCATTCTCCTCGGTGATTGCCTCTGCCACAATCGACTTTTGGACTACCTTATTTTGAGTGTTAACAATCTCTACGGTGTTCTCTTCAATCTGAATATCAGTTTGTTGCATGAAGGGTAAAGATTCAAAAACATGCTTCTTGCCACAAAAAGAAAAAGCATAGCGAGTCGTGATGCATTATGACGTACATTATGCATAGATAGCCATGATTTTCCTAATATCAAATGGACATCACTCAAAGGCACAACATCACATGATACAACAAATTTTATAACGTCCAATGGATATTTGAATATGTGCATACCGTGTAACTTTAACCCAATGCTCAACAATGTAGTAAGGATGAGGAATCCTTTCCGTCCGCAAGTTTAACTCCTTAACCACGTCTTTACTACTTAAAATTTCCTTTCATCATGATCAATACTCATCTCATATTCATAGTCTCCAATGAAGCATGATGTATAAAATAAGTCGTTACCTTTACCATCACGTGTTGGCTGAACATTGCTTCCCCATAACATGCTTTGAAACTTAGCCTTCATCTCTTCAAATTTTCTATCCATCACGGCAGCTTGGGCCTCCGCGAACAACCTAAAACGTGCTTCAACAGAATTCTCTTATCCCTCGGTGAGCTCTTTCGACACGATTGAAGTTCAACAAAAATACATATACACCCTCACAATCGCTCGTGTTTACACTCCCTCGTGTATAGTTCAAATCGTCGAACAAATCAAAATAATGAGCACCCGAAGCAATTAAGACAAAAAAAAACCAATATAAGGAGCTAAGGCTTTGGTTGGGAGAATTTGAAGATGATAGAACCGAAACGAAAAAGAGAAAAAGAAGAAAGAAAACAAATTATTTTTAGGTGTACTGGAATCACGGGTGTGATTAAAAACCACACCTAAGGTGTGAAACACACGTCAAGTACCAAAATAAATTTTTTTGCTGGCAAAAACAAACTTTGCGGCTGAAGGATCGAAGTATGGCTTTCTAGGGTTTTTTTTTGGCTTACTTGCAAACAAAGAGGCAGGAACGAATGTAATTGAAAAAGTGCCTTTAATGCGCAAGTGGACCAATAATTGCGGCTTTTTACCCAAAGACCGATTAAAAGTATAAATAGAAAACGAGTGCCCGCCGCGATCCTTAGCTAAAACCTTGGTATTACCTCAACCCTTTGATAACGTGTATCTAAGAACCTTGGTGTGATCCATAAACGAATCAGATCCGAACTTACCCAAGGACCGATTAAAAGTATCAATAGAAAACGAGCACCGCGACCCTTAGCTAAAAACCTTGGTATTACCTCAACCCTTATATAACATGTATCTAAGAACCTTGGTATACGAGCGCCACAATGTATGCTCAGAGCCTTGATAAGTTCATGATTCGAATATTCTACATAAGAATACTCACAAAAAAAAGTTTAAAATTTCAATATAAATTTCACTCATTAATGTCTGATCTAATTGTTACAATGATTCTATTTGCCTTTATATAGGCTACAGACTCCAATACCAATTGTTAATTTAGCAATGTGAGACAGAATAACAATAAATAAATAAAATAAAAAAAGTATCTAACCAATGTGGGATAATAAAATACTAAAACAAAAGAAATAATAACTAATAAATAAACTCCAAATAAATTTAAGGGGAAGGGGCCACAAGGACAAAAAAATTAATAAATGGGTCTGGAAGAACAAAAGTAACATTTTCATGATTATAAAGGACAAAAATCACAATTGTTACTTTAAATTTTTACTTCGCGTGTTAATGTTACTTTGTGTTTCACAATTGTTACTTCATATTTACTCTATTCCACATTTGTTACTTCATAATTGTTACTTTTGTCCTTATTAAATTATAGTTTCCTTCTATCCCGATTTTTTGATAATTTTGTCCTTCTGGATAAAAATCTATAAATTTAACAAGTTTCTTTTTCAACGGAAATCACATCAGAAGTTAGTATTACGTTAAAATGAATTGGTTAAATGAAGTAAAGAGTGTTAAATATTAAAACGTGTTATATTATAATTTATAAAATCCGGGGGACTAAAGTGTATTATTTTTGAAAGTTATTAAATTGATGTGGTGGCTTGAGTGATTTGGTGGTGTGGTGAAGTGAATAAAAAATAATAAAATAAAGGGTGTCAATAGTAATACCGTGGTGCCGATAGAAGTCATCTATGTTTATATTAAAAAAAATTACTACATGACACCACAAAATTACTTTTAACACACTTCGTGGCGTAATATATCGCCACTCAATGATGTTTGTTATACAAATTAACATAAATGATTAGAACCTTACTCATCATTGTCACCGTCAGATGTTCATGTAATTTAGGAAATATCCTTTCAAAAGATGTTTATCTCTTGAAGAAAAAACATAAAAATGATGTGTCAAGTAGTAATTTATATGATGTTTTCAAGCAATTGTGGTACGTGCTCAAGCATTTTCTCTATGTCAAGAGAATCTCTTTAAAGAAACCAAATCGTGAATCGAATAATTGACATAGATAGACAATTGTACTTCATAAAATACTAGACGATAACAATTGTATTGCCAAAGGGTTACGGCTGAACTCCATGTGCAACACATGCGCACTAATCAACCGTAGAATATCGCAAATGTCAAGGAAGGTCCCAACTTTGGAGGAAAACAAAGGCTTATATTTAGGAAACTTTGGAGGAAAACAAAGGCTTATATATACTTAGGAAATTTCTGCACCACTTTTAATGTTAGAAATCAAACGCGGCTTATAAACGTAATTTAAAATTTTGATTTCCTTTCTACCTAAGAACTGACTCAAAGGAACAATTATAACATAGAAGATGAGATAAATAATCATACCAGATTGATCTAACAGATCGTCGCATTATATCGGTTGATGGTTCAAGCATAATAGGCGCCCAAGTGTCCGGTCACTAGCGGTAAACCACACGCAATGCACGCTTGAATCCTCGAAAGACTACTACTCGAAAACTCGATTGCTAGATCAACTACTCTTCTCCCGACTCTCTCTCTCAACAAACTCTCTCTTTATTTGTGAATTTGCAATTAGTGTTGTGATCCAAAAGAGCTCGACACCTAATCCTTTTATAGGGGTGTAGGCATCACTTGTAAAGACCTAATGGGTTTAAGTTTTGCTTCTTCACTAGGAGTAAGAAATAATAAAAAAAATATTTTCTTGTAAACTAATGATTAAGATATTTATTAAATAATTAGTTAATTAATTATGCTTTTAATCTAAATTAACCAAAATACAAGCCAAAATCACCAACATAATCTTTTTCTTCGTAGCCTGACATTGTTGAATTACCTAATTTTGAAAAAATTATTTTGTAAGAACGGGGGATTATTGTCTATCCTTAGACTAATTCCTTCCTATTACGGGAATTAGAGGATGAATTTTCATACGGGAAGAACCGGGGAGGGAACCGATTTCAAAAGGGGGATGAATTTTAGATCTGTTTTTTTTTTTTTTCTTTGGGAAGAAGAAACTCAGTATGAAAAAGAAGTGAGTATGAAAATGGTCCGCCCGGCTTATACATCCATGAAACACAATTCCCGGGCGTATACACCCGAGATTTACTAAACTCGCCCCGTACATAGAAAAATGGCTCGCCCAGTGTGTATACACCCGGGAAAAGGCTTTTTTGGGGTGTATACACACGGGAAATGAAGCTCACCCGGTACGTATCAAAATTCGCCCCGTACGTACAATTTTTAAACCTTACACACGTGAAAAGTGAAAATCCCTCACATAATACACCCTGGAAACATCCATCTCGTGCGTATACGTGAGGATAACCTCTTTTCGTCCATGTACATAAACTTATACCTCAAAAAAAAAAAAAAGTAACGTGTGACAGGACCTGAAAAAAATTCCCCTAGTAGCAATCATAATAAATCATTATTTAATTATCATATAATCACAATTTAATTCTGGATAACTATTCTTATATGTGTGACTCAATAGACTTCTGAATATGTTGGTCATAAGTATAAAGTAATACCCTTCATACTTAACGATTGTGATTGGCATCTAGCAATATGTCACTACTCTCAATCATCGGAAGAGTCGTGTGTTATGACTATAACATTTCTTGTGAAACGGTGACCGTACAACCAGAATCCTTTCGCATACGCAATATCCATAATCGTTACATGAGTATCGATACATTAACAATTATATCTTATAATCTGAATATTATATTCTCTTGAAGTTACATTTACTTCCTCTTTGCAAACACTCTCGAGAATAAACATTCTGTATAAAAAGATCCGTTCGGATATACATTCCTACCATTAGGAAACACGAATTCCATATGAATGACATAAATCCTATGCATGCTTTAATATCACACTCAATCACTACCACATTCTCGCCCCGTAGCTAAGGGAAACATTAATAGTGTGAAAGCGTAACTATCCGCACTGCAATATTATGACGACTCCTGTCTAACGATAAAGTGCTTGGGTCGTCTAACGTACACATTCACCAATACACGTTCACGTATATTCGAAATGTCTCTACACGTTGATAGATGAAATCTATCACTATCTTCACAAAATAAAAGACATCTAATACTGTCACTCTAACCATACTATTAATGTTATATTTAATAATGAATACGAATAAGATGTTTAAGAGTCAAATCATTTACTGTGAGTCGAATTCTCATGAACGATAATCATCATTATGATTTCTTTATCATGGTTTAATCTTAAAGACTTATTATATACAATATTTAAATTGCTTTGCCAAACAAATAATTATATAATAACAAAAATACCATTTATTAAAAAACTCCGGTCGGATCAGGTCTAAGCCAAAGAAAGCACGGTGTTACAACAAGAAGAGAGCATTCTATGAGTATGAGGCAAGAAATTTTGCTTCCGATTAAAAATATAAAAAAAAAAATGGTTCTCACAAGTCACAACCATTGACACACCCACACCCCTCACTGTGATCAATGAAGACAGAAACATTCCAGATAACCGAAGCATAACAGCATAAAACAAGAGAATTAAGGCTATGTTTCTGAGCGCATGTGAGTTATTACTCTCACTTAATTCCGCCGCATTTTGCTTCTTTGGCTCTTCAAATTCATCCCCTTCAATCATATGTTCCTCCTGATTTAATTGGTAGATGATGATGATGATTCAGGCTTGTGTGTCTGCTGTGAGGAAAACGGATCGAAGTAGTAAATATTAGCATGTTCTCTCCTTGGATTTTTGCTTTGATCTTCAGACTCCATGAGATTTGTTTTCACCGGATCAGAGGAAAAGGGATCGAAATAGTAACAACCCTTCACGGTGCTGATGGTGTTTTCGCTGTCAGCTAATCTTGTAGGATGATCATTAGAGGAAAACGGATCGAAGTAGTAATTTTCTCTCCTTGTTGTTGCCTCTTTTTCTTGATCGTTACTAACAACCTGTTTGGGATTCAACAACGGGTCAGAGGAAAACGGATCAAGTAGTAATTCCTTACAGTTTCATCATGTTGATCTGATCCTTTTCCATAGTAACTGGTTTGGGAGTCAGGTGCTCAGATGAAAACGGATCGAAATAATAATTATTGCTGTTTTTGTAAGCATGTCCTCCTTGTGCGTTGCAGCTTGACATTCTTTAATTCTCGATCAATGGTCGGCTATTGCTTTTCTAAAAAATAAAGAAAGAGAAACTGTTGATTTGATGATAACTTAAGTGTTTGTTTGTTTATTTATAGTTGCCCAACTTTACACAATGCATTCTATACGATTTCTTCGGGATCGATCAAAGAAAGTCGGTTAGAGATAGATGAGATATTATATATTCGAATCTTCAGATGATCAGTACACGCATGGAATTATTTGATGAAGGAATATCAAGGGAAAACTAAAGAGGGATATTTTGCTTTAAACTATCTTCAAGTTGCCGTGAGTTTACCCAAATCAGGAATAACGAATAAAGATTGCATTGCACGGATGAAGTAAGGAATTTTGGGACCTTTTTTTGTCAGCTCAAAACAAATTAGAGTAGGGTGGGGTGGTGTGAGGTTGGGTGGGTACAGGGTTGGGTGAATAAGGTGGGGTAGGGTTAGGTATGGAAGGGTAAGTGGTAAAGTAGATCGAGTATCGTGGGGTGGTGGGGTGAGCAAGCAGCTGGGTAGTAGAATGAGGTGGGGTAAGGTTAGGTATGAAGTATAAGTGGTAAGTAGAGTAAGGTAGGGTGGTATGATGGATGCACAATTGAGGTAGGTTAGGTTAAATTTGGGTGGGGTAAAATGGGTAAAATGGATGGTAGGGTATGATGAGTGGTAAGAAATGGTAGGGGTATGGTGGGTGGTAAGGTAAGGTTGGTTATGATAGGGTGGATAGGATACGGTAGGTTAAGGTGAGGTCGGAAAGGTTGGATAGGCGAGTTGTGGGCTAGGGTAGGGTGAGGTAGGATATGATGGTTAGGTGTTGTGGGGTAATGCGTAGTGGTGTAGGGTAAGGAAGGGTGAGGTTTGGTAGGGTAGGGTGGGGAGAGATAAAGTATGGTGGGTGATGGGTAGGATTGGTGGGAGGTAGGGAAGGGTGAGGTAAGGTGGTTTTGGTAGCCAATGAGGCTTGCCTCAATGCTTAAGCTGGTGTCTTAGGACTAAGAGGTTTTGGATTTCAGTCTCACCGTATAAATGTGCGGGTTATAATTCACTAAATGTGCTAATTTTGTTTCGATGAAAGAAAATATGTACGGTGGTTGAGGTAGAGAGAGGGTGGGGTAGGGTGGAGTGAAATGTGACAGGATAGGATAATGTATTTGGTGGTGCACTGCTACCCCACCCACTCTACCTAAGCATACCTATTCCACCGTACACCACCCTACTTTATCCTACCACTCTTATACTACCTCACCACCCCAATTTATCTCTCATCATCCACCATCACTCGGGTGTCATCTATTACAAAATTTATTTCATTCCGTTCTATAGCATTCTGATAGGAGTCAACTTTACGTGACTCCGCTACAGTGTTTGGCCTCGGTTTACCACATTTTCAAAGACATTTTTGGATGATTTAGACCACTTTCGGGTAATATTGTGAGTTCCTAGCACGGGGTAATTCTGTCATTTTTGATAGTTTACCACCCTTTTCGATGATATTGACCCCATTCCCGAGCACGTTTACCCTTTGGAATGTTTTGGTTGTTTTTGGCTATTGTGATGATGTAGGGTATTGGTGTCTCGATGACCCGAAGGCAAGGGTTTACAATGAGAAACATGACCGAGGCGAGAAAAGAGGTGAAAAGGGAGAAAAAGTGAAGAATTGGTGGCACAGATCCAAACGCTGGTTTGGAACTCTCAAACCAAATGCCGAGCACCCCAAACTAGCGTTCCAAGCCCAATCCAAATGTTCCAGAGTTGCCGAGTCAAACAGAGTTCAGCCCTTCAAACGCCGGTTCAAAGAACTACCTCAAACCAAAGATTCCAGGCCTCTCGAACGCACGTTCTCAACCTTCAAACCAGCGTTCCAGCCTCTCTCGACGCACGTTCCTCGCCTTCAAACTAGCGTTACGCAGAAGGCAAAGCCCTAAGTCGCCTGAATTTCAAGCGTAACGCACGCTCCACTTGTTTGGAACCAGCGTTCGAACCAAAATCAGTAGGATTTTCCTCCACCTATAAATACCCCTTAGTCCATTTTGGGATGATTATTCATCTTCTTAGCCAAACTCTACCCCTTTCATAGCTCGAATTTTGTAATAGCTTAGAATACTCTCTCTTAGTGTAAATCAACAACATCTTAGCATAATCTTTCCATTTCTTAGCTTAGATTTTCATTCCAAACACTAAGAGACCACCTTTTAATTACTTCTCTATTTTGTACTATTTGGATCTAATCTCGAATTTCTGCAATTTTATGGTATATCTCTCTTCTCTTTTACTTGTTATGGCTCTTATTTACTGTTTTATGCTTGTTTTGATTAGTATAATGTGTAGCTAAACATCTTCATAGCCGAATCATGTGAAATTTAGTGAAATCACCCTTTGGGTGATGAAATTGGGAGTGGGTAGTGCTTTTCATTGTTGTTTCTTGCATCTTTCACGTCTTAGAACTTGTTATAACGGATTTGGGCTAGATTGATCACCTAGGTCAAAAATCACACACACCACTCTTGAGAGTTGTTCAGAGAGAGGGGTGTGGGGAAAAGGGTTCTAGAATCGCATTGTAGTGCGAGGTTACTCGTTTTTAACGTTTAAACGGCTCTTGTGCATGATTGTCTCGTGAATGAATCTCTCTTAGGAAAGGTTAGTTGACTTGGCATAAGGTGTTGGGGAAGAGTTGTTCAGACCTTAGCACCGGGATTAGAGATGCGTGCACCCGTGAAATTGAATGTAAGAGCTCGTCCGTTCATTGCACACTCCCGGTTTTGTCATTCCTTGGGGTGAAACTAGCTATTTTGGTCATGGTTCGGCTATATGCATTTAACTATCTTTAGAACTTAGTAGTTTAATCTTCTTCCTTTCTTTTTATCTTTAGACTCGTTAGTTAGAATCACTTAGTGTCGTTGCAAACAAAACCTTAAGAACTTTGATCACCTAGACTAAGCATTACGTTCACTTTGGTACTTACAAACACGATTCCTTTGGGTTCGACCTCATACTCCTGTAGCTATTCTAGCAATCGACCCGGTACACTGCCGGTTAGAGAGCTTGTTTAGTCACCGTTGTCCTGAGTATCTAATAAAGTTGTTTGGTGAAAATTGAGCTCATCAAAATGGCGCCGTTGCCGGGGAATTGTGTGCTATTTGTGATATCTCGTAAGTGAACCGAAGGCTTGGGCCTAGGTTTTATTTTACTGTTTTCTTGTTGTTTGCTTTTTGTAGTGCATGACCCGGAGATCTCAAACACCACTCGAACCTTACATAGACGGAATTGAAGCTTACGCAAGGCGTAGAAATAGTCAACGAAGAAGAGCTCATCAAGTAGAGGAGCCGATTCCAGTCTTTGAAGAGAACAGCTCGGGTGAGTTGGGAGAAGGATCCGACATGGCACAACAAGTTGGACAAGGTTTGGAAGGAAATTTGGGAAATGATAATGGAGTCCCAATTCAAAACCCGCCTCTCGTCAACAACAATGCACAAGGAGGTGGGAATGGACAAGGAAACAATGTTGTGAATGCAAATGGGCCGATACCTCAGAATGTTCAACATGAGGCTCAAGGGAATCAAATGGATCCCGCTCTTATGCAACAATTCAATGCATGGATGTTGAACCAGTTTCAACAAAACCAAAACCAAGCTCACAATCAAGGTGCAAACGCGATGCCAAATTGGTTTAACGGTCAACAAGAGCAAAACCAAGGTGGTTTGACTTGTAGAGATTTTGTGCTAGCTCCTACGGCAAACATGGGGCATAGTCCAATCCGAATGCCACCGGTAGCCGCCAACAACTTGGAATTGAATAGGAACATCATACATTTGTTGGGAGACAACGCTATATTCAAGGGAACCGCTTTAGAAAATCCTCACTTATTCATTGATCATTTTCTCCAAATAGTGAACTCGACAAAGATCAATGGAGTGAGTGATGAGGCGCTCAAACTTATGCTTTTCCCGTTCGCCTTGAAAGAGCAAGCTAAGAGGTGGTATGATTCGTTGCCTAATGACTCTCTACACACGTGGGAAGAAGTGGTTAAAACTTTTCTACTCAAATATTACCCCCCTTCGAAGACCATGGATATGAAGGAAGCTATCATGTCATTCAATGCTTATGAAGGAGAAGAACTACATGAGTCATGGGATCGGTTTAAGGCTTTGTTGAGGGAGTGCCCGGGGCACGGATTGAGATCGTACGAGGTAGTTCATGCTTTCTTCCGGGGTTTAGACCAAGTGCATCAAAGCACCCTACATGCTTCGTGTAATGGAGATATTATGAGTATGATACCCGAAGTGGCTATGAACCAAATTGAGAAGATTTCCGAGACTTCGAGGCAATACATATCGTCGAGTAGAAAAGGGACAAGAAGCAAGAAGCCCGGTTTGGTTGAAGTGAAAGAAGTTGAAGCAAATGATCAATATCATGCTCAAGTACAAGCGATGGAGCAACAGTTGGGGAGATTGCAAAAAGAGAATGAGAGTGCTAAGCTTTGCCAAATTTATAGTGGATCACATTCGGCAAAGGATTGTAGGATGATGACCAAAGCTCAAAATATGGCTTATCCTCAATCCTCGACTCAAGGGCAACCTAGCACTCTATCTCAAGATAACATGAATGAGTTGGCTAAGCGGATGATGAGTATTTGCTCCATGGAGCAATGGAATACGGGGTCCCAATATCAAAATCAGTCACAAAGCCCCTATCAAGGCCAATATATGGGGGAACAACAAGGTGGGCAACCGTATGAAGAATCCCAAGATGTGAACTATGTGGGACAAGGTCAAGGAGGGAACTATGGAAATCAAGGTGATGGTTCTTGGAGGAATAACAACAATCAAGGTTGGAACCGGAATCAAAACCAAGGCCAAAACCAAGGTTATAGACAAGGCCAAAATCAAAGCCAATCTTCACAAGGGCATGTCTATCAACCTCCACACCAAAGGCAACAAGGAGGGTATAATCAACAGGGTTCTAACAATCATCAAAACCCTCCTCCTTTGGCTCCTATACCTCAAAAGAGTTCAACCGATGTCATCTTAGAACAAATGAACAAAAACTTTGCGGAGATTAAAAAAGACATGGTTGAGATGAACTACAAACATGGGTCCGCCATCAAAAATCTTGAGACTCAATTTGGTCAAGTGGTGGAACATGTTCAATTGAAGGGTGGTTTACCGAGTAACACCGAAAAAAATCCGAGAAGTGTAAACGCCATCTTAACTCGAAGTGGCAAAGTGTTGAGAACTAATGGAGAGAAGAAAGTCTTGTGGGAGGACAAGGCTAGAAAAACTTCCATTGAGACCGAAGCGGGAGCTATGGATGGTAATATAGATGGGATTGAAGATGATGAGGATCATGGGGAGTATGTCAAGAAGAAAGAAGTTGAAAGGAAAGAAGCTCAAGCTCGGGGAGATTATGTGGTTATCGATGTGAAAGAGGAGGAGTCAACTAGAAGAGAAGGGAAAGAGCCAATGAAAGAGCCGTCTTCCCCACGCTCCAAAGGTAAGAAAGGTATGATCTCTCCTCCTTCTAAAGATTTTGATTTGAGTACCCTCCCTTATCCCCCTAAGAATCATAGACAAAGTTGCTTGAACAAGGCACAAACTCGATTCATTGAGATTTTACGAAAAATTGATTTGAACATTCCTTTCTTGAAGCACTTGCAAACATGCCTCGTATTGTAAGTTTTTGAAAGAGTTACTAACTAAAAAGGGTAAGATGCAAGAAGTTGTGTGTTTAAATGAAGAGTGTTCCGCTATTTTTAATGGAAAGTCTAAGATTCCCCGAAAGTTAGGGACAAGGGTAGTTTTACTATCCCGGTTACTATTGGTACGACTAATTTTCCTAGTGTCTTATGTGATTTGGGGGCTAGTGTAAGCCTAATGCCCCGTGCTATATATGAGAGTCTTAACCTAGGAGAGTTGGAGCTAACGGGGATGACCCTTCAAATGGCGGATAGGTCTATAAGGGAGCCTATGGGAGTGATAGAGGATGTCATAGTGAAAGTGGATAAGTTTGCCTTCCCGGTAGATTTTGTGGTGCTAGACATGGAGATGGACTCCAAAACACCTTTGTTGTTAGGATGTCCCTTTTCAAATACCGGGAGGACTTTGATAGATGTTGCGAGCGGTGAGATAATATTGAGAGTTGGAGATGAAAAAGTCGCAGTCAATGTCTATAAAGCCATGAAACATCCTAAGGAAAGCACCGAGGACTATTTTTCTATTGATGCTATATATCCTTGCGTTTCGGAACATGTTGACATGCAGGTATATAAAGAAGAATCCGATGAATGCATGGAAAAAGCGAGTACGGAAACCGATGAAGAAAAAGAGTTGGAAGAGGAAGCAAAAGAGCTCGAAGAGACGGCTTTCGTGGGTGAAAGGTGGACCGAGAAGATTGATCTTGGGCTTGAAGGAGAGCTAGAAAAGCCATCAATTGAGGATCCACCGAAAGATTTGAAAATGAAGCCGCTTCCACCTCATTTGAAGTATGTTTTTCTTGAAAATAATGATTTACTTCCTTTGATTATTTCTTCTACACTAACGGCTTTGCAGGAAGATGAGTTAGTGAGGATGCTTAAGAAGCATAAGCGTGCTTTCGGGTGGAAGATGTGCGATCTTAAGGGTATTAGTCCCACCATTTGCCAACACAAGATTATTCTGGAAGATGGAGCAAAGCCGATAAGGCAACCCCAAAGAAGACTCAATCCACACCTCCAAGAGGTTGTGAGGAAGGATGTGGTCACAATGTTGAAGCTAGGGATCATCTATGCCATCTCGGATAGCAAGTGGGTGAGTCCCACCCAAGTGGTGCCGAAGAAGGGAGGTATGACCGTGGAGATCAATGACAAAGGTGAGGAGGTACCTAAGCGTTTGGTAAGTGGTCATAGAATTTGCATTGATTATCGTAAGCTAAATGACCAAACCCATAAAGATCATTTCCCCCTCTCTTTTATTGATCAAATGTTGGAGAGATTGAGTGGCCATGCCTTTTATTGTTTTCTTGATGGGTTTAGTGGGTATTACCAAATACATGTGGCTTTAGAGGACCAAGAAAAGACTACCTACACTTGTCCCTATGGTACCTTTGCCTTCCGTAGGATGCCTTTTGGGTTGTGTAATGCGCCCGCGACATTCCAATGGTGCATGGTCGCCATATTTGCGGATATGATAGAAAAGTTTTTAGAAGTGTTTATGGATGATTTTAGCGTGTTTGGTGATTCCTTTGAACAATGTCTAGATAATCTTGAAAAGGTGTTGGGTAGATGTGAGGAGACAAACTTGGTGCTTAATTGGGAGAAGTGTCATTTGATGGTTACAGAGGGGATAGTCTTAGGGCATAAGATATCTAGTAAGGGTATAGAGGTAGATAAGGCTAAGGTTGAAGCGATAGCTAAGCTTCCTATACCCACCAACCTAAAGACTCTTAGGGGTTTTCTAGGCCATGTGGGGTTTTATCGTAGGTTCATCAAGGATTTCTCGAAAATAGCCCGTCCTCTTACTCTTCTTCTTGGAAAAGACATCCCGTTTGATTTTGACAAAGCTTGTGTTGAAGCATTTTTGATGCTCAAGCAACTGCTTGTATCCGCTCCCATCTTAGTTGCCCCGAAATGGGATCAAGAATTTGAGCTCATGTGTGATGCGAGTGACACCGCGGTTGGTGCGGTCCTCGGTCAAAAGATCGATAAAATCTTCAAGCCCATTGCTTATGCAAGTCACACCTTGAATCCGGCCCAACAGAACTACACCACCACTGAAAAAGAACTTTTAGCGGTCGTCTTTGCGTTTGATAAGTTTCGGTCTCATCTCGTAGGTTCTCGGGTAGTAGTCCACACGGATCATGCCGCTTTGCGTTATCTCTTTGCCAAGCAAGATGCCAAGCCCCGCCTCTTGAGGTGGATCTTGCTCTTGCAAGAGTTTGATTTAGAGATTCGTGATAGGAAAGGTTGTGAGAACGTCGTAGCCGACCACTTAAGTCGTATGGAGCTTAGTGAGGAGTTGATTAGGGCACAAAGGGAGATAAATGACTCTTTCCCTCACGAGCAACTGTATGCACTTGACACTCTCCTTCCGGCTAAGAAGGGAAACTTTCTAAAAGTCGGTAAGGAAGGTAGTCCTTGGTTTGCTCCTTTTGTTAACTACCACGAGTGCGGTTTTGTAGATCCCGACCTTGACTCGAACCAAAGGCGTAAATTCCTTAGTGAGGTGGGTAAGTATGTGTGGGAAGATCCTTGTCTATATAGGTCGTGTTCGGATGGTATTCTGAGGAGGAGTATCCCAGAAAGTGAAATTTTGAGTGCTCTTTCGTTTTGTCACGACAAAGAGGCCGGAGGCCATTTCTCGGGGCAAAGAACCGCTTTGAAAGTATTGCAAAGTGGGCTGTATTGGCCCACTCTATTTCGAGACGCTTATGCTTATGTGAAATCTTGCGATGCTTGTCAACGGTCCGGTCGTATATCTAGAAGGAGTGAGATGCCTCAGAAGCCGATCATAGTGTGTGAGATTTTTGACGTGTGGGGCATTGATTTCATGGGCCCCTATCCCTCCTCGTGTGGTAACAAGTACATCCTAGTCGCGTGTGATTATGTGTCCAAATGGGTCGAAGCCTCAGCTTCACCCACCAACGATAGGAATGTTGTTATCCGTTTTCTTAGAAAGAACATCTTTTGTCGGTTTGGGGTGCCACGTGCTATAATCAGTGATAATGGAAGCCATTTTCCCAACAAGCCGTTTGATAAAATTTTAGAGAAGTATGGAGTGAAACACAAGTTGGGTACCGCTTACCATCCCCAAACGAGTGGTCAAGTCGAAGTCACGAATAGGGGTATTAAGCGTATCTTAGAGAGGACGGTAGACACGAATGTCAAGAGTTGGTCTTTGAAGTTAGATGAAGCCCTGTGGGCCCATAGGACAGCCTTTAAGACACCCCTAGGCATGTCACCTTACATGATAGTCTATGGTAAGTCTTGTCATCTTCCCGTAGAGATCGAGCATAAGGCTTATTGGGCCATCAAAATGCTAAACCTCGATGATACCTTAATTGGTGAGAAGCGTATGGCCCAATTGAATGAACTAGATGAGTTCCGCCTTTGTGCTTATGACCTTTCCACGAAGTATAAAGAAAAGACTGAGTTACTCCATGATAAGTTGATTAAACCTCGTGTTTTCAATGAGGGTGATGAAGTTTTGTTCTATAATACTCGTTTGCATCTTTTCCAAGGGAAGTTGAAGTCTAGGTGGTCCGGTCCCTATGTTGTGTCAAAAAGTCTATCCGTCCGTGCTATCGAAATCACCCATCCTAAATTTGGCACGTTTACCACTAATGGCTTGCGGTTGAAAAGGTATGAACGGTTGCCCTACGATGAAGCACTAGAAATAGTGCATCTTGAAGATCCCGTACCTTGTAATGAATCTTGTAAGTCTTGTCATGGACTTTAAACCTTGACTCGTATAATTCTGAATCCATCCTTCCGTCTTTCTACCCTCTCTCGCCTTGTGCCAACGGTATAACTTTGAAAAAGTTGGCACCGTATAATCCATCTTGTCGAGCCAACGAAGTAAAACAAAGGCGCTTAGTGGGAGGCAACCCACCTTTTTGTGGTTTAAGATGGTTGAGTAAGAGTCTAGATTGGTCTAGGGGTGGTTAGATGTGAGTGTGGAGTGATTTTCCCCTGTTTTCCTGTTTTTCCCCTGTTTTTGCTCTCAAACGCACGTTCCCATTGTTCAAACGTGCGTTCCAAGCTCTTCAATCGTGCGTTCCCAGATTTTCCAAACCAGCGTTTGAGCCTCTTGCCCCCAGTATCAACTCCCCGGTTCAAACGACGCTTTTCTTCCAAACGCACGTTCCACCACTCAAACGTGCGTTTGAGCTATGCGAAACGCACGTTCCACCACTCAAACGTGCGTTTGAGCTATGCGAAACGCACGTTCCCAGCTTTTAAACCAGCGTTTGACCCCTTGTCTATATATACCCCCTTCTTACCAAACCAGCGTTCCACCCTCAAAATTTCTGAGACCTAACCGCCGTTTCACACCCCTTCCACCCCTTTTGCTTCGAAATCTTCGTTTCTAACCCGTTTTGAGCGATTTTTGTTGCAATCAACACCTCACAACCCCCTCTTTTGCTTTCTACACTCAAATCCGAACAACAATCCACCAAATTCACAGTTCGATCTTTGCTTGGGTGGTTTTTCACCATAGTCGAATTTCACACTTTCGTTTGTTTCGGGGTTCGTTTGTCACTCCACAACGCTCACGTAGGCTAATCTAAGCATAAGACAGGTACTTTTTGGTTTGCATTTCCGTTTTGAGTAGGGTTAATTTTTGAATTTTTTTCTCAAATTTTCCCCTACCCCGTTTGTGATTTGGCATTGATTTTGTACCTTGTTTCTTGTTTGTTTGTTTTGTTCTTGGCCTTGTGGTGTGTGGTGGTTGACGTTGTGGTTGTTATGGGTTGTTTGTTTTGAAATCCCGTATTGGATGATAATCGGGTCGGTTTGCCGTGTGTTGGTTGTGGTGTGGTTGCTCTTGGTATAGGAAGATGGCGGGAGGTAAACGAAAAGAGATAGGGGACAAAGGAAAGGGCAAAATGCCTGTTGTTGGTAAGAGTCAGCCCAAGAAACAGAAAACCGCAGTTCGTACTAGAGGCGGTGGTATTAGGATCAGTGAGCCAGGGAGAGGTGTGAGCGCAAACCCTAGAGCTCTTAGGGCTGGACAACTTAGAGATGAGACGTCGGATGATGATTTCGAGCCCGATCTCAAGGTCGAAATTCTAGCGGTGGATGATGATGATAGCAGCGGTGAGAGATCATGCGAGTTTGACATGAGAGGCACCCTGTCCCGTGTCACACCCAGGTCGCTCGTCCCCGGGCTCTCACCCCACACCCTCCACCTACTCAACCTATTCCTCGGACTTCCACCGAGCCGCAACCCCAAGTAGCTTCTGCCTCGTCTGACCCTCATCCCTACGACATGCGTTTCTCCACGCCCCAAGCCTTGAGCAATTACGAGGAGTTCGTAGTCGATAAGAAGATGTGCTTTGAAAGAGGGCTAGATTTGAAGGTGGTACCGAAGCCCTTTGTGGATAATTTGAGGAGTAGGGGTTGGAATAACCTTATCTTGGAAACCGAGGGCAACCTGAACTTGTCGATAGTCCGGGAATGGTATGCCAACTTTACTGTGGCAAATTTAGAGAGAGGGACTGTTTGGGTGCGTGGAGTGGATGTCCCATGGTCGGTCGAAGCGATTAATAGTTTTTATAGGACACCGGCTATCGTGGGCGATCATTATGAGGAGTGGTTTCAGGACAAGAATAGTTGGGGTAGTACTGAGGACCCTTTGGAACAGATGAGGATAGAAATCAACCTTGAGTTGCAATGGATGTCAAAAGGGGGTAACACGCGCAGTCAGTTGTTGACGACGACTTGGCCCGACGATTGGAAAGTCAAGGCTAAGTTCTCCCGAGAATCGCCTCTACTACCTAAGGACAACATCACACATTTTCACATTAAGGATCTACGATTGTTGTACGCCTACATTATAAGTTGAAAGTAGGCGTGGGGAGGGCGATTTTTACGGAGTTTCGGAGAACCGTAAAAACAAGCGTCGGTTGATTATGTGCCCTACTTGATTTACGGGTTGTGTCGAGATGCACGAGTTGGTGAGTATGCGAGATGATCGATTAGGAGGAGCAAAGTTTTGCCTATCATGCCTAAGTCGCTCAATGCTCAGATCGCTTCGGCCTTCCAGACGGCTCATCCACACGGTCCTCCGGCCTTTCACCCCTACCTCCACTTCTTCCACCTCTACTTCCACCACATTGCCTATACCACCACCTCCCCTCACCACTATCACCACCACCACCATCCCACCACCTCCCGATTCTGGACCTTCCACCTCCTCCACCACTCTACCTCCACCTACACCTACCATACCTTTCACCGGGGCCGTGGGTGAGCGAGAGCGCAGGGTCGTTGATAGCCCACAAGCAACGAGATTGGATGGACGATCTGCGGATCATGATGAATGGGTTCTTTGAACTGTATAGGCGATAGCTCGAGCTCAAGCAGTCCATCTTCCGCACAGAGAGACTTGGATACTACACCTTCCAAAGTACACACCGAGATAGAGGCCGATCTGCAGCGGATTACCGAGAGCCTGCTGAGGATGAGTCCGATGAGGGTCGAGGTTCGAGATAGAGACCGAGGCGCGATTCGTTGGATGTTGAGACAGAGAGAGGGCTGAGGCGGCGGCAGGTCAGAGGCAGAGACAATGGGACGGTGTGTCGAGACTACACAACTGAGAGTGCGATTCTTGTGGATCGCACCATCTTCCAAAGACACAGATCCTCCAGCTTGATGTACTGAGGCAGAGCGGCTAGCTTGTTTTTCATTATTTCGCATTTCTTTTGAGAGTTGCGACTTTTCTTTGGCTAGTCTGTTTTTCATCTTTTTGTGGGTACTTTTGACTGATTCACTTTGAGGCAGGTTGACTTTTGATTTCTGACTTTTGGCTGTTTTTTTTTTTTTATATATCCTTCACTTTTGAAACACATTTGTAATCATTGTTCAGCCCCTGAGGCCTGTTTGACCGTGCATGTTTTTCTCCCTTGTGATTGACATTTTATTGGGATATTTGTCTGCTATTTTCGCATGCATGGATGTTCTAAGTTTTATTGTTGTATTGTATCCGTCCATTGCATATCCCGTTCCCCCTCGGCATGCTTTGATTTCGTTTCGTGGCATGGACTCGTTTTCTTACGCACCTGTTTACCTTTTGCTTGATCTTTAGCACGTGGACTTTTCCCGTGCATGCGCTTTCTTTGTTTCTCGTTGTTCTCGCTTTAGGTTTCGGATGGACTTATACGAGGTGTCACGAGTTTCGAGTGTCGGTTGCGCCTTTACGCCGGTTTCGATTAAACAGCTAAGTCCTCCTTTCTTTTATCTCTCACACACCGGAGGGCGGTGTTTCGTTTAAGTGTGGGGTGGGAGACTTAGCCGCTTTCTTGTTTTCGTTGTTAAATGTCTTTGTAAATGTGGTATACTTGGCCTATGACCGGGCTCGAGTCGATTTTTGGGTAATTTTAAAATTTTTCAAGGGTCTTAACACCGTGTTGTATGTGTTATTCTCACAATCGAGTGGTGATCACCTTAGTGGGGATCCTGAACATGTGCATTCATGCGGTTTGATATTATCTTGAGAATGGAGTTTATTATTTCACGGTACACCTTGTGCACAATTTGATTGCTACCATCTCACATACCACTAGTCTCGAGGCGAAATAGAAAGGTTTACCTAAGTAGGACACGGGATGACGGTCATGGCGTCTCTTTGACCAACCAAAGCCAAATAAGCCTTACCTCGAACATTAGACCTTCGTAGCCCTCTCGACCTTGTGAGAATGGTCGACCACCATTCGTTTTATAGCCGTTTTGTTACTTAGTCGAAACCTACCTTGAGCTTTATTTATGGTCACATTCCTTCATTCATACCTACGAGTGGACTTAGTCTTTTGTTAGGCCGGACTTGCTAAGGCTAGTGTGGGGTGGGGGAAATGATGTCTTGTGATGGGTTGGTGTTTTCTTGGTTTGGAGCTATAAGGAGAAGAGGAGCTAAGTTGGCCCTAATGTTTGGGTTGGCCTAAAGAGAAAAGAAAAAGCTGTGAAATTCTTCATTTTTTCTGCAAAAAAAATAAAAAGAGAACTCAATCAATCAAAGTTCAAAATAAATTAGAAAGTTCTCAACGAATAAGAGTTTGGAGTTTATAAAATAAAGGGTTGGAATCAAAAGTTATACTTATGATGTTGGAGTTGGGATAGTGAGATAGGTGCTAATGTATTCGACTTCGCCTTATGAAACTTGAAACATAGTTGAATTAGGCAATGAGTTCGGGTATGTTAGCATTCTATGGTTCCCAAAGTGTTAAAAATAATCAAAAGGAGTTTGGATGGTTTGTATAGTAGAGATGAAGTGGTACACTTGTTGATTAGGTTCACTCGTACTTCTTTTTCTCCAATTCCCAAAATATCCTTTTCGATTAACCGGAATCACCCTAGCCTAACATTATAACCCTTCAAGTCCTGCTCGATCGTGTCCAAACTTAGTGACCTTGATTAGTGGAGAGGCTAGTGATTATGAGACGGTTGGTAGGCGTTTGGTTGGGATTCAAGCCCCGACAATCATTTTGAGCACTTGGTTTTAGCTTGGCACCACACACACTCCATTTTCTTGATAATGTTGCACCAATGTGTATATGTTCGTGTTTCTTACTTTGTGGTTACCTTGAGAGTGTGAGTAGTAGCACTACATCATAAAGTTGAATCCACTTGGTTTGTTTTAAAACGCCTATTTTACTCGAGGACGAGCAAAGGCTATGTGTGGGGTGGTTGATAGGAGTCAACTTTACGTGACTCCGCTACAGTGTTTGGCCTCCGTTTACCACATTTTCAGCACATTTTTGGATGATTTAGACCACTTTCGGGGTAATATTGTGAGTTCCTAGCACGGGGGGTAATTCTGTCATTTTTTGATAGTTTACCACCCCTTTTCGATGATATTGACCCCATTCCCGAGCACGTTTACCCTTTGGAATGTTTTGGTTGTTTTTGGCTATTGTGATGATGTAGGGTATTGGTGTCTCGATGACCCGAAAGGCAAGGGTTTACAATGAGAAACATGACCGAGGCGAGAAAAGAGGTGAAAAAGGGAGAAAAAAGTGAAGAATTGGTGGCACAGGATCCAAACGCTGGTTTGGAACTCTCAAACCAGCGTTCCAGACCCCCAAACTAGCGTTCCAAGCCCAAACCAGCGTTCCAGAGTTGCCAGAGTCAAACAGAGTTCAGCCCCTTCAAACGCCGGGTTCAAAGAACTACCTCAAACCAGCGTTCCAGGCCTCTCGAACGCACGTTCTCAACCTTCAAACCAGGCGTTCCAGGCCTCTCGAACGCGCGTTCCTGCCTTCAAACTAGCGTTACGCAAAACGAAGCCCTAAGCGCCTGAATTTCAAGCGAACGCACGCGTTCACTTGTTTGGAACCAAATGTTCGAACCAAAATCTGTAGGATTTTCCTCCACCTATAAATACCCCTTAGTCCATTTTGGGATGATTATTCATCTTCTTAGCCAAACTCTACCCCTTTCATAGCTCGAATTTTGTAATAGCTTAGAATACTCTCTCTTAGTGTAAATCAACAACATCTTAGCATAATCTTTCCATTTCTTAGCTTAGATTTTCATTCCAAACACTAAGAGACCACCTTTTAATTACTTCTATTTTGTACTATTTGGATCTAATCTCAATTTCTGCAATTTTATGGTATATCTCTTTCTCTTTTACTTGTTATGGCTCTTATTTACTGCTTTATGCTTGTTTTGATTAGTATAATGTGTAGCTAAACATCTTCATAGCTTGAATCATGTGAAATTTAGTGAAATCACCCTTTGGGTGATGAAATTGGGAGTGGGTAGTGCTTTTCATTGTTGTTTCTTGCATCTTTCACGTCTTAGAACTTGTTATAACGGATTTTGGCTAGATTGATCACCTAGGTCAAAATCACACACACCACTCTTGAGAGTTGTTCGGAGAGAGGGGTGTGGGCAAAAGGGGTTCTAGGATCGCATTGTAGTGCGAGGTTACTCGCTTTTAACGCTTAAACGGCTCTTGTGCATGATTGTCTCGTGAATGAATCTCTCTTAGGAAAGGTTAGTTGACTTGGCATAAGGTGTTGGGGAGAGTTGTTCGGACCTTAGCACCGGGATTAGAGAGTACGCCCGTGAAATTGAATGTAAGAGCTCGTCCGTTCATTGCACACTCCCGGTTTTGTCATTCTTTGGGGTGAAACTAGCTATTTTGGTCATGGTTCGGCTATGTCTCTTTAACTATCTTTAGAACTTAGTAGTTTAATCTTCTTCCTTTCTTTTTATCTTTAGACTCGTTAGTTAGAATCACTTAGTGTCGTTGCAAACAAAACCTTAAGAACTTTGATCACCTAGACTAAGCATTACGTTCACTTTGGTACTTACAAACACGATTCCTTTGGGTTCGACCTCGTACTCCTGTAGCTATTCTAGCAATCGACCCGGTACACTGCCGGTTAGAGAGCTTGTTTAGTCACCGTTGTCCTGGGTATCTAATAAAGTTGTTTGGTGAAAATTGAGCTCATCACATTCCAAACGTAGGCATGGAATGAGTTAATTCCATTCATTTGATTTCTTTTCATTCGATTCGATCGTGTGTCATCTGTTATTGTTGGTCTTTTTATTACGTATTTTTTCCTTGGATTTTTTTTATATTCACCACCAACACCTTGTTTGTTGTATTTTTTTTTTTCATTCCTAAAAGTTGTATTGTTCTTAAAAAAATTGAGAGAGAATTTGTGGGTTAGTCTTCTCTAATCACTTCATATTTGGAATTGACTGCGTGGCACAATTTGAACCTCAGTTTTATCATGTGTCGAAACTGTGTGGTACAAATTATTCTATACTGTAACTTGTTGTGTTTTGCACGTGACTCGATTAAGTTATTCTATGTTTGATTAGTAATAACGTTGTAGGAAAAATCGGTGAACCAAGTTGAACCGAACCTTCTTTTTTCAACTTTTACAAACTGAAATGCTTGGTTTGAGTTTGAAGATTCTTAAAAGGATATTAAACTGAACCGTAAAACCCCCTAGCTAATTGCACCAAGCGAATTTGATCGTCTGTTGTTTTAATAAAAGGCATGCAAATGTTAGTTTCAATGGGTAACAATATTCTAAACGCAAAAATCGAGTGAGAAGAGATCCGCTTACTCGAAACGAGTTGTATGAGTCTGAATCCGGCCCGAAGCCGCGATCTATTCGGATCTTGATTTGCACAGATTCATCTAGATCTCGATTCAATCGATATCCGTAGTGGAAACACGAAATCCCAAAGATTCGCGTGTTGGATTTCATGATATCAATTAATTGCAAATCGATTAAGTAAAAGACTCAAAAAGAAAGTTACAAGTTTTTACACACCCGGTGTGATGCTGTGATCTTCCAAGTTGTATCGCCAAACAATGAATGTGGATGTCAAGCCCCGTACCAAAGTCTTCTCAAATATACGCAAAAAAACCGTAGGTTTTTACTTTTCTAATGGCTAAGACAATAAACATGTTATGAAACTGATGGAGATAACTTCATATGCAAGAAATTGAAACATACACAATCAAACGTAAATAATCAAAGGAGATATCAGAAAACAAGAAGAACACAGATTTAACGTGGAAAAACCCTCTCAAAGTGAGAGAGATAAAAACCACGGGCGTAAAAGAGATATTTATTATTATGCAATCGAGTTACTGATTTTCACACACCTGATTAATGTGACAACAATCAGTGATTTATAGGCACAAATTCCTAAACCCTAGCCGCAAGGAATCTTTGTCTAATGCACCATAAATACCCCTACACGTGTCCTCCTTTTAATGACACCTCAGATAGTCACATCACATAATAATTAATTAGATGTATGTGGGACCTCATCAGTATTCCAATTACTCAACAGACTTCACCTGCCGACGAAAGCTCAAGACTCCACCCTCTTGATGCACAGAATCGAATACACTTTTCAGCTGTTCATCACACAGTTGAGTCTTCAGATTGGTTCCACCAAAATGTAGAGTTTAAGTCACTTTACTGACAAATCTCCACATTGACTTCAACTCTCCCTAGAGTCAAACAGATTGCATAACCAGATGTACTTGTACCAGATGCATTCGTCAATGCCAGATGTACTTGTACCAGACTATCTCCACAGCATCCACTCCACTGATCTGCCCTCAGTAGAGTTTTCAGAAACATATTATAAGCTCTGAATATTCAGTAAGTCCAGGCAAACCTGAAACTTACTCTGCTGAACTGGTTTAGTGAACATATCAGCAGGATTCTCCTTTGTGCCAATCTTCTTCACCACAACCCTCTTCTCATTTCTCAGAAAATGATACCTGACATCAATATGCTTGGTTCTCTCATGATGAACCTGGTCCTTGGCTAAGCATATTGCACGTGTCTCGTCACAATATATCTCACCTGATCTGATGCAACCCCAAATCACCGACTAGCCCCTTCAACCAGATGCCCTCCTTAGCTGCTTCAAGAAGAGCCATATATTCCGCTTGCTTGTTGATAAGGCTCATCGTAGCTCAAGAGTAGCTTTCCACCTGACCACTGCATTTCTCGATGTAAACACATAACCAGTCATTGATTTTCTACTGTCAACATCACATGCATAATCAACATCACAGTAGCCTGTGACCAGACCAGTATCACCTCCATAAATGAGACCAACATCAGCCGTACCACTTAGGTACCTGAATATCCTTTTAACAGCTTTCCAGTGTTCCTTTCCAGGTTGAGCCATAAATCTGCTGACAACACCGATCGCTGAGAGCAGATCAGGCCTAGTGCAAACCATGGCATACATCGATCGCCAAATGCACTAGCATAGGGAACTTTGACATATACTCCTTCTCTCTTGGTGGTGTGAAGCATAAAAGCAGACAAATGAACATTTGATGCCATAGGAGTATCTATTGGTTTTGGCAAACAGACATCCCAAACTTGGCCAATATCTTCAAGACACATAACCTGTTTGAGACAGAACAACTTCTTCCGACTCTGCCTCTCTCAGATCTCCATCCCTAAAATTTTATTGGTCAGACCCAAATCTTTCATTTCAAATTCAAAGATCGAGAAGATTTTTCAGATTTTGAACATCAAACTTCCTTGCTGCAGCTATCAGCATGTCATCCACATACAGAACAAGATAGATATATGATCCATCTTTCAGCAGACTGTAGTAAACACAACAGTCATATGGACTTCTGTTGTAACCCTACTGAAGCATGAAACTCACAAACCTTTTATACCACTCGCCTTTGTAGCTTGCTTCAAACCATACAATGATTTCTTCAACTTGCAAACATAATTTTCCTTGCCAGAACTTGAAAACCCTCAGCCGTGTCATGTATATCTCCTTATCCACCTCACCATGTAGAAAGCAGCCTTCATCTAATTGCTCAAGTTCCAGATCTCGCTTGTGCCACCATTGCTAGTAACACCACGATTGAAGTGTGTCGACCACCGTGAAAATATTTCATCAAAGTCAACCTCTTCCTTTTGATCAATCCTCTTGCAACCAAACGTGCCTTATACTTGACCCTTACGCCTTAGTTATTCCTTCCTTTTCTTGAAAATCATTTACAAGTCACAACTCCCTTTATCGTGAGGTCGTTTGATCAATTCCCAAGTCCGATTCTTCAATAATGACTCCATTTCATCTCCCATGGCTGCATGCCACCGAGATGCTTCATACATGTCACTTTGCTTCCCTGTAAGTAGTAGGTTCAAGAACCTCTACCTCTTCTCGCAACTTGGAGTGCATATCCACCAAATCATCATATCCATATCTCCTTGGAGGTATCCCAACATTAGATCTTCTAGCTGTTTGGCGCCTAGACTCACTGCGATCAATGTTTGTATGACGCCTCTACCGAGGTCTCGAAGAGGGTGGCTTGAATCGGTCTCGGTTCATTATCCAGATAAGTATAGTGTTGATTTGGATCCACCGATTGTTGCATATCGATGAGCTCCACTGAAGCTCCACCGATTCTCAACACTATCAGATTCAAGATCGGTTTCGATTCATGAGACTCTCCCCACTGATGAGTTAAGCATAGAATTTTCATCAAACACCACGTCCTTGTTGAGGATTACTCTGGACTCTGTTGATGACCAAATTCTATATCCCTTCACTCCATCACCATACCCCCCAAACACTCCCTTCTTGGCTCTAGGCTCCAACTTCCCTTCACTAACATGATAGTAAGATGTACTTTCAAAACCCTTAGAATCGAGTAGTCAAGCGGCTTGCCTCGACCACATCTCAAATGGTGTCTTGAGATTGATCCTGTGTGAGGACTCACTGTTGATTAAGTAGCAAGTCGTTTTTACGACCTCTACCCAAAATCTCCTTGATAAACCCGACTTGAGAGCATACATCTTGCCTTCTCCAAGAGAGTTTGATTCATCCTTTCAAACTACACCATTCTCACGAGGTGTATTCCTTACGATATGGTGTCGGCAATACCTCAATCGCACAAAATGAATCAAAATCCGTCCAGTAATTCCGGACCATTATCTCATCACGAAGCTTCTTGATTTTCTTGCCTAACTGATTCTCCACTAGGGCCTTCCACCGCTTGAAGTTATGAATGCATCATTTTGTTCTTCATCATCACCACCCAAGTCATCCTTGAATAGTCATCTATGAATGACACAAAATATCTGTGACCACCCAATGACTCAACTTTTGATGGATCCCAGCAGTCTGAATGGATATAATCAAGTGATGACTTTGTGTTGTGCAGCCCTACTGAGAACTTACTTCTGTGCAATTTCCCAAACACACAATGTTCACAAAAGTCCAGATTCTTGACCTTATATCCCCAAGAAAACTCTTTGAAGAAAGAATCAGATACCCTTTTTCACCCATGTGACCTAGTCTCATGTGTGCCACAAATTGAATCTGCTGAGATCGTGAATCTATTTGAGGATGCAACAACAAGCGATGCCATATACTGATAGATCCTTGTAATATATACAAGGTTCCCCTCTTGATCCTTTGAGGACTACAACTGAATCTTTCAAGACATTCAGTTGTCCACCGTCACCCTTGAAATTGAACCCCTTGCTGTCCAGTAGACTAAGAGATACCAAATTCTTGGTCATCTGTGGAACATGTCTTACAACTTTCAAAGGTAGGCTGAAATTTACCATCCTCTGTCCTTAACTTCACTGAGTCAATTCCCACAACTTTGCAAACCTTGTTGTTGGCCATATAGATTTGACCACCATCCATCTACTCATAAGTAGAAAACCACTCCCTGTTTGGACAAATATGGTAGGACGCTCCAGAATCAAGTATCCACGCATCATTGTGGTGTGTAGAATCCCTTGCAACTAGAACCAGATCATCATCAGATTGCTCAGTAGCCAAGGCTACTGTGTCAGAATTGCCTTCCTGCTGTTTCTTCTTCCTTGGACAATTGGACTTCCAATGTCCCTACTCCTTACAATAATTACAGAGACATCATGACTTAGGACCTTCGGACCCTGATTTCTTTTTCTTCTTCCGCTTCATATCCTTTTCCACTATTATCAAGCTAGCTACTAGCCCAAAGACTTTATTTATCTATCCCAAAGAGCCTTGTGTCTCAGCTCCCTGGCATGTAAGGCAGACCTCACATCCTCTAAAGCTATTGTATCCTTCCCAACTATGAAAGACTGCACAAAGTTTTCATATGATGCCGGCAATGACACCAATAGGATTAGGGCTGCATCTTCATCTTCAATTTTAACATCAATATTCCTTAAATCAAGTAATATTGTGTTCAGCTGGTCCAGATGTTCCCTCAGTGGACTCCCTTCATGCATCTTCAAACTGAACAACCTCTGTTTCAACAACAACTTGTTGGTCGCTGACTTGGTCATATCACAAAGCTTTCAAGCTTCTTCCACAACTTGGTTGCGTGTCTTCCTCAAAGAACCTCGGTGATAACATCATCGAGATAAGCACAACATGATGGTTGAATGTGCTTTCTCTTCCGTAATGGCATAATCGATGCATTTGTATTTGGTTTGTCGAGATAAAGGACTCCACAAACCCCGATGTTTCAACAATTGCACGATCTTGATTTGCCACGCAGACCAAACGGTTCCTTCTGTAAATTTATCGATTTTCACGTTTCTCGCCGACATCTTTCCTTGCTAAAGATCACAACTTTATCACGCATCCTAGAACCTTGTTTGAAGGCCTTGGTGAAGATGAAGTTGATCGTGATGCATTTGTTTTCTCCGAGAACCTTGTCTCGATACCACTTGTTATGAAACCGATGGAGATAACTTCAGATGCAAGAAATAGAAACAGACGCAATCAAACGTAAATAATCAAAGGAGATATCAGAAAACAAGAAGAACACAAATTTAACATGGAAAACCCCTCTCAAAGTGAGAGAGATAAAAAACCACGGGCAGAAAAGAGATATTTATTATTATGCACTGAGTTATAGACCCAGACAATGTGACAACAACTGTATTTATAGGCACAAATCCCTAAACCCTAGCCGCAAGGAATCTTTGTCTGATGCACCATAAATACCCCTACACGTGTCCTCCTTTTAATGACATCAGTATAGCCATCACATGGACAGAATGCAGATGTGGGACCTCTCGTTGTATTCCATTACTCGGCAGACTTCACCTATTGATGAAGCTCGTGACTCCACCCTACCGATGCACAGAATCGAATACACTTCTCACCGCCCATCACACACCAGTCTTCGATTGGTTCCACTAAAATGTAGTGTTTAAGTCACTTTCTTGACAAAACAAAATTAATCTCTTTCTCTCTTTAAAATTGACGCACAATATGCTATGAATTGCGTTGGAGAAACTTTATGTAGATAACCGATGTGAACACAAGAGTTTTCCAACACATTATCTAATAAGAAAACTAATATCTTATTTTATAATTATATAACAAATAAATAATTACTGCCACGTATGATATAATTAAGAGAATTATTCTTTTTACCAAAGATTAGCAATTGTGGTGCGAACTTTCTAGTGTCATGGACTAATAGAAAATGTATTTTCTATATCACATACTATTTACCAATAAATAATAATTTATATTGTTATTCAATAGACCAAGTATTTAATTATTATCAAGGTTTCAAAATACGAGAATTCACTCATGTGTTGGAAGACAACCCGGGATTATTGACCTTTAACTTGTTGATCCAATAAATTGAATAAAATATTTATCAAACAAAATATTTATATCCAACTTATTAATTCGAGAATTGCGCCACAATAAATCCGAAACTGAACTTTATCAATTATAGATATTTCTAATTTTGAATATTGTCGAATTATTGAGCGTCCATTGGTATAATTATTTTATATAGACTAACCCTTCATACATGATAATGAAAAAAATAAGATGATAATAAATCTGTCTTTTATTAATTATATTAACAATTACCATAAATTGTCTTTCGAATATGCTTTACACTTACATACCCGCCTCTCTTTCTTTTAGAAATTTAAACACTACCTCTCTTCATTTTGAATAATGTTTTTTTTTTTCTTGAAATTTTTTGAATAATGTTTAATCTGCATAAAATGCATCAAGATGTTATAACGGATGATTTGAATGCATATTATGTATTTCATGCGTCACATATAAATCTATAAATCCTATATTAATTATTCAAATCTGAATAAGAATTTTGCAGTCGGGGGAACTCCTGAATGACCGTACCGAGGAGTTCTACCGTACTCTGTGCAGCTATTGTTGTTGATCCTGCAGAGTCTACCCAAAGGCCGGATTGTAGGAAGTGGGTGATACATTTTTGTATTTCTATAAGAATAAGAAACCGGCCATCAAATAGGAGATTGGGCCCCTTCTCAAAGATTTGATGGAATGGCGTACCCCACCCAAAAGTGCTTATGTCATAGGGGAACTCATGGCGGGAAAAAATCCTTATGGTTTGTTTTGATATACGGTAGGAATAATAAAAATAAGTCACATATAAATCTATAAATCCTATATTAATTATTCAAATCTGAATAAGAATTTTACAGCATATAATTTTTATTTGATATGAATGATTTGAATCTATATGTCATAAGCTTAACTTGTTTTAAAGACACTAATGCAAGTGTTATCTTGTAGATGAGCTTGGACCATTGTTGTAACACCCGTCCCGACACGAATCCTTATCCGGAAAATAAACGCCTCCGCATTCGACATTTAGAGGAATCCTTAAACCCCACGTAAGCATTACGTCATATCAAAGTAACTAACGGTAAATGCGGAAGTAAAAAATGAACAGAAGACTTGGGAGATAGACCATCAGGGTCTTACAACACAACCACTCAACCAAAAGGTAACTGATGTCAACTAAATCGTAATATAACAGAAATAAATACTAGAATCTCAAATGAGCATCCATGTCTGAAAAGAATTCGAGTAAAGGCTTATTTATCAAAGGTCTATGCAAAAATACTAGTCAACCAGCACAAGTATGGGAATATAACAAGTAAGCCAAAATAAAATCATGCTCGGGACGGATTTTATTAAAAAAATTGAAAAATTGTTGAATTTTTGAAGAATGGTGGTAAGCATAATAAATTAAGCACATTGTAGGTACAACCAATCCCTCCCCCACACTTAAATAACAACATGTCCTCATGTTGTGCAGAATAAGAAAAACTTAGCTGGTTTGTAGTTCGAATGTGGCAATTCTGGAAGTGGTCATGAGTCAGATCCAGAAATGCTTGAAGAAGTCAGTAGACTGTGGACCATCCACCGGAAAAATGATATCGTCTAAACGCTCACAATTGCTATCGCAAATATCCTGCACACATGAAAAAAAGACAAGATCTCGGGGATAGGGGTATATAACATATTGCGCAGAAAAGTTTGATATAAGCACAAGATATAATTGCTCAGATGGAAAAATCACCACACGGAGAAAACACAGGGCATCTAAGCGTCAAATATAAAGCCACAGAAGCTTACAATACAAATATGGACCAACATGTGCATACGAAAATATCAAACTCAAATCAAAGTGCAAATGCACATTAAGGCTTACAAGATTCATCGAAAGTAATAGCAACGGAAAACCGACAATAGCTTCAACTAAAGTCCAGATGAATCAAAAAACGACAGTAGTTTCCGCTCATGCAAGTTACCTGGCCACAGAAACCGACTCCAAAAACCTAGACGACACAAGACAAAACTAGCCCCCCTTATTCAACAAAAAACAAAATAATATAAAATAATAATAGCAAAAACTTTTCTTAATATTGGGTTGCCTCCCAACAAGCGCCTCTCTTTAGTGTCTTTGGCTAGACACACTTAGCTCACTATCCATTATCAAACGGATACGCCCTTCACGCATGGTTCTTCAACGAATATTCAAATCTGAGCCATCCAACTCACCTTCATAGGAAATTAATGGAACCATGGCTCAAGGACCTTTATGAAGTATCTTCCCAATAAAATAAGAACGGGATTAGGGGTTCCATCTCCCGATTCATGACATAGTGATCAAGTGGGAAGATCACTTCCTTCACGCCACTCGCTCGTCCACAATCACCTCAACACATATTGGCTTCAACGGCTCCTCAAATGCGACTTCCTCCGGGTGACTTATCTCTAATTTAGGCACATCGTCCTATATGTTCTCCAACACCGGGTGTATTTATTCACCTTCTCGGTGATTAACATCTTCAACCATCTCTGATGTCGGATCCATCATAGGACAACCGTCTTCATCATCACACCATGCAGGAGGGAAGGAAGTTTCTAACCTTTGTAACTTAAGCCGGTCCATATCAGGTTCCAGCTCATCAATCATCTCTTGTTGCCAATTGCCTTCATCTTGATCGAACTTAGTCTGGGCCATTTGCTCGATCTGTCTCTCAATATTAGCAAGCATACCAAGAAGAAGTTGGAAATTATCGTTTTGCTCCTTCTGAAAGGATTGGAGCTCCTCCAATATAGCTTCAAGATCAATAGATTGAGAGGTGCTCTGATAGGAATTCTGAAAGTGTTATGGAAAAGATGGGCTAGGCCAACTTTGGAACATAGGATTGGGACTATTCTGATTGAACCACTGATCTTGATTGGAAGAATTAATATTTGGGTTCTGACTGAATTTCGGGTTTTGATTGAAATTCCAAGTTGGATTGAAACCCTGATTTTGAAAATCGCCGTGGCCAGAGAACCGATCGTTAAATCCTTGATATTGCTGACTACTGAAAGCATGAACTTTAGCGTTCTGTCCATCCATAGGACAGAAACGAGGAGTATGTCCCACATTGTCACATATCTAGCGGCTAAATTATAATTTTGGTCCTCTAACTACACATGTTTTTCGATTTTGGTCCTGATTTTTCTCCGGCGACAATTTTAGTCCTGTAAGTGGTCTTTTTTTTTGCAAAAATAGTCCTGAACGCCGGAATGACTACCTACAGGACAAAAATTGTCGCCGGAAAGACCACTTACAGGACTAAAATTGTCGCCAAAAAAGACCAATTTTAGTCCTGTAAGTGGTCTTTCCGGCGCTCAGACTATTTTTGCAAAAAAATGACCACATACAGACTAAAATTGTCATTGAAAAAACCAGACCAAAATCGAAAAAGTGTGTAGTTAAAGGACCAAAATTGTAATTTAGCCCATATCTGGCATGTGACTAGACTGAAATTTCCCTGATTATGGACAGTATTAACTTGATACGCAGGAGGGGAAAGAAACGACACCGCCAACAAAGATGGCGGTCGACAACACCTTCCACGAGCGATGTAACTTGTGAGTTTTGTGGAAAATAATGGTTTTGACCCATAAGATTACGCGACATTGTAAGTGGTCGCCTGCTGCTTTGCAAAGATGGCGATCCGATCTTGCATAATCCTAGTTGATGACATTTTCTTTCTTTCTTTCTTTCTTTTTTTTGGAAAAGATAAAGAAACAGAAAAAGAAACGGAAACGAAAATGAAAACCTACCTACGAAAAATTTAAAACAGAAAACAAGAAAACAATAAAAGGGAGAAAAACGTGTTGAAAGCTTCTGAGCCCAAAATGGAAGGGAAACAGCAGATTTTGACCTCGAAAACGGTGTCGAACGGCCTCAGGCTGTTCACCACGTCGTCGGCGTCGGAACGAGCTTTCCGAATTGGGGTCCTGCGCGCCAAACGGACACTCGAGCCGAAAGTTATGGCCAAAATACTACCGTGTGCCCTAACGATCCCTTTTATCCCAACTTATAACAGAAAATCAGAAAATTAATAAACTAGACAACCGTACCGATTCCCCGGCAACGGCGCCAAAAACTTGTCTCGGATTTTATCTAATGAAAAATAAACAAGTAATAAAAATAATCCAGTTTACCCCAAGTGCAGGGATCGTAGTATAGCGATTTCAACCGGAGTCGAATCACAGGGAATCGAGGTTGGTCTAGTTCTTAATTTTTCTAAAGGTTGTCACGAAAAACACAAAACAAAACTAAAACGAATACAATAAATTGGACATAGGGTTGTCAATCCAAAGCCAAGAAATATAATTGCGAACGAAAATAAATCTAATCTATAAACTAAAAAGAAAATAAACTTCTAAGATAACAACGAAGAACAAGGCACAAAGATAATTTCAATTAATTTTAACGAAGAACAAGCATTGATCCACCATCCCGCAACTCTCAATTTCTACTCTAGATTGTTTAGTGAAGATTTAATAAAGATGTGGTTCACCTATCAAAGGTATGAATTCCTACTCTCGTAGTTAATTCGCCTATTAATATTTCATCTCTCGATCTTAAAGATTAACGCTTCCATAACAAAGGTGTAAGATTTCTCAATCTAGAACCTAGAAATTTAACTCAAAGAACTCGTTATTTTTAGGTTAAAAATCCCATCTTTACTACGGTGATCTAGGTCTAACAACGATTTTCATCAAACGTTAAACATCACAAAGAAACCATCTCTCGATATAAATTGCAAAATCAATACAAAACGTAATAAAGAAACAACTTTAAATAAAAACTCACAAAACCAAATCCAAAGTCGAAATCAAAACATTGCATGACCGGCTTCACACGCTTGTTCGAATCGCTTAGCCTTTATTCATCTCCGGAAAGACCAAATAAATAATAATAAAATAAATAAATAAATAAAACGTAGCTCGGTCGACCGAGCAGGAGCACTCGGTCGACCGAGCAGGAGCACTCGGTCGACCGAGTGTGCCTCTTCTCGGTTTCTGTGCTGTAGCTTTTCTTCAGGATGAATTGTCCCTCGTTTTCTGCTGATGCCTCTCCTTTTATAACTTGTTTTGCCGACTTAGGGTTTTATTATTAGCAAGTCTAAACCCTAATAAATAAAAATAAAGATAATTTCAAGTCTATCCTTTCTGATCTTCTGGACGCACGTCTGGTAGTGTGGACGCTCGTTCACTTTAAGTAGATTTCTTCGAGTCGAGCCGAGCTGGACAAGACGCCCGTCTCATGCATTTTTGAACGCTCGTCCAGTAAAAATCTCTCTTCCCTGAATTGATTTGCTTCTCGTGGACGCCCGTCCAGTGGACGCATCAGCAAACGCACGTTCAGCAAGTGTATCTTCACTCCAAGTTTGACTTGCATCTTCTTCCTTCCATTTAATCTTCAGTTAAACATCGTTTTAACTCCTTCCATGCCATATAAATGTACCTACAAGGTGATAGAAACATGCAAAATGTATAACCATATATATTGATAGAAAAATACTCATAAAATCACGTAAATAGCTCGATTTTGCATTTTAATATCTTCCACACCCATTCTTTCAATATTTCATTTAAACACTTAATTTTCTATAAAAAGTAATAAAACACGAAGGAAATTTCTACGAAATAATATCATATATATCGTAAAAATCACCGTTAACAATGTGGATTTTTGTATTTGCAAATTGAGTCTAAGATCAGATCTTAGATTGCCTACGTATCTCGTTAGGTTCCAGGAATCAAGTCGTAGTTCTGGAATGGGTATTTATAATGACAATACTTGCCCTAACCCTAAGGTTATGTCGGCTTATGTTATTGTCAGATTTACCCTCTAATGGGCCTTAACCCTTGCCCAAGCTATCACTGTTAATGGGCTTGGACAAATTTGAGTGCGACTCGCCCCCGATATCGATATTCCGACCGCGTAATCGACTTGCACTCGTTATCCTACACTCGCTAGTGGTGTGTGACTCGCCCTGGGGACTTGTCATCTCACACTGCTTGGTGTCGATAGTCGTTATCCCGAGTATGGGTGTCGACATGAATACCTTGGAGTTAATTCATAGTATGATGACCAACCGATAGACGACACGTGAAGGGGTGAAACACTGTATCGTCACACGTGCTAGCTTGTCTTTTGAAATCCGAAATATCGTTATCTTTTTTCAATCCTGTTTCATTTGCACATCGGGATACGCAATCATTATCAAGGCCAGGAATCGAGGCATCCCCCTGGCTATTCTTCTTATAAAGGGAAAAAAACACTTCATTTCCTTTATGACATTTTCTCATTGGCCAACTAAAAAAATAATAGGTAAAAAGTGTGGATTGTGGATAGGGATGACAATAGATGTGGGCAAGTACGGGTGATTACAAGTTTAACAATATCCATATCTTATCAATCATAGTTTTTTTTTACTCATATCCTACCCTACCCATTACACACATGGGAAGCAATTTTAAAACACATGCCCCGGGGGGTGCAATTGGCAGCACAAAAATATTTTGTATGCAATATGTTTAGGCAGCTTCTATCGACACCACATTCTTTTGACACCACGCTCACTCCCGGCACTATTTAAATTATTTTTGACACCACCATAATATTTTTATTATTTTTTACTTCAAGCACCACACAAAAAGACACAATTTACTTTGTATACCACAATTCTACAAAAATACAAACGGGTCCTTTATTAAATTAATAGAACATTTTAGTCCTTTATTAATAATATAATCTTAACATTAACCAATAATCAAAATCTTCCAAAAATCTTAATCTCAATCCAAAACACCCTTTAATCTTCATCATCAATAATGTCACATCAAATATCTAAATCCCTTTCATCTTCATCATCCTTATTCTTCAACAATTCCATTAATAAACACTACACACAATCTTCTTCTTCATCATCATATTCTTCTTCATCAATTATTAACCTACATCCATAATAATCCATAAATTTAACCTTCATCCAAATCATCTACACTAACCCAAATACTACAACTTTCTTCATCTTCATCATCAAAGTTCATTTCTTCATACCAAAAAAAAAGCACAAACCCTTTTCTTCATCATTTACTACACACCATTCATCCACAATCTACACACATTTATATTTTTCTACACATCTTCATCTCAGTCGTCATCTCAAAATACATTTATTGGAAAATTAGGGATAAGGACACAATCTAAAATATTTTTAAGTAACAGGACAACTACATATTTTTTATAAGGAGAAGGACAATCGCATAATTTTATAGCGAGAAGGACAAACAAAGTGAATCCCAAAATCGGTGAATCTCCCAGATGAATCCCAAATCGGTGAATTTCGACGGTGAATTTTGACGAGTGAATCCCGAAAATTAGTGAATTTCGACGATGAATTTTGAAAATTAGTGAATTTCGACAATGAATTTCGGCAAAGTGAATTTAAACAAAGGATTTTTAACACAAGTGAATTTCTAATAACGGTGAATAAATAGTTTTGTCCTTTATGCAAAAGTTTCAAAACTCGCCCTTCTACTCAATTGATGAAATATTTCATCCTTCTCCTCATTCCCCCTACATTTATTTTATACACACATTCATCTTCTTCATTACATCAAAATCATCAAAAGCTTCATAATAAAATAAAAAATAAATCTTGATTTTTATTTCAAAACTTGAAATTGGTGAATAGGTTACCCTATTACAACATGAAAAAAATGTAAAATCATGATTTGTAGAGAAAAATCATGTTTTTATACATGTTCCGATGAAAGAGGGGGGTTTTCCGGCGTTTTAGTACGTTGTCGAGCGTCTGTTTCTGATACTAGCAACGTCGACAAAACAGATATTTTATGTAAACATAAACGTCGAAACTGTCGACGTTACAAATGTATAAACAACGTCGGAGCAAAGTTTTACGTCGACCAAACTGACGTTCCAAATGTATAAACAATGACGGAGTAATTGACGTTACGTAAATGTCAGCCACACTGGCGTTGTCTTGCTATTACAACGTAAGGACGATCGGCGTTCCATTATTTGCCCGAATTTTTCAGATTGCTTATAACGTCAGTTGTCCTGACGTTGTTAGCACCAAATCAACGTTAGTACAGGTGACGTTATCAGTCGTCTTCATCGCAAATGCAGGAACGATTTCTTCCCGATGGAAAAAATATGAAAACCAACCATTAAAACCCTCGATTTCTGCCAAATTACCAGCAGTTGTTTAAAAAACAAGATACATACGTGATTTGGTTCAAAGTTATGTTCTTCTTAGTTTGATTCCTGCAACCAATGCTTCAATTGCGGTTTTCCAGCGAAATACTTATCTTCTCCGGCGAAATATCGTCTTCTCCGGTGATTTTTTGTTTTGTTTTGATTCAAATAAAAAATAGGGAAGTTGATGTGATCCGTAAACGAATCGATCCGAACTTGCCCAAGGACCGATTAAAAGTATCAATAGGAAACTAGCATCGCAACCCTTAGCTAACCCGTAGCTAAAAACATTGGTATGACCTCAACCCTTAGATATCATTTATCCAAGAACCTTGGTATACGAACGCCACAAGGTATGTTGAGAATCTTGATAAGTTCATGATTCGAATATTCTACATAAGAATACTCCCAAAAAAGCTTAAAAGCTTAATATAAATTTCACTCAATAATGTACGATGTAATTGTTATAATGACTCTATTTGCTTTTAAATAGGATACAGACTCCAAGACCAATTGCTAATTTAGTAAATGTGGGACAAAATAACAATAACAAAAATAAAAGACTATCTAACCAATATGGGATAATAAAAGACTAAAACAAAAGAAAAAATAACTAAAAATAAATAAAAGACTCCAAATAAATTTAACAAGTTTCTTTTTCAACGGGAATCACATCATTCCCTCCCGGCTATGAAAGGATTTGACCTAGAATCAAAAGGATGTCGTAAAAAGCAGCAACAAGGACAAAACAGGCCGAACCAACAACGAGCACCAATGATATGCCCGGATCAAATGCAAGGCGGACATGCCACTTCAAATCAATGGCACGGTTTGATATTGAACCAAGCATCACAATTGCAACATCAAAGAAGTTGTCTGACGTGCTAAAAACTTGGAGAAATCCAGGCAAAGTAGCAATATCACAAGAACAATTCACAGTCGGGCAGTCAGCAACATACCTAGAAAATGGATCAATGAAACTGTGCTCCGGTTTGCCACCAATGTTAACATGATCAAGAATATCCATAGGCAATATAGGGGCAGGATTGGGTATATCAGATAGCCCAATGTTCTCCTCAAGTCGATGGGTGCATGTACATGCAAAGAAGACAAGATAGAACTCGAACAAGTGGTCGGCGAAGTAGGACCAATCGCCTCATCTCGCTCGATTTTCTCCACGCCTAATACGATATCCTCATTCTTCTTCTCAACATCACACACTTTTGCAACATGTATCTTCACTACATTTTCATTCTCCTCGGTGATTGCCTCTGCCACAATCGACTTTTGGACTACCTTATTTTGAGTGTTAACAATCTCTACGGTGTTCTCTTCAATCTGAATATCAGTTTGTTGCATGAAGGGTAAAGATTCAAAAACATGCTTCTTGCCACAAAAAGAAAAAGCATAGCGAGTCGTGGATGCATTATGACGTACATTATGCATAGATAGCCATGATTTTCCTAATATCAAATGGACATCACTCAGTGGCACAACATCACATGATACAACAGCTTTATAACGTCCAATGGATATTTGAATCTGTGCATACCGTGTAACTTTAACCCAATGCTCAACAATGTAGTAAGGATGAGGAATCCTTTCCATCCGCAAGTTTAACTCCTTAACCACGTCTTTACTACTTAAAATTTCCTTTCATCATGATCAATACTCATCTCATATTCATAGTCTCCAATGAAGCATGATGTATAAAATAAGTCGTTACCTTTACCATCACGTGTTGGCTGAACATTGCTTCCCATAACATGCTTTGAAACTTAGCCTTCATCTCTTCAAATTTTCTATCCATCACGGCAGCTTGGGCCTCATGAACAACCTAAAACGTGCTTTCAACAGAATTCTCTTATCCTCGGTGAGCTCTTTTCGACACGATTGAAGTTCAACAAAAATACATATACACCCTCACAATCGCTCGTGTTTACACTCCCTCGTGTATAGTTCAAATCGTCGAACAAATCAAAATAATGAGCACCCGAAGCAATTAAGACAAAAAAAACCAATATAAGGAGCTAAGGCTTTGGTTGGGAGAATTTGAAGATGATAGAACCGAAACGAAAAAGAGAAAAAGAAGAAAGAAAACAAATTATTTTTAGGTGTACTGGAATCACGGGTGTGATTAAAAACCACACCTAAGGTGTGAAACACACGCCAAGTACCAAAATAAATTTTTTTTTCGGCAAAACAAACTTTATGGTCAAGGATCAAGTATGGCTTTCTAGGGTTTTTTTTGGCTTACTTGCAAACAAAGAGGCAGGAACGAATGTAATTGAAAAAGTGCCTTTAATGCGCAAGTGGACCAATAATTGCGGCTTTTTACCCAAAGACCGATTAAAAGTATAAATAGAAAACGAGTGCCCGCCGCGATCCTTAGCTAAAAACCTTGGTATTACCTCAACCCTTTGATAACGTGTATCTAAGAACCTTGGTGTGATCCATAAACGAATCAGATCCGAACTTACCCAAGGACCAATTAAAAGTATCAATAGAAAACGAGCACCGCGACCCTTAGCTAAAAACCTTGGTATTACCTCAACCCTTATATAACATGTATCTAAGAACCTTGGTATACGAGCGCCACAATGTATGCTCGAGCCTTGATAAGTTCATGATTCGAATATTCTACATAAGAATACTCACAAAAAAAGTTTAAAATTTCAATATAAATTTCACTCATTAATGTCTCGATCTAATTGTTATAATGATTCTATTTGCCTTTATATAGGCTACATGACTCCAATACCAATTGTTAATTTAGCAATGTGAGACAGAATAACAATAAATAAATAAAATAAAAAAGTATCTAACCAATGTGGGATAATAAAATACTAAAACAAAAGAAATAATAACTAATAAATAAACTCCAAATAAATTTAAGGGGGAAGGGGCCACAAGGACAAAAAAATTAATAAATAGGTCTGGAAGAACAAAAGTAACATTTTCATGATTATAAAGGACAAAAATCACAATTGTTACTTTAAATTTTTACTTCGCGTGTTAATGTTACTTTGTGTTTCACAATTGTTACTTCATATTTACTCTATTCCACATTTGTTACTTCATAATTGTTACTTTTGTCCTTATTAAATTACAGTTTCCTTCTATCCCGATTTTTGATAATTTTGTCCTTCGGATAAAAATCTATAAATTTAACAAGTTTCTTTTCATCGGAAATCACATCGAAGTTAGTATTACGTTAAAATGAATTGGTTAAATGAAGTAAAGAGTGTTAAATATTAAAACGTGTTATATTATAATTTATAAAATCTGGGACTAAAGTGTATTATTTTTGAAAGTTATTAAATTGATGTGGTGGCTTGAGTGATTTGGTGGTGTGGTGAAGTGAATAAAAAATAATAAAATAAAGGGTGTCAATAGTAATACCGTGGTGCCGATAGAAGTCATCTATGTTTATATTAAAAAAAATTACTACATGACACCACAAAATTACTTTTAACACACTTCGTGGCAGAATATATCGCCACTCTGAATGATGTTTGTTATACAAATTAACATAAATGATTAGAACCTTACTCATCATTGTCACCGTCAGTGATGTTCATGTAATTTAGAAATATCCTTTCAAAAGATGTTTATCTCTTGAAGAAAAAACATAAAAAATGATGTGTCAAGTAGTAATTTATATGATGTTTTCAAAGAATTGTGGTACGTGCTCAAGCATTTTCTATGTCAAGAGAATCTCTTTAAAGAAACCAAATCGTGAATCGAAATAATTGACATAGATAGACAATTGTACTTCATAAAATACTAGACGTATAACAATTGTATTGCCAAAGGGTTACGGCTGAACTCCATGTGCAACACATGCGCACTAATCAACCGTAGAATATCGCAAATGTCAAGGAAGGTCCCAACTTTGGAGGAAAACAAAGGCTTATATTTAGGAAACTTTGGAGGAAAACAAAGGCTTATATATACTAGGAAATTTCTCTAGACCCTTTTAATGTTAGGAAATCAAACGGCTTGCGCAACGTAATTTAAAATTTTGATTTCCTTTCTACCTAAGAACTGACTCCAGTGAACAATTATAACATAGAAGATGAGATAAATAATCATACCAGATTGATCTAACAGATCGTCGCATTATATCGGTTGATGGTTCAAGCATAATAGGCGCCCAAGTGTCCGGCTGCTAGCAGTAAACCACACGAACAGACGCCAGAATCCTCGAAAGACTACTACTCGAAAAACTCATTGCTAGATCAACTACTCTTCTCCCGACTCTCTCTCAACAAACTCTCTTTTATTTGTGAATTTGCAATTAGTGTTGTGATCCAAAAGAGCTCGACACCTAATCCTTTTATAGGGGTGTAGGCATCACTTGTAAAGACCTAATGGGTTTAAGTTTTGCTTCTTCACTAGGAGTAAGAAATAATAAAAAAAAATATTTTCTTGTAAACTAATGATTAAGATATTTATTAAATAATTAGTTAATTAATTATGCTTTTAATCTAAATTAACCAAAATACAAGCCAAAATCACCAACATAATCTTTTTCTTCGTAGCCTGACATTGTTGAATTACCTAATTTTGAAAAAATTATTTTGTAAGAACGGGGGATTATTGTCTATCCTTAGACTAATTCCTTCCTATTACGGGAATTAGAGGATGAATTTTCATACGGGAAGTGTAACGCCCCGCTCCCGGATACCGAGCCCTTATCCGGAAGAGAAACGTCGCGCGTATAGCATTAAATAAATCTAATATTATACGCAAGCCTCTACGCTGTCAGATCAAATAAAAGCAAACGGAAGCTAAAAAGACTCGGGTAAAACATAAATGCTACTAAGAATAGAAATTAACCATACTAAAGATGGATAGTTAAATTACAACGACGAAAAACCCAAAGACTTATACAATACGAGGTCTTAAAAGTAGAAATACAATAAGTCTAAGAAAATAAATACAACTAGTCTAGTACAACCTTTACAAAGAAAATGAACTAGAAACTTCACAAGACTTCAAAGCCTTCAAAAGTCGCCATCTCTACTCCTCGATCAACCTGTTCGCCTTCTCACCCCACAATGCATACAAAAGAAAATGCAGCGAGGTAAGTACAAAGTACTTAGTAAAAGTGAGAAGCTAATGAATAACTAAGTTATACAACGAAAGGTTATTATTATGATTATTAAATTATCTTTATGAGACCGACTCAATCTAGGGTTCAATCCATGCCCATCGACATGTCATGACTAAACGCTTCTAGCTTAGCTTATCTTGGTTACGCTATCACTCAAGGACACTACGCATGGCGCTTCATCACTGAAGATATACTTGCTAACTAACGGTGATTAGCACCGATTAGCTCCGGGTCTCCCGGTATGCATATACGTCCGATGAATTTCCTCCACTACCCTTCACCGCTTTAAGGCCGATGGCGTTGTTCACCTTTTATGAACGTATCACATCGCCGATATGAAAGAGTGCCTAACCGAGAATAAATGACGCTTTTAGCTTTTATCTACACATATGTATTTATTATTGTGAATTAACTAGTCACCTAAGTGTTTTCGTAAGCTCCTCACATACACTACTCTCTTTCCTAGACCACTAGACACGGACAAGTCCTAGCAAATACACGCATACATTGATGAACTCTAGTTCATCAAAGCACAAGCCTTTTCATGCTCTTCCGACGGATCCGAACTTCAACTCCCTTTAAGAGTACATTCGGTGTTTTAACTGAACGAATCAGAAATTCAATTGAAGCTTGTTCATATTTAATTAATGTTATTGAATCAAAAAAGTAGAAATTTAAAACTCAACACAAATATACCAAAACATATCCCATCTTATTAATTACAACTTAGCATGAATTCTATCACCAAATAACACCAAAACTCACCAAAACTCAACCAATCATTATAAAACTATAATTACTCATTAGGAAGAGCCTCTTACCTTATTTGCTTGCAAAACTGACAACAATACACCAAGCAGCTGCAACCACTGTTTATCCTCAACCCCAAAACCTATGTGATCAACAAGAAACCCTAAAATCCTATTTCTTTGCAGAAAAACGAAACTGAAAAAGCCTGTAAAACTGAAGATTACCTGGGTTTACTGCTGCATAACTATTTTTAGAATGATCTACGCTCCAAGACGATCGTTTCGACTACTCATGACTGAAAAACAGAGTTACGGATTGAAAGATACGAATTTTTCAAGAATCGAACTCTACGAATACCGAAAACTAGGGCTAAACTGAAAACTTACGAAATTGAGAGATGTTATTTTCCAAAGTTGTGTCTCCTCGCGATCACTTTTCTCTCCTACGGCATCTTGAATGATGAACGGATTGATCACACGGTTCTCCTTTTATTTCGCTTTCTTCCTTTTGCTGCTGCCTCTTCTTTTTTTCAACAACTAACGTGAAATTGAGTTATGAGAAATTAAGGGATTTATTTTCCTTTTATAGATTTAATTAAAATCCTTCTTAATAATTAAATCCCCTTTATTCCCCATAACTAATTCCCAAGTCATTAATTAAAATCCCTTTTTTTTTAAAGTTATAGGATAAATAATAATTAAGTCGTCAAGCGGTATAACCAATTACTATTTTACCCTTTCTCGAAAAGTCGGGATGTTACATTCCTTCCCCAAAGAGGAGTTTCGTCCTCGAAACTCGAATGTAACCGAGAGGTACTTGAACTCGGACTTTGCGAAGCGTTCGCCTCCTAACTCGCATGCCTTATTCTTCTTCCATCTTCCCAACTCTTCCACTTGTCTTGAGCCAACTTGAGGTTGCGACGATCCGCTTCAATCTTCACGTCGCCTTGATGTATCAACTTTGGTCTCAGATTCATGCCGCCCACTTCAGCCCGGGAACTCACGTTCTTCTATCTCTATCTTCATGAAAGATCATCAGCAGTACTGTTCCAACTCTTGTACATCTTGGTCGCTCCGAGATGAACTGAAATTTCCATCTCGAGGTTTTTCATTCTTCCATGTCCTTCCCGATCTTCCGCATTCAGAACCCAAAGCTGATTCCGATGCCAACTGTTGCCATCTTCATCTAACTCATGACCAATGGCTGGTCGGTTCTGACCTCTCACTTGTAAACAAAACTACTGGATCTTCATCTTGTTCCATCACGAACTCATTAACTGCCTCGAATCTTGCAATCATCAGCTCACCGTTCTTTGATTGCTCCTCGCCGACCTATACCGGAAAGTCAATCTTCCCAAATTAAATCGCACTTCGGCACACTTGACTTCTTTCGATCCCGATTTCCATCATGGCACCACAAGCTTGCTGAAGAACTGCAAGGATCCCGGCTGAAAGACTTCTGAGACTTCTTGGGGAAATGAGAAGCATGCATCTGCCACCCTTTCTCTCTCTGACGGTCTAATCCAATCCTCGTGCCAATTAGGATTAACTTGGAAAGTAAAAGGAGTTGAAAAGTGACAAGTTGAGTACCCGGGTGGTATATCAACTAGGTAAGCCAAGGAAGGGTACAATGCACTTGAAATAAGGAAGGTTGCTTGAGTTGCAAGCAAACCATGAAAAATCCGTGAAGAAGGAGGTACTGTATCACAATACACAAGATAGCCACCAGAAGGAAAACGAAAGAACACCTTGCAGATGAAGTTCTTTTGAGAGAGTGAAATTCTGCAAGATACGGTGGTCTGCAAAGACTTCAGAGGTAACTTGAAAGGATGGTAATAAGCTTTCATATAAGCCTTGAGAAAGTGGAGACGTTAAAGGTACATCACACAACAGAATCAAGGTAAAGGTGCAAGGTCGAGCACCAGAAGGACTAAAAAGATAGAAATCAAAAGAGAGCAAGAATCTCAACATGAAGGAGCCATGGAGATAAAACGAGTACACCAAAAGATCTCAGAATAAAATAAACACTTGTCAAGAAGTGTCCAAGTTTGCAGTAGTCAAAGAGAGGTTATCTCAAGATTTAATAGAAATAGAAATTTCCTCAAGGAATGGTAAGGGAATATCAAAAGTTGAATCAAGCGGTTCATGGCTCTAAATGGCCTCGAAAGAGAGTTAAAACTGGAGGTACAAGGTACATTAATCTGAATTGGAAATCGTAAGTTTAGAATTCAAAAGTTGATTGGCTAAATAGGTTCGTAAGGCACCTTGGCAAGGACTACCTTTTGCTTGCAACCGGTTTAGCATAATTTGCTAGAAGGTTAAAGATAGGTAATCAAGATGGATGTCAAGGTAGGATTAAAGATCCAACTGGTAAGAAGATGGGATGCATACCTTGAAAGAACAAGTAGCATTAGATGGAAAGATTACAAAATCAACACTACCCTTATGAGGGAACCTGAAAATAAACACAAGTAAAAAGAATGTTCTCGACATTAAAAGGTTCACCAAATTTGTACTTGAAAAGAAGAATGGGGGTGCAACAATGCAGAGTTAGAGGGAACTTGTTTCTTGATTGGACAAGTAAGGAAGCATGGATTTGTTCAAAAGAAAGGCCTATGGAGATATGTTTCTTAAGTAATTCATGACAACATGTGAAAAGGATTTGTTGAGCTTAAAGATCTCAAATGAGGGATTACATGAGAAATAAAGTACCAGATAAGTTATAATTACAAAAGGGTATGAAAATAGTCTAAACATCAAACATGGCATGCTGGAGGGTGGTATCTTGGTTCTTGTCTACAACTGCAAAAGAAACAACAATGTTAACTTTACAAACTTTCTACCATGAGACATATCCTAGGGAAAGATCGCTTCGGAAACCTTCTATGACATAACACTCGTAACTTGCTACACTCTTAGCCCAAACCCCAAGTCAAAGAGGTGAAAATTCCTTTTAGGTTGCTGTGTATGAAATTTACTCCGGATCTGACATTATCAATTCATACAGAACAAACGAAGAGGAATTTGAGCACGATCCAAAAAGAAAAGATTTAGATACTGGAGTTTCCCAGGTGAAATAAAAATATTGGAATTTTTGAATGAAAATAAGTTGGTCAAAAACAGTTATTTCTGACGATTGCACAAGCTGTCAGAATTTCCAGTTTAGTAAACACTGAGTTGATTTGCAAATCTAGATCAAACGAAAACGAATCTGAGCTTAATTTCAAAAGGAAAATTGTAGATAAAAGTTTTGTCTGCAACATATCAAAAATTCAGATCAATTGAAGGCGTTTAACCTGTTCAAAACGGAAGAAGAAGTGAAAGTGCTGCTGCAGATTTTCTGGACAGAGTGTCCGGCATAAACATGAATTTTATGAACAATCCATAATGATTATCGAGTTGATGTAAAAAGAGAAATTGTACATAAGACATTAATCTACTTTGCTGAAAATTTTCAGAATTTTTGGAACACAGTAAGTTGTTTAACCTGAAGGGAAAACACGGAAACAAAAGCATTCACTCATGTTGGGTAAAGCCAAACACGAGGATGATGAAAAGTATGTGCCAAAGTAAGAGACCTTTAACACTATTAGTTGAAACGACTGAGGAGTACTTGGAAAGAATAGAATTACACATGGAGTTCGTGTAGAACCATCTCAAGCAAAGCAAAGGTCAAAGAATTTTTGTAAACATAAATCAAGCGATAGCAAAGAGAGAAAACGGAGGCTTTGTAGAGTCGAGTCTTTAAACAAAAATTTGTAGGTACTAAAACATCTTGTAGGGGTTGCATTAAGGGTAATCACTAGGATGCAAAAGTGTGTTGCCCCAAAATAGCTAAACAAGATATAGTTGGAAGGATATGCAATTGTCAGTTCAAATAGTTCGAAGGATGAGAAACTTATTTTTCTTAAATCAAGCATTTGACACGATGAAAACATCTTTAAAAAAATAAGGCACATCAAATGAATGTACACACTTGGAAAACAAAACTGCGTAATAAGGGACTTTTACCGAGTTTCAAAAGTTTCAAATGGAGGATTTAACCAGAGCATGAGTTACAATTAGTATGGATGGGGAAACATTGAAATCGGGATAACCAAGTAGGAAACTAGATGATTATAAAAGAGGATCTTATTAATGAAGACATAAGATTGGAAAATCACCACGCAATCGTATCTTGCCATCGAGGAACACTATAACGACAACACCTAGTCTCTACCCTACCAAACTTCTTATCCTGGTAACAACTAGCTTAAGAATCAGATAAATCAAAGTATTCTCATCTCCTATAACCTACTACACTATAACCTCACAGGGTGAAAGAAAGACATCTATCCTTCCTTGACCGGAGGGCTTAAATGGTTTTGAAAAATTCGGTGCATACATAAGCCAGAAATAATTGATTTGCACAAAACAAACCGAACTGATTTTGAACATGATGCAAAGAGAAAATCTGTGAGTATATAATTTTTACATATGATGCTCAAAAATCAAAATTTTTGGGAAGCCATAGGTTGGTCAAAATAATTCTTTTCATCTACTGCTATAAACTGTCAAAAATTTCCAGGACTTCATCAACTGTCGTGTGTTGCAGATTGTGCTCAAAGAAAAACGAATTTGCACTTTGTTCAAAAACAAAACTCATAGTACAGGATGTTTTCTACAACATATCAAAAATTCAAGTCATTTGGAGGTGTTTAGCTTATTCAAAACAGAATGATGAGTAAGAGTACTGCTGCAGAATTTTCTGAACAGAGTACCCCTCCTTGTTAAACAATTTGTGAACAATCCATATTGAAAACTAAATTGATGTAAAGAGAGAAATTGTAGATAAGACAACTTTCTATGTGGCTGAAAATTTACAGAATTCTTAGAACACAAAAAAAAATGATATAACATGATATGTAGAAACGTGAACAAAATCGTTTACTCATTTTGCACAACACCAAGTTACAAGGAAGTGATTTGAACCAAATGTAGCATTACGAAAGCATTAAAACCTCAAAAGAAAGAAAAAATAGAGAAAGATTCAAGATTCCAAAAGGAAAGAGGATCCTAGTAAAGGTTCTCGAAAGGAACAAAACGTAAGAGGATCACATAAGAGATATGAGCTTAAAACTCAACCTTCACCTAAGGAGACTTTTCACTTGGTCCTAGTGCAACTTAACCACGCTCTAAGGATTCCTAATCCTACGAGAATTTACCACCAAGATCAAGAAAGATCGAAAGGTTCTAAAAGGTCTAAATAAATCCAATCTTCGAGGAAGAAGCAAAGGAAAGAAAGGACGATTCGCCTCTCGATACCAATCATGAACGCCCGCTCCCGGATACCGAGCCCTTATCCGGAAGAGAACGTCATGCGCGTATAGCATTAAATAAATCTAATATTATACGCAAGCCTCTACGCCGTCAGATCAAATAAAAGCAAACGGAAGCTAAAAAGACTCGGGTAAAACATAAATGCTACTAAGAATAGAAATTAACCATACTAAAGATGGATAGTTAAATTACAACGACGAAAAACCCAAAGACTTATACAATACGAGGTCTTAAAAGTAGAAATACAATAAGTCTAAGAAAATAAATACAACTAGTCTAGTACAACCTTTACAAAGAAAATGAACTAGAAACTTCGTCAAGACTTCAAAGCCTTCAAAAGTCGTCATCTACTCGATCAACCTGCTTAGCCTTCTCACCCCACAATGCATACAAAAGAAAATGCAAAGGAGGTAAGTACAAAGTACTTAGTAAAAGTGAGAAGCTAATGAATAACTAAGTTATACAACGAAGGTTATTATTATGATTATTAAATTATCTTTATGAGACCGACTCAATCTAGGGTTCAATCCATGCCCATCGACATGTCATGACTAAACGTTTCTAGCTTAGCTTATCTTGGTTACGCTATCACTCAAGGACACTACGCATGGCGCTCATCACCAAGATATACTTGCTAACTAACGGTGATTAGCACCGATTAGCTCCGGGTCTCCCGGTATGCATATACGTCCGATGAATTTCCTCCACTACCCTTCACCCGCTTAAGGCCGTGGCGTTGTTCACCTTTTATGAACGTATCACATCGCCGATATGAAAGAGTGTCTAACCGAGAATAAATGACGCTTTAGCTTTTATCTACACATATGTATTTATTATTGTGAATTAACTAGTCACCTAAGTGTTTTCGTGTAAGCTCCTCACATACACTACTCTCTTTCCTAGACCACTAGACACGGACAAGTCCTAGCAAATACATGTACATTGATGAACTCTAGTTCATCAAAGCACAAGCCTTTTCATTCTCTTCCGATGCATCCGAACTTCAACTCCCTTTAAGAGTACATTCGTGTTTTAACTCGAACGAATCGAAATTCAATTGAAGCTTGTTCATATTTAATTAATGTTATTGAATCAAAAAGTAGAAATTTAAAACTCAACACAAATATACCAAAACATATCCCATCTTATTAATTACAACTTAGCATGAATTCTATCACCAAATAACACCAAAACTCACCAAAACTCAACCAATCATTATAAAACTATAATTACTCATTAGGAAGAGCCTCTTACCTTATTTGCTTGCAAAACTGACAACAATACACCAAGCAGCTGCAACCACTGTTTATCCTCAACCCCAAAACCTATGTGATCAACAAGAAACCCTAAAATCCTATTTCTTTGCAGAAAAACGAAACTGAAAAAGCCTGTAAAACTGAAGATTACCTGGGTTTACTGCTGCATAACTATTTTTAGAATGATCTACGCCCAAGACGATCGTTTCGACTACTCATGACTTGAAAAACAGAGTTACGGATTGAAAGATACGAATTTTTCAAGAATCGAACTCTACGAATACCAAAACTAGGGCTAAACTGAAACTTACGAAATTGAGAGATGTTATTTTCCAAAGTTGTGTCTCCTCGCTGATCACTTTTCTCTCCTGCGGCATCTTGAATGTATGAACGGATTGATCACACGGTTCTCCCTTTTATTTCGCTTTCTTCCCGCTCGCCGGCTGCCTCTTCTTTTTTCAACAACTAACGTGAAATTGAGTTATGAGAAATTAAGGATTTATTTTCCTTTATAGATTTAATTAAAATCCTTCTTAATAATTAAATCCCTTTTATTCCCCATAACTAATTCCCAAGTCATTAATTAAAATCCTTTTTTTTAAAGTTATAGGATAAATAATAATTAAGTAAATCATCGGGGTATAACTAATTACTATTTTACCCTTTCTCAAAAGTCGGGATGTTACAGAAGAACCGGGAGAGGAAATCCGATTTCAAAAGGGGGGATGAATTTTAGATCTGTTTTTTTTTTTTTGGGGAAGAAGAAAACCTGTATGAAAAAGAAGTGAGTATGAAAATGGTCCGCCCGGGCTTATACATCCATGAAACACATTTCCGGGCGATACACCCGAGATTTACTAAACTCGCCTGCACATAGAAAAATGGCTGCCCCAAAGGTGTATACACCCGGAAAAGGCTTTTGGGGTGTATACACACGGAAATGAAGCTCACCCGTGCGTATCAAAATTAAGCCCCGACGCATACAATTTTAAACCTTACACACGTGAAAAGTGAAAATCCTCACATAATACACCCTGAAACATCCATCTCGTATGCGTATACGCGAGAGGATAACCTCTTTTCGCCCCTGCACATAAACTTATACCTCAAAAAAAAAAAAAAACGTGTGTGACAGACTCAAAAATTCCCTAGTAGCAATCATAATAAATCATTATTTAATTATCATATAATCACAATTTAATTCTGGATAACTATTCTTATATGTGTGACTCAATAGACTTCTGAATATGTTGGTCATAAGTATAAAGTAATACCCTTCATACTTAACGATTGTGATTGGCATCTAGCAATATGTCACTACTCTCAATCATCGGAAGAGTCGTGTGTTATGACTATAACATTTCTTGTGAAATGGTGACCGTACAACCAGAATCCTTTCGCATACGCAATATCCATAATCGTTACATGAGTATCGATACATTAACAATTTATCTTATAATCTGAATATTATATTCTCTTGAAGTTACATTTACTTCCTCTTTGCAAACACTCTCGAGAATAAACATTCTCAGATAAAAGATCCGTTCGGATATACATTCCTACCATTAGGAAACACGAATTCCATATAAACGACATAAATCCTATGCATGCTTTAATATCACACTCAATCACTACCACATTCTCACCCCGTAGCTAAGGGAAACATTAATAGTGTGAAAGCGTAACTATCCGCACTGCAATATTATGACGACTCCTGTCTAACGATAAAGTGCTTGGGTCGTCTAACGTATACATTCACCAATACACGCTCACGTATATTCGAAATGTCTCTACACGCTGATAGATGAAATCTATCACTATCTTCACAAAATAAAAGACATCTAATACATGTCGGTCCTAACCATACTATTAATGTTATATTTAATAATGAATACGAATAAGATGTTTAAGAGTCAAATCATTTACTGTGAGTCGAATTCTCATTAACGATAATCATCATTATGATTTCTTTATCACGGTTTAATCTTAAAGACTTATTATATACAATATTTAAATTGCTTTGCCAAACAAATAATTATATAATAACAAAAATACCATTTATTAAAAAACTCCGGTCGGATCAGGTCTAAGCCAAAGAAAGCACGGTGTTACAACAAGAAGAGAGCATTCTATGAGTATGAGGCAAGAAATTTTGCTTCCGATTAAAAATATAAAAAAATGGTTCTCACAAGTCACAACCATTGACACACCCACACCCTCACTGTGATCAATGAAGACAGAAACATTCCAGATAACCGAAGCATAACAGCATAAAACAAGAGAATTAAGGCTATGTTTCTGAGCGCATGTGAGTTATTACTCTCACTTAATTCCGCCGCATTTTGCTTCTTTGGCTCTTCAAATTCATCCCCTTCAATCATATGCTCCTCCTGATTTAATTGGTAGATGATGATGATGATTCAGGCTTGTGTGTCTGCTGTGAGGAAAACGGATCGAAGTAGTAAATATTAGCATGTTCTCTCCTTGGATTTTTGCTTTGATCTTCAGACTCCATGAGATTTGTTTTCACCGGATCAGAGGAAAAGGGATCGAAATAGTAACAACCCTTCACGGTGCTGATGGTGTTTTTGCTGTCAGCTAATCTTGTAGGATGATCATTAGAGGAAAACGGATCGAAGTAGTAATTTTCTCTCCTTGTTGTTGCCTCTTTTTCTTGATCGTTACTAACAACCTGTTTGGGATTCAACAACGGGTCAGAGGAAAACGGATCGAAGTAGTAATTCCTTACAGTTTCATCATGTTGATCTGATCCTTTTTCCATAGTAACTGGTTTGGGAGTCAGGTGCTCAGATGAAAACGGATCGAAATAATAATTATTGCTGTTTTTGTAAGCATGTCCTCCTTGTGCGTTGCAGCTTGACATTCTTTAATTCTCGATCAATGGTCGGCTATTGCTTTTCTAAAAAATAAAGAAAGAGAAACTGTTGATTTGATGATAACTTAAGTGTTTGTTTGTTTATTTATAGTTGCCCAACTTTACACAATGCATTCTATACGATTTCTTCGGGATCGATCAAAGAAAGTCGGTTAGAGATAGATGAGATATTATATATTCGAATCTTCAGATGATCAGTACACGCATGGAATTATTTGATGAAGGAATATCAAGGGAAAACTAAAGAGGGATATTTTGCTTTAAACTATCTTCAAGTTGCCGTGAGTTTACCCAAATCAGGAATAACGAATAAAGATTGCATTGCACGGATGAAGTAAGGAATTTTGGGACCTTTTTTGTCAGCTCAAAACAAATTAGAGTAGGGTGGGGTGGTGTGAGGTTGGGTGGGTACAAGGTCGGGTGAATAAGGTGGGGTAGGGTTAGGTATGGAAGGGTAAGTGGTAAAGTAGATCGAGTATCGTGGGGTGGTGGGGTGAGCAAGCAGCTGGGTAGTAGAATGAGGTGGGGTAAGGTTAGGTATGAAGTCTAAGTGGTAAGTAGAGTAAGGTAGGGTGGTATGATGGACAGACAGGTGAGGTAGGTTAGGTTAGGCTGGGTGGGGTAAAATGGGTAAAATGGATGGTAGGGTATGATGAGTGGTAAATGATAGGGGTATGGTGGGTGGTAAGGTAAGGCTGGTTATGATAGGGTGGATAGGATACGGTAGGTTAAGGTGAGGTCGGAAAGGTTGGATAGGCGAGTGGTGGGCTAGGGTAGGGTACGATAGGGTGAGGTAGGATATGATGGTTAGGTGTGGTGGGGTAAGGTGTATAGTGGTGTAGGGTAGGGAATGGTGAGATTTGGTAGGCTAGGGTGGGGAGAGATAGAGTATGGTGGGTGATGGGTAGGATTGGTGGGAGGCAGGGAAGGGTGAAGTAGGGTGGTTTAGGTAGCCAATGAAGCATGCCTCAATGTTTAAGCTTATGTTTTAGGACTAAGAGGTTTTGGGTTTCAGTCTCACCGTTTACATGAGTGGGTTATAATTCGTTAAATGTGCTAATTCTGTTTCGATGAAAAAAATATGTAAGGTGGTTGAGGTAGAGAGAGGGTGGGATAGGGTGGAGTGAAGTGTGACAGGGTAGGGTAATGTATTTGGTGGGGCACTGCTACCCCACCCACTCTACCTAAGCATACATGTTCCACCGTACCCCACCCCAATTTATCTCTCATCATCCACCATCACTTGTGTGTCATCTATTACAAAATTTGTTTCATTCCGTTCTATAGCATTCCAAACGTAGGCATGGAATAAGTTAATTCCATTCATTTGATTTCATTTCATTCGATTCGATTCGTGTGTCGTCTATTATTGTTGGTCTTTTTATTACCTATTTTTTCCTCGGATTTTTTTATATTCACCACCAATACCTTGCTTGTTGTATTTTTTTTTCATTCCTAAAAGTTGTATTGTTCTTAAAAAAAAATTGAGAGAGAATTTGTGGGTTAGTCTTCTCTGATCACTTCATATTTGGGAAGTGACTGCGTGGTATAATCTGGACCTCACAGTTTTAACATATGTCAAAACTGTGTGGTCCAAATTATTCCATACCGTAACTTGTTGTGTTTTGCACGTGACTCAATTAAGTTATTATATGTTTGATTAGTAATACTAATAACCTTGTAGGAAAAATCGGTGAACTGAGTTGAACCGAACTGTTTTTTTTCATCTTTTACAAACTGAAAAGCTTGGTTTGAGTTTGAAGATTCTTAAAAGGATATTAAACTGAACCGTGCACCAAGCGAATTTGATCGTCTGTTGTCTTAATAAAAGGCATGCAAATGTTAGTTTCAATGGGTAACAATATTCTAAAGGCAAAAATCGAGTGAGATGAGATCCGCTTACTCGAAATGAGTTGTATGAGTCTGAATCCGACCCGAAACCACGATCTATTCGGATCTTGATTCGCTCAGATTCATCTAGATCTCGATTCAATCGATATCCGCAGTGGAAACACGAATTCCAACATTCGCGTGTTGGATTTCACGATGTCAATTAATTGCAAATCGATTAAGTAAAAAACTCAAAGAGAAAGTTACAAATTTTTACACAACCGTTGTGATACTGTGATCTTCCAAGTTGTATCGTCAAACGATGAATATGGACGTCAAACCCCGTACCAGAGTCTTCTCGAATATACGGAAGAAAAAACCCTATATATGATTTTACTTTTCTAATGCCTAAGACAATAAACAAAATTAATCTCTCTCTTTAAAACTGACGCACAATATGCTATGACTATTATTTGAGCAGCTCTATAGTCCCCCGTGGAAATTCGACTGGCACCTCTTTAAATGACAAATTCTGGAAACTAATTTGGGCGTTGTCTCTCCCAGCCAAGTTAAAATTCTTTATGTGGAAGTGTCTAAAAAATGTGTTGCCGGTCTCTTTGTTGCTGCATAGACGGTTTGGGAAGGATGTGTTCCCTTGCACTGCTTGCGGGGAGGAGGTTGAAACCGTTGACCACCTTTTTATCCGGTGCCCGCTTGCTAGTGGATGTCCGGAAAGTGGTAGGAGTTCACCGACGCTTTCCGCAGTATTAGGTCAACTTTGGTGGCCTGGTGGGATACTATAACTGCAGCTTTCTAATTTCGCCAGGATTAAGGATAGAGTAATTCTAACTTGCTTTGTTTTTTGGTCTATTTGGAAGGCTAGATGTAAAAGAGTTTTTGATAATGTCTCTTGGTCTTTTTTTGATGTTGCTTCCTTGGCTTATGAGATGAATAACGACTTTTTACAGGCATCTTCTACGGAGAGGACCGCCTCGGATGTTTTTCATCCCTCTCCTGATTTGCAGCACGATGCCCCTACATGTACCACAGTGAGGGTGGTTGTTGATGCAGCCTGGAAATCGGATACTTGTCTTGCAGGCTTCGGAGCGGCGATTTTTGGACCTAACAATATTTTTTGGGAAGCTTGGGCATCTCCAAGGCGTGTCGTCGGCTCAGCTCTTGCAGCGGAAGCGAGTGCATTGAGATGGTGCAGTGGAGGACATTATCGCGCTTCGGCGTAGTTTTGACTGTTGTATCATTTTGCACGTTGAAAGGGAAAGCAACAAGCTTGCGCATGAGCTTGCTGCTTTCTCTTTCAAGTCTGATGTAGGTGTTTTTTGGAAGGGATGTATGCCAATTTGGCTTTGTACTAGCTAAAATTAAAATGAATGCTTTCGTTTCCCGGAAAAAAAAAAAAAAAAAAAAAAAAAAAAACCAATGTGAACACAAGTGTTTTCCAAACACATTATCTAATAAGAAAACTATTTTATAATTATATAACAAATAAATAATTATTGCCACGTATGATATAATTAAGAGAATTGTTTTTTTTTTACCAAAGATTAGCAATTGTGGTGCGAACTTTCTAGTGTCATGGGATAATAGAAAATGTATTTTCCATATCACATATTATTTACCAATAAATAACAATTTGTATTGTTATTCAATAGACCAAGTATTTAATTATTATCGAGGTTCCAAAATACGAGAATCCACTCACGTGTTGGAAAACAATCCGAGGACCATTGACATTTAACTTGTTGATCCAATAAATTGAATAAAATATTTATCAAACAAAATAGTTATATCCAACTTATTAATTCTGAAATTACGCCACAATAAATCTAAAACTGAACTTTATCAATTATAGATATTTCTTATTTTGAATATTTTCGAATTATTGAGCGCCCATTGATATAATTATTCTATATAGACTAACCCTCCATACAACCTGATAATGAAAAAAATATGATGATAATAAATTTGTCTTTTATAAATTATATTAACAATTACCATAAATTGTCTTTCGAATATGCTTTACACTTACATGCCCGCCTCTCTTTGTTTTAGAAGTTTAAACACTACCTCTCTTCATTTTGAATAATGTTTTTTTTTTTTGAAATTTTTTTAATAATGTTTAATCCGCATAAAATGCATCAAGATGTTATAACGGATGATTTGAATACATATTATGTATTTCATGCGTCACATATGAATCTATAAATCTTATATTAATTATTCAAATCTGAATAAGAATTTTACATCATATGATTTTTGTTTGATTTGAATATATATGTCATAAGCTTAACTTGTTTTTAAGACACTAATGCAAGTGTTATCTTGTAGATGAGCTTGGACCATTGTTGTAACGTCCCGTCCCGGACACCGAATTCTTATCCGGAAAATAAAACGCTACGCGCATGACATTTAGAGAAATCCTTAAACCCCATGTAAGCATTACGTCATATCAGAGTAAATAACGGTAAATACGAAAGTAAAAATGAACAGAAGACTTGGGAGATAGACCATCAGAGTCTTACAACACAACCACTCAACCAAAAGGTAACTGATGTCAACTAAATCATAATATAACAGAAATAAATGCTAGAATCCTTGTCTGAAAAGAAATGAACAATTGTAACAACGGGCAACAATGTCTTATTCAAAACTACTAAAACAAGAAACTAGAACATAAACTCCATAAGCTTCAATTCTAAGTCTGATCTTCAAACTCTTCCTCAAAATCATCAACAACCTGCATATCTTCTTATTCCAAAATAGAAGTAAGCTCATGCATAAGCTCAGTAAGGAGAAATAATATCAAAAGTGAGATTCATGGTTGTTCATAAGTCGGGAGACACGAAATGAATGTACTTTAACAACTTCCACAAAACAATACTTGTAACATAAGGAAAACCACTTTGAAGTGTTATTATGATATGAGGTTGTCACACCCAGAGTGTGAGAGAGGTTGTTTTGTGTATATGAGGTTGATTTGTGTACATAAAGCTGTCACATCCAGTTAAATTAACTACTTAACATATTCATGTCCTTCTCTTTCTTATATGTGATTCTTGTCTACTAGCTTTAAGGCACATGATACAGCTCGACTAGCATAACTAACTTCACCTCCAACATGGGACTTACTAATGCTCAAGGTACACTTATAAGCGCACCGCCTTAAGAGCGCCTTGAATAATATAGCTAGTCTCACTTTCTGACATGGGCCTTAATTATGCCCAAGGTACCCTGTGCTTAATAACAAATACCCTGCTAAGTAGATTCGATAACATGTGAAGCAAATAAGAGCATGTAAAACACATTAGTCTATACTAAAATCCATGTCTAACCTATGAGAAACATGCAAAGTCCATAACAACACCAAACTATTATCATATCTCCACTATACGTGTAAAACATAACCAAGAAAACCATCCAACAACCAAGATAACATTCTGAAAGCACTGTTGAACTCACAAAACAACCAGAAAGGAAATCTGAGGATTTTTCGATGCGCTTAACCGAGAGTCCTTCTCGGTTTGGCGTGCCAGTTGAATCCCAGATTCACTTTTAGAGCAGAAACTACATGGCATCCTGTCCTAAAACACGTAACATGTCCAATTTTGTGTCAATTTATAAAAAGCAATATTGCAACGTATTAGAAACATAATCTTTAAAACCAAAAGGAATACTTTTGATAAGAAGAACTCCTTAACTCTTAACCTTCAAAGTTCTCCCAGCAATTTAATGAATTTAAGCAGTCCTACGAACAAATCCTACATAATGATGGATTCTTATATCAATTCTTTGTCAAAAACTACGATGATACGACGATGAACCTTATTTTTAGAAGTACGACTAAACTAAATAGAACAGATTGGGATAAATATAGGTGGGTTCTATCGGCACACCCCAATTTACTATTGACACTCATTTTTTGATTATTTTTTCGGATGAAAAAAACGTCGGTCACACTGGTGTTCCTTGTTGAACACCAACGTCACTGACAATGACGTTGGTGCACAACAAGGAACACCAGTGGAAAGTTGTGGGCTGACGTTTCTAAGTTTTAACACTTTTTTATAAAGGAAACGTCGGTGTCACTGGTGTTCCTTGTTGAACACCAACGTCAGTGACACTGGCGTTAGTGTTCAACAAGAAACACCAGTGTGACCGACGTTTCCTTTATAAAAAATAACCGGATGCCCGAAGTAATTTTTTCTAGTGTCGGAAGTAATAGGGTGTCAGTAGTAAATTAGGATGTGTCAATAGAACCCCCTAAATATATTGCTGAAAATATTAGATGCCTTGGATAAAATTGTTCTCTTCATTGGTGTGATCATTTTGACTACTCAAATTGGCAAAAGCATTGATTTTATATTGTTTTTGTTTTCTTTTATTTTCTTTTCAAATAAAAGGTTTTAGGAAAACAATAATAATTTCTGTTTCTTTTTTTTTCTTTTTATTGTTAATGGAAAATGGCTGCAAAAGAAAATTCTATAAAATTTTCGTGGTGGCGAAAACATCTTATAAGAATTATGAGTTTTTACAATGGTGGCATATCAGTTACATACTCTAAGTTCCAAAAGAATAATACATCAAAGTCTTTAATGGTTGCAATACACCTAACTAGTCAGAATGTTGGATTTTTCTAGATCCGATATTGGTTAGAAAACATAGTTGATACTTCTCAACTGAAATTCAACCTGTAAATTAATTACATCCTGTCTAAAATCGAGTCTGAATCAAATAGTAAAAAAAATTAAATGGTAAAACTAGAAATAAAAGTTAGTTGTGTTTAGAAATTTTTAAGTGTGAAAAGAATCAACCAAATAATGATAAATTATACATTTAAACATATTACTACCTCCGTCCCAAAATACTAGTCATTTTAGGCTTTTTCACACATATTAAGAAAATTTAGTTAAATTTATTATTTGTCATTAATTTTGATTAAAAAATACTAAAATGACCTTTCATTAGTATTAATGCAAAGTGGTAAAAAGTGATTGAGTATATAATAAATAAAGGGTAGAAGAAGAAAGATGTAATAAATGTTTTTATTGGTTTTGTAAATGGACTTATATTTTAGGACAAAACTAAAAAGCTAAAAGAACTTACATTTTGGGACGGAGGTAGTACTTTACTATGCAGATGCAGTTAATAAATCAATGCAGATCATACATTAATTATTATATGACTTAACCCCCCACCCCCCCTCCCAATACATGATATATATATATATATAATATATCATACATTAATTATTATAATACTTAACTCCCCCCCAACCCCACTCCCAATACATGATATACATATATATTGAACAGCAATACATGATACATATATATGATGAAACCAGGTCCAGAATAGGCTTGTAACAAATGGAATGTATCAGAGTTAAACGAGCTACATTACAACTATTATATAATAATTTTGACAGAACATTCCTACCAGACATCAGAGTATCTTTTCTTTGACATTGTTGTATTTGCAACTAATTGTCTAGATTACACAAAATTGCAGGTAAGAAATAGACCTCTGTCCATATAACTTGAAAGAAAACAAACTAAAATAGTAATAATTTGAAAGAAGAAGAAAAAAAAAAGTAATAAATATAATGTACATGTTACAAGAAGAAATTTCTCCCATGTATTCTATGCCTACTTTCCTGATGAAGACAGCCCACAACTGTCTGATTGGCTTTCACTGATTATGCCTGCGGGTGCCTCGTCGCATGGGGAAAAAAATACTGATGCAGATTTTTAGATATTACTCCGATAAATCTCCTGAATAAGAAAATCCTGGTTTTGTGATTGTCTGCTATGTGAAGAAGAATTCTAAAGTGCCGAAATTCAGAAGCCAAAAGGTGATTTTCTGCGGCTTCCACCTTCACCGTACTGTTCATTCCATTTTCTCAACTCATTCATGCTTGCTGCATCATACGCCACTGATGGACCGACCTGGAAGGTGTATATATAGATTGATGACACATGCATGAATTCGTTTCATGATCCACAAGAGCAGCAGTAAAACAGTGCAGGGGGGAGGGGGAGCCAATGGTTTGAAACTCGCATGGGAGGGTTGTGTGCAAGGCATGTGGGAACCGAAAGTGAAAGAGACATGTTCTAGATGCACAGGTACTCCTGTTTTGTAGTATGTCCAATGTATGATGATGCGTATACGAAATGGATACATATCAAATAAATAGGACACACATCTGAGACAAGTTTTGATCAACTTGAAGAGTTCACTATATAGCTTCCTCAAATTATGAAGAGAGGGGTAAATAAAACTAACCTTTGCTTTTGCATGAACAAAGTCATCCACATTCAGAGGTCTTAGAACTGAAGCAACACCATCTGCATCTCCCTACAATAGAAAATATAATTATAACACTAATTCTTAACATCAAGTCATATGCAGTTGCTTATCTCACATGCAATGAGACAAACAGGTCATTCAAGAAACACGAAACTACAAGTCAGGACACAAAATGGGATGTGCAAAAAGTCTGAATCAAATAAAGGGAACATACTGCGAAAAATATATGAATACACAATGTTTTGCCAAATAAGCCTAAATATGGTAAAAACTTGCAACTTCTGTGGATTCACTTTTGCTACACCAAGAAGACAGATTCTCAAGCCATTGCTGATTCTAATCCAAGAATTAAACGTTTATACGAGAAGTGCAAGCTATCTACACAAATTAAAAAAAAGGGTTCATAAGAAATTGTATACCTTAATCTCCTCCTCAAGAAGCTCTTGCACAGGCCTATATGCCGCAGCAATGCAAAGGTTCTAACAGGGTTTAAATCATAAAACGTGTAAGCATAAAGGAATCAATAAAGCTAAAAGGAAGATCCAGCACTAATGTAAAAGCAGCGTAAACTAGAAGAATACCTTCAAATCGCTCCCGGAATAACCTTCTGTTAAATTTGCAAGGTGATCGTAAGGAAATTCAGATTCTAATTTTTCTTGGGCAAGGATAATCTTAAGTATCTTGAGACGATTTTCAGCATCTGGCAGATCCACATATATCCTGCACAGAGACAATACTAGTCAGCCAGTCAGATTTGATCCATCACTTCTACCTCCTTTCCAGTTCAAAAGTTCCCCTTTTTTCGGTGTTAACAATAAGATAACAACGAAACAAAATTTATACAAAGTCATAGAAACACAGAAAGAGAGCGTAACATGGTTGAAACGTGAGTTCCGACTTTTAAACATGAATAAAGTTCATCACAAGGATAGGAATGAATAAAATGTATGGTAAAATGTAACCTTCGTGGTAGGCGGCGAATAACAGCATCATCAAGGTCAAATGGCCGATTTGTCGCACCAAGAATTAGGATCCTCTGAGAGTCTTTTGTCCTCAGTCCATCCCAGGCAGCCATGAACTCATTCCGCATTCTCCTAGTTGCCTCATGCTCAAAAGAACCACCACGAGCACCCAGCAAGCTATCTACCTGCTTGTCCAAGCAGATATTCAGAGAAAGAAAGAACACCCACAATCCACAAAAACGTCGGAAAACCGTTTCAAACACAGGCATCCAAAATCCAGTTGAAATAAATATACTTCAAGAAGAAAAAACGATAGATAGGGATAGAGTGCAAAAATAATAAAAGCTGTAATTTTGTGAGCGGTCTGCATAGCCAGGAAATTGTCAAGTCTTACTCGGGCTATCTGCACAGTAAAAGTCTATGTGGTGTTTTACGGAGTAATATTCAGTGATGAGTATTAGTAGAGGTGTGCATGTTGTAGAGGCATCCCACGCTTTGGGAATGTGTGGAGAGATTATTCATGTGCATATTCAAAATGTAAGCCTGGTCTTGTTAATGACTAAAGCATTAACTCATCCCGTGTTCATATGAGCAGTTGTTTCAAAGAGGCTTCAAAGGAATATATATATGTATGTGGTCTATCAACCGTAGTATACTAATGAAGGATGATCTAACCTCATCAACAAAAATGATGACAGGAGCAAGCTGGCTGGCAAAGGAGAAAAGGGCCTTCGTAAGCTTTTCAGCATCCCCAAACCACTGCAGAAGAGACCATTGATTTCAATGAACGAAATAAAATAACCTTAACAAGAAGCAACTATATTTTTTGTGATTAAAGTAATTAATTTGCTCATAAACATGCGAAGTGCTGTCTTTCTGATCCACGTTCAGAAAACTCAATCAATGCTAGGAGGTCATTACCTGTACAAATTGGACATTGCATAATTTTGATATGCATCGGATGGAATGGGCAATAGCACAGTCAGTTACTGATTATCTTAGTGGCACTTATACCAATCAAAAGATTAATTGAAAGCTACACAGAAAGAAGTGTAAAAAGTTTATGAACTGAGATTCAGAAGTGGTTTTACATGTCTATTTTTTTGTTTTCCAACCTACATGCAAACATGATGAACTAGATAGTTAACAGGCAAACTAGACAAACAAAACATCGCACACAACAATAAAGAGAACATCAGCAGCCACGTTCGTGTATAATAGCTACACATGATAGTACTTGATAGACAGCATAAAGTTATGATATTAACTGTTTCCTGTGTGTCATAGTACAGTGGTAGGTTCAAGCAATCAGTCAGCCCAAACATAGAGCACTCTAAGAATTCTATTTTTCCAAATCTTTTTGTTTTATTTTCTTGCCCATTCTTGGGAATGGATATGGGCCAAGAATGCAAGCCAGTCAAAAAAATTGTAGAATTGAACAGACAAATCAATAGGTTTTCAGCTTAACAAGTAAAACAATGAGGCGTTATACAGTGATTCTCAGAATCCCAAGCACAATATACACACACATACCCCATTGTAAGCATAAGACCAGCGCAGAATTACCTTTGATGTAAGTGTCGAACCAGTTATGCTGATAAAATTGGCACCTGCTTCTGTTGCAAGCGCCTTTGCAAGAAGAGTCTTCCTGTACCCGAGGCCCAAAGAGCAAAATACCTTTGCAAGGCTTTGCCAAAAAACATAACAAAGATTACCAACTATGACGCACTGAATCGGAAAGAGAAACCATTAACACGGTATTTAAGTACCCGCAGCAAATTTCCATGAGAGAAAAGCTCAGGTCTGCGCATTGGGAGAATCACAAGTTCGTTAAGTGCTTTCTTCACATCTTCAAGAGCACCAATATCATCAAACTTGACACCAATTTCCCCAGGTGGAACAACAGATGAAATGAAGTTGCTCTCGTACTCGTTTTTTGCTAAATTCTGCGAAATCGGTATCATATGTCAGCATGAACTAAAAAAATTGCAAGTAAACTGGTGGCGGATTAATACCTTCAAGTTTTGAGAAGGCTTCTTTGATGCTTTTTCCTGCTCTTTTAGCCTCAGGATCGCAATCTCAAAGCTTTACAAGAATTTGAAAGGATGTAAATTAAGTAAACTTCCATAAAACCAATCGGATTTGATCTACTGTACATGAAATGCACAATAGCAGTGTCAGCAAGACAACTACCTTTCACGAGGCACATACAATCGATCCCCTTTAATGCAGGGAATGTGGCAAGAAGACAGGTAATGATTTCTGGCCCAACCAACAACCTTTTCAGCTTCTGCAAACAGAAAGCTAAACATGCTTCACCAAAAAGTTGCCCAAACAACTAAAAATATCTGAAGTGAAGATATAACGAAAATGACAACAGGAAAATAAAAGGCCTCCTACAGCTAATCAGCCAACACTTCATGCCAAATTTATGAAGCAAGAGGACCAACCCTCAGAATCATTTTAAGTTATTCAACAAGAATCAATGCCAAAAAAGGGCACTTTAGGCACATGTATGCATGTTGTATATGCAGGTTTGTGGAAAAGGCCCGACCATTTAGGCCTGTTGTACATAGCCCACCTTGTATTTCTAAAAGGGGTTGTTTCCACGGCTCAAAACCATGTTCTCTAATGACACAAAGACAGCTTTTACCGATATACAAGAATCAGCAAGTAAAGAAAAAAGGGTGGTTCTGGATCCAGAGAAAGAAGTAGGGACAACCCGGGCAAGGGTAGAGCTTCCTCAAAGAATGGGTGAGCATTAGAGGATGCTGCTGTTGTTAAGATCCTTAGTTTGATTGGTTAAACCATGTAGACAGGTCCAAGTATGTTGAGTCAGTTACTCCTGGAGGAGCTGTAAATATTTTGTTCATTTACAATATTTCTGACTTTAAGAGAAAGAACTAGTCTTCTGCACAATGCATTGAGCATTGAGAAAAGCACCAAGCGGATACACACTATCAATGACAAATGCTGCATTTGTATCTACTATATTGATTTCCACATCATGTTTAGCATTTCAAATAAGACAGAATCAGCAAATTCTTCATCTCAGCAATTATTCTCTTTCACTATACTAGTTACATAAGGACAGATCGGTGCATGGAGGCAAATTAGTAATGTGACAAATTCATACCCTTCACGAATTGGGAAGTAATTGCTAGCAATCAGGGATATCAGATATGATGATAAACCATGTAAAAAAGCAGCTTGGGTCTGGTCACCAAACCAGCTTTTGGAATGATGTGGGGTACTTCTGGGAAGATTGATTGAGAGCAGCAGTGTGAACATACAAAGACAACATACTGGAAAAGGAGGCTATAGTGGCAGATGTGATACAAAATTGGGAATGGAAATGGCAAGTTTAATTTAAACATGTATACACTTTAAAAAGCCACAACCTCACATGTGGGCTTCCCAACACGTGGGCAAGAAGCAGTAGCAGTACGGTAGAAATGCAGTAGCAGTAAGGTAACAGCATCTGTAACAGCTTCTCTATTTTCTATTAAAGGTGCAACAATGAGTTTTGATCTTCAAGACCTTCTGTTGTGATACCATAATAAATTACTATCTCACCTAAAAGCTTTGATTGTTTGGAAGAAGTGTGATATACACATGTATACATTCGAAGATTTATCAAAAGCATATATGTCATCAGACATGGCATGGAGATATTATCAAAAGCATATATGTCATCAGACATGGCATGGAGAAACAACTAAGTAGTACTGCAATAATAGAAAACAACAACATGAGTAAAGAGTAAAATCAGGACCAAAACTCACTTCGCTTTGTCAATATCACCCCATCAGTATTTACATGTAAAAGGTCCGTGCATGATAGTCCGTGTTCCTCAAGAACCTGAAATGAAATAAAAAATATAAAATATAAAATATAAAATATAAAACCTAAAACCCATACATCCGAGTTTGATCTCACAATTATAGAAAACACAAGAAAGGTATCTAGACTGCCCACAAGTATAATGGCAAGTTCTCAATGAGCTCAGCTTATCAATTGCAAGGAGAGAAACAAGTTAGCGTAGACAAAGGCCTGGCGTCCATACTTAGGCCTTTCTTGTACCTCAGCAGAATCACTATTCATTGTGACAGATTAGAAATGGGAATATGCTTATGTAAAGAAGATGCACGAAGAGCAGTCTAATACAGTTATGTAAAAAAAAAAGATGCACAAAGGGGCAGTCTAATACAGTTAGTATGTCGGATGACTGAAGAGAGTACTTTGCATGTGTTCCAAGATTTTGTCATGGGTTCACCAAGTGTGGCGGAGGATGGTTAGCAGTGGATAACGGAACATGTTTGTACAATGGTCTCATGAGATGGGGCAGCCTACTCGGCTACTCCTGCCGAAACCATGTAACTTAACATTTGTAAAGTTGGTGAGAAGAATATGGCACACAAGGAAAACCTTTTGTCATTTGGGGGTTTTGTCTGAACCAATAACTCAGTGATGGCGATAGCTGCTTGACAATAAAATACTGACATTGTGGATCCACAAGCATTCCATCCTCGTACTTTCAAGAAAGAGGAAACAAATATAAGTTTCTACATATGCATGTATTTTGTTACCTTATGTAATTCATTCAGGTTGCTTCGTAAAATAACAATTTTTCTGTCTTCCTCAACTTGTTTATTGAAAGTTCTAAGAAGATCCTCCTCCTGCAAACCACCCCAACAAAAGCACAATGCTAATTAAAGAAGCAATTAGTGTACAACATAGTCGGCAAACAAAACACATCTGCTATAACTAGGTCCATCAAGAAGGAAGATGAACTAAGCCAACAATTAATTTGGTCATGAAATGGACACATGCATAACAAAAAAACGTGATTGTGCTTTCAAATGTAAATTAGTCTCAGTTGTTGTATGCAAATCATAGCTCTAAGGATAAACAAGCCTTGTTGAATCAGTAGGTAGGTATACCAGAAGGTACTAACATCATCCAGAATAATAAAAGGCTTTATGTTAGTTTCCATTCCTCAGCTCAATGTCAAAAGGTAGCTTTTCATTACGTGGTATCACCTACAATCCCAAAATAACTTATTTTTTTGCAAGTCGTTATTCTAAAGAGAGATCTAGACATGCAGATGAAAAACAAATTTTGTGTACTGAGTCACACAATATATTTTATTTGCTCGAACATAAAAGCAAAAACAAAAAAATATCATGTGAAACCACTATGTAATCCTCAAATGGGAAGAAAGGTACTAAATTAGATTATATTCCCTCCGTCCCTAAATATAAGTCATCCTAGAACTTTCACATAGTTTAAGAAAGTTGTTAAATGTCATTAATGTATGGTTAAAATGCCTAATACAAGCTTTGACTATCATAAATGCAATAGTTGTAAAGTAAGTAAAAGTGGTTGGATGGATATAACTTAGGTGTAAAATGAGGAAAAATGTTAATAAATGCTCTCTTGGTATAGTAAATGACTATTATTAAGTGGCAAAACAAAAAAAGCTAGAATGAATTCTATTTAGGGACGGAAGGAATATTGTTTTTTCCAGTACATTTTCTTTTTGAAAATCAGGAAACTGTTATTAATAATGAAAAAGCACCATACAAAGTAAATCTTTTCTTTTTGCTTTGAAGGTCCAGCTTGAAAGCCGACAGGATATTCAACGGTGGGGGATTGTCTGGCACAAGAAGAAGATTACAAGGTACGCTTTCATCACTTGGTTAGTCTGCAAACAGAGGCTATATACTCTGGATAGACATTTGGATTAAGGGGTGGTTCATCCCAGCAGAAAAGGGATAAGTCCCATGTTCACCTTTTCTCCGTATGTTCAATTGCTAAGCAGATCAGGAGTGCCTAGGACAAATGGATTTTCAAGTCAGAGTGGTTATCCGGGAGGAGGCACTGGTTACTGTCCAACAGGTAGATTTCAAGTTGAGTGCTGCAGCTGGGATTTACAGTGGTAATGCATATGGTACAGATGGAGAGAAACAAGTAATTTGTTCAGCAAAAATTAACACCCTGCTACTGAAGTGCTTGACCCTAATAGACTACGTGTATCAAAATAGAGAAAGATAGTGAAGAGCAAACTCAGCTGGAAGATTGCTGTTAATTTCTGTTTCAATTTCAGCATTTTTGAAAGCTAAGCGATTCTGTATATTTGTGTTTTTTATTGTACGCCTAGTTGGATTTTACAGCTTTCTTCATTAATAACAAAACAACCCCTGATATAAAAAATAATAATGAACAAGCATTATACATCATCCCAGCGTTCCGAGAAACGGGAATGATATCTCCCCAACACAATTTACACTTCACCACCTTCCCCCTTTTTCTCAATCCTGATAGAATTATACTTTGAATAGTGATCTCACGGCACCAAGAAGTTAAAAGGTCACTAGCCAAAATTACACACACGCATTTGCTTCAAATATAAGAAAATGATAGCAGCAAGAAACAAGCCAGCTTTCTCATGACAATCCAAGTGAGAAGATTATATAACAACAGGCATTTGCTTCAAATATACAAACTATTTCTCACCTTGGGAGGGCTTATAAATAAAATATTGGTGAACAGCTTATATATTTCATCATCTGAAGATCGTTTTGTTGGTCTGAATCCCTCTGTAAGCCGCTTCAATGACAGAGGCTGAAAAACAGAACAAAAACACACATTGTGTAACACAATCTCTTTTTCCAGGAAAGTGTTTCCTTTACTTTTCTTTTTTTTTTTTGCTTTGGGGGGGGAATGGGGGTGTGTAAGTTTTTAATCAGCACCAAAGTACAACGTCCATAATATGCAGAACTTCAATTTTATTTTGATAAAGCTATCCTCTTTTTCACAATTGCGTTAAATTTTTTTACTTTAACTAGTCGTCGTCGTCGTCCCCCCACCCCCTCAAAACCACCACTGATCATTACTACTCATGTATGACATAAACCAGATGAACCAGTAGTTTTCCTCACTCATTTACTTTCTTGTTGCCACAGCCCCTCTCTGCTTGGTTTCATCTAGAAAATAATATATAAAGAAACAAAAGAGGGAAAAAATGGTATGGATGGAAATATACAAGATAAACTTTGCAAGTCTTACGAATTGATGATAGTCTTTGAAGTGAACGGCACTAACAACTTTTTTATTTGTATAATGTCCTTTACCTATTGCCTTAGACAAAACAGGGAAAGGAAGGGAGGAAGATTAAAAAAAAAAGGACTTATATTGGTTGAATACCCTTGGCTTAGTTACCTACAAGACAACTACCTTTTTTACTTTAGATTAAATAATTCAGGACCGTGTTGACAGGTCCATGATACTAAGATAGTACATGAGTCGAGAAATTACCAATTTTGCTAGGCGGCCCAGATTCGGAAGTATCATTGTCTGCAGAAAATAGAAACCGGGTCAAACACAAGTACTCTCAAACGGATGAAGCCAAAGGCACTAAATAGTAGAAAGATCGAAAGTTGAGAGCTTACAATCTTTCCTTTGTCTTTTGACCCAGATTCAACGCTGTTCTGGCCACAAATTAGGACAACAGGCCCTTTTAATTGGTCAAACATCTCCCCTACTTTCTCAACAAACTCTCTGCGGTTCGACTTGGGAACAGCTCTTGACAGCCATAGAGAAGAATCAGGGAAGTACACAATAAGGGGTTTGACGCACTCTAACACCTGCATACCATGCAGAGAACATTCAGTCGAAGAGCATTGTACCTTCACGTATTAATAAAAGAACCTGAAAGAAAAAGAGAAAGTATTAACCTCACAAAGTGCCTCCACTGCAACATAGCAGTCTTCAGATTGAGCTTCAAGATCATGTTCAACATCTTTAGCTGCAGATAAAACAAATGTCATTATCTGCTTGTGTTTTGATTGGTAGCCCAATTCAGGGAATTATTGGAGTAAAGCAACAGACATAATATGGGGAAAATAGAAAGAAATAATGAACCTCTCCACGTCAATGTCTTCCCTTGTTCCAATCAGATTTCTCAATTGGTAATTTGGGTACTCAAGATAACAACTACAAGGCACTCATACTCACAAACACCACCTACATTACTTTATCTATTTGCAATTAACGAGCTTATTCGTATTCATTAACATTTAAGGAGCAATTCTACATATATTACACCCTCCAATCCTTTTTTTGCCCCTAATTAATTGCTCTTTTTAGAAACAGAGTGATTTGCTACTTTCAACCCAATCCATCCTGGCATCCTCATTCATGAGGTGAGAGAAATTTTTATCTCAAAACTCTTATTATTTACTACCTCTTTATACGTATCTTGAAATCTTAATGACAAATAAAAAGGAACCAAAGGAGTAGCAATTATGGAAAACGGGCCACCAGGTTTCTACTAGTGGGAAAAATACACAAAAGCACAGTGAAACTAAACTCTCAATGAGAGTAATTAGTAAATTGAGTAACTACTAATCAAGCAAATAAGCATACCATCAAGCCAATATATGGTTGGCTCATGAACTTCATCTGCATTTGTTCCACCAACATCCAATATCACTGCAACTTGGTTCTTCTTCACCTCAAACACCTCACCTTGCTGGCCACTGGCAACAGACCTACGCAAACAAACATCGTAAGTAAAATCCAAATTTACCATTCAATAATAAGTGATTAGTTAGCAGGCATCTTCTTGAAGTGGCAAGAAGTATCATGTTTACCATGAAAGTGCCTAAGTTCCCATGGGGGAGGCAGTCTTGACTGCCACCTATCTCATCAATAGAATGTCATCTAGAGTACTAAGTTTCAAGACACCTATCTAGGTGTTAATTGAGCTTCGCCCTCACACTCATCTCATGAACTCTCTACCCCTGAAGGCGTTTGGATGTGCATGTTTTGTACATATCCAAACACAAAACAGGGGAAAACTTTATCCTAGAGCTATAAAATGCATCTTCGTTGGGTATTCACCCTCCCAACATTGATACAAGTGCTATTGTCCTACCACCAGGAAATTCTACAATTCTAAAGGTGTTACTTTCATTGAGGAGCAATCCTATGATAATCCTGAGCCTCAAGGAGGAGAATTTCCAAGAATATCATGCAACTTGGAAAATTGAAAATCCCATCCCTGAGGATGGTCAAGACACTGATACGGATACCACTAATGAACAGACCCAAAGTCATCCAGGGAATGTTCAAACTGAATCTAATTCCAATGAGCAACCATGTGAAAATCATGAACCAAGGGATGATGTTCCTGGAAATAGTATCACTGTGTACTCAAGAAAAAGAAAGGCAACTTCTCAGCATCCTGAAGATGATGCTCCTGTTTTGGACAGTAACTCTGACACCTCTGGGGATAACCAATCCTCTGAGAATCAGAACTCTGAAAAACAAGAAACTTCATCTTCTTCTCAGACTGAGGATCATGATTCTGACTTCTCGGAAAGTCATGAAACTGTTAGCCCCAACAATGAAAATTCCATTGCTAAGGGAAAGGGGTAAGAAGTTGTACTTTTCACCCTATTTACAACTTCGTTTCCCATGATCACCTGTCACCCAAGTTTCATGCATTTATAGGATATCTGGACACTGTCCAGAGTCCTAAAGATGTGTATGAGGCTACGAAAAGTCCTAAGTGGAAAGGTGCCATAAAGGATGAAATGGATGCCCTTAACAAAAATGGCACTCGGAACATCACCCATATCCCAGCTGGAAAGAAACCAGTAGGGTGTAAGTGGATCTTCACCATCAAATGCAATGCTAATGGTTCTCTTAATAGATACAAGGCTAGACTTAGGGCAAAATGTTTTAATCAATCTTATGGGATTGACTATTATGAAACCTTTGCCCATGTTGCCAAGTTAAATACTATAAGGGTCCTAATGAGCATTGCAGCTAATCTGGACTGGCAATTAACTCAATGACATCAAGAATGCATTCTTGAACGGTGACCTAGAAGAAGAAGTCTGCATGCAAATACCCCCTGGTTTTGAAAAACTGGGAAGAAGGGTGAACCTGTAAACTTAAGAAAGCCCTTAATGGGCTCAAACAATCTCCCAAAGCATGGTTTGGGAGATTTACTAAGTTCATGATCAATCATGGATTCCATCAATGTCATTTCGACCAGACCTTGTTCACCAAATCTACTAGACCTAGGAATTTGACCATCTTAGTTGTCTATGTAGATGATATTGTTCTAACAAGAAATGATTAAAGAGAGATCAGAGAAATAAAGGCATCCCTGGCCAAAGCCTTTGAGATAAAAGATTTGGGAGATCAAGTATTTCCTGGGAATGGAAATTGCTAGAAATAAAGATGGCATTTCCATGTCTCAAAGAAAATACACCCTTGATCTACTAAAAGGAACAGGGATGCTGGGATGTAAACCAACAGGCAGCCTTGTTGAACGAGGTCTCAAACTTGGCAAGGAGAGATATCAAAGGCTGGTAGGCAAACTCATATATCTCTCTCATACAAGGCCTGATATAAGTTTTGTTGCAAGTATGGTCAGTCGGTTCATGCATAGACCCACTGAGATGCACATGCATGTTGTGGAAAGGCTCATCAGATTCCGAAAGAAGAACCAAGGTCAAGGTCTTCTGTTCAAGAAGCAGCTCGAGAGAAGTCAAGATTTACTGATGCTAATTATGATGGTGCAATCACAGGCAGAAGAACAATTTTTGGAAATTGCACCTACATTTGGGGAAAATTGGTAGAAGAACTATTTTTGGATATAGCACCTACATTTAGGGAAAATTGATCACTTGAAGGAGCAAGAAATAACATGTGGCTCCAGGAGTGGTGCAGAGTTTGAATTGAGAGCCCTTGCTCTAGGATTTTGTGAAGGCCTTTGAATTAGGAAAATTATGGCTCGACTTGGATCCCTATCTTTACTCTTGTTCAGCTTTTATGTGACAATATTCCTGCCCTATGTATTGCTGAAAACCCCATTCAACATGATAAGACTAAACATGTTGGAGTGGACAGACACTTCATAAGAGAGTCATAAGAGAAAAGACCGACAATGGGGACATTCTTCTTACTCATGTTCCCTCAAAGAATCAAGTGGCTGATATACTTACTAAGGTTGTGAGCATTCAAGTTTTTCAGCACCTTCACTACACGCTTGGCTGCATAGACATATATAACCAACTTTGAGGGAGAGTGTTGAATTATGCTGTTTGTTGGTGTTTACTTGATCCTTGCTTAGTTCTAATCTGTGTAATTAGGCTAGTTTATATTAAGGATCAATGTGGCCCTGTATTTACTGTTCATAGCCTTTGTACTTCTGCAACTTGGCTTTTCTAGCCGTTAAAGAGTCCTTTCTATATAATAGAAAAACAAAGGACCATTATGTAACTCGATAAGGTTCTTGAATAAGAGTTTATCATTTTCTCTCCTTTCTTGCTCATTTCTACAGATAGTTCTCTGTACCACCGAGCCTATAACACGGAACAGCAATACGAAGCAAACACAGTTTTAAGGTAAGCAGAAACAGAAACAAAGGGGATAAGGAAAATATTAAATTAGGGTCACTTGTAGAAACATTATATTCTCCATCCATCCCTTCTCTCTTTCTCTCCCCACGTGGTCGGGAAAAACAAAAACAAAAACAAACAAAACAAAACAAACAAAAAGAAGAGCTCATTTAAATTGGACAACAAGGTACAACCTGTTGTCAGCTCCAAGGCAAGCTGGCGGTCCAATGTATTTGACTCGATCCCCTGCCACAGAAACATACTACAATCAGATGCGAACCCCGTATAGCTAACATATACATGATTACAGACCCATCAAAAAGGAAAGGAAAGCATCTAAGAACAACAGTGTTTTTGCAAATGCTCTACTCCATTTTTACATGATCAAGATTAGAAAGGGAAATAACTCTTACTCATCCATGTTTACCTACATGTGCTTTCGTTTTTAAGAATGTAACCAATTTACAATGAAACAAAATCACTAGACGAGGAGGAACACTCAAATATAACCCCAACAGGAATGTATGAACAGACAGCCTTTCATGATGAACCTAAGGAGCACACGAACTATAATAGAGAACTGACCTTTAGATAAAGCATAATCATTAAAATCTACATTACAAGCGGCTTACTCAATAATCTTTGAGAGCAAAACGACTTGAGAGGGAGAATAATATGAGAAAGAAGAAAACCGAAGGTAACCTTGATACATAAAAAGCAGCTAAATTTGAGAGGAGGAGGAGGGGGGGGGAGAGGGGAGGGGGGGAGGGGGGGGGGAATTGGAAATAGTGCATCTTATATAAAACATTATGAACCGGATATTTTGGATGCAAGAAGAAATGAAATTCATAGGGGAATCCAGTGAGTACGGAGCAAAGAAGATGGACTTTGGTCACCAAGACAAAAGACGTTTAATTGGATGACAGACTCCATCCTTGCTATTTTCTTGGATATGCCAATGAGGATTTGAGCTACATGGAGCAGGATCTACAGAGAAATGGTCATAAAAAGCACAGGTGTTCTCTTTCCAAGATGAGATGTCTGGACACCAAAAGGGTTATATTATATATCTACTGTAAAAGATTATACAATGTTCTGGCCAATAATGCCAGAAATGAAGGGTAAAAAAATATAAAAAAGGGGGGGGGGGGTGGGTGGGGGAGGGGGAGAATCCAACCATGTCATCTATAGAGTTTTATGAGAGAGTGAAGAAGATGATTAAGAGAAAAAGTTAACTCTTATTATTTCACTTGGCCAAACAGCCTCAATTAAATAGGTACATTACAAGACTCTTGAACTTAAAGTAAAGCATGCTTAAATCTAGGAAAGAGAAAAAGCAACTGAGTAATAAATGCTACCTATGATACACTTTATAGAGTGGGCAACATTAAATATTATTTGTAAGAGACTAACCGGCCTTTTTACTAAATTAAAACATATAACAATATGATACATAAACTATACTTATGTGTATATATTCAATACTCCTCCTCAAGCTGGGAGGTAGATATCTAGCAGACCAAGCTTGTCAATACACCTTAGGAGAGAGGTGCTAGGTAGACTTTTGGTGAACACATCAGCCACTTGATTTTTTGAGTTGATATAAGATAGAAGAATCTCTCCCTTCACCATCTTCTCTTTGATAAAATGTCTATCAATTTCAATATGTTTTGTCCTGTCATGTTGTACAGGGTTCTTAGTGATTTCAATAGCAGATTGACTATCACTGTAAAGGCAAGTAGGAGTAGAAACTACAAATCTTAGTTCCTTCATAAGTTTCTGCACCCATAATATCTCACACATACACACTGCAATTGCCCTGTATTCAGCCTCAACAGAACTTCTAGCCACAACTGATTGTTTCTTGCTTCTCCAAGAAACCAGATTTCCAAAGACATAAATGCACCATCCTGAGGTTGATTTTCTATCAATATTGCACCCTGCCCAATCAGCATCCACATAAGCCTCAATTCTTGTACTTCCTTCTCTGTTGAATAGTATACCCTTTCCTGGATTCCCTTTCAAAAATCTTAAGAGTCTGACTGCAGCCTTGTAGTGAATTTCTTTTGGTGAATGCATGAACTGGCTAAGAGTGCTAACAGCAAAAGATATGTCCGGCCTAGTATGAGATAAGTAGATTAATCTCCCTATAAGTTTCTGATACCTTTCAGCTTCAATATCTGGACCAGTATCATCTTTCCCAAAATTGACAGTATTATCAAGAGGTGTGCTAACAGGTTTGCACCCTAACAGCCATAATCGATAGTAAGTCCATAGTATATTTCCTTTGAGTGAGTATGATGCCCTTGGATGATCTAGCAACTTCAATACCAAGAAAGTATTTTAGAGATCCTAGATCCTTAACTTCAAATTGAAGCTTCAGAAATTTCTTCAAGGAGCTGATATCTTCTTCAGAGTTTCCTGAGATGATGATATCATCAACATACACAATGAGAATAGTGACCCTGCCAGACTGATCATGCTTGTAGAACATAGTATGATCACTATGGCCTTGATGATAAGCTGCTTTCTTCATAGCTTTGGTGAACCTTTCAAACCATGCCCTTGGAGACTGCTTTAATCCATAGATAGCTTTGTTTAATTTCAGAACATGATCAGGTTTAAGCCTAAAACCAGGGGGATAGTGCATATACACCTCTTCTTTCAAATCCCCATTTAAGAATGCATTTTTAACATCCATTTGATAGAGGGCCAGTGCAGACAAAGCAAGAATAGAAACCAAGATTCTGACAGAGTTTAACTTAGCCACTGGAGCAAAAGTTTCATTAAAGTCAATCCCTTGAGTCTGTGTAAAACCCCTTGCAACAAGTCTTGCCTTGTACCTGTTAATGGTAACATCTGGGTTGTGTTTGATGGTAAAGAGCCATCTACACCCTACTGGTCTCACTCCATGTGGTTTAGGAACACAATTCCAAGTATGATTTTTATCTAAAGCAGATAGTTCTTCTAAAACAGCATGTTTCCAATTAGGTTGACTTAAGGCATGTTCAATGGATTTAGGGATACTACTATTGTCAATATTAGATAAGAATGCTTGGTAAGGAGGTGAGACTTTACTATAGGCCACAAATTTCTGAATAGGATGTTGAGTACATTCTCTCCTACCTTTTCTAAGGGCAATAGGCAGCTCAGGCTCAAGAATAGGAGATGAAACATCAGGGTGAGATTCAGATGAAGTAGGTAAAGTGGATGAGGAATCAGAGAGTTGGTTGGTCTGAATAAGGGAGTTATTAGGTGTTTCAGCAGACACAGGTATCCAATTTTTTCTGGTGTAGATAATGACCTCCTTTTCAGGGTGGTGGATAGGAGAGTCATTAGGTATGATAGGTGCATCAATAGTAATAGGCAGGGTGATAGCAATTTCAGTGAGTAAGTCTTGATCAGAGGGTTTAGTTTCAGACTTGGAATAGTAGGGCTGATCCTCAATAAAGGTAACATCAAATGTGATGTAGGTCTTATGTGTTTTAGGGTCAAAACATTTATACCCCCTTTTTGTAGGTGAATAACCAAGGAATATGGTTTTAATAGACCTAGGATCAAGCTTTCCTCCGGTGGGATTGTGATTGTGGATAAAGCGCAAGCATCCAAATATCTTTAAAGAGATATCGATAGAAGTTTTGTGCAAGGATAGACACTTTTAGGACATCAATTGGGGTCCCGAACTTCAAAGATTCTGAAGGCATCCTATTGATCAAGTAAGTGGCGGTGAGGACAACTTGACACCAATAGAGAAACGAAACATTATAGGTAAAAGCATGGTTCTCGCAACTTCTAAGAGATGTCGATTTTTCCTCTCAGCTACCCCATTTTGTTGGGGTGTGTTTGTACAAGAGGATTGATGAACAATTCCTTTTTCAGTAAGGAAAGGAGAAAGGTGAGAGTTAAAGTATTCAGTCCCATTGTCTGATCTTAGAATCTGAATTTTGGTGTTAAACTGTGTTTCAACAAAGTTGTAGAAGTTTTTGAATATGGCTGTAACATCAGATTTTTGGCTCATTAGGTATACCCATGAAGTCCTGGAATGGTCATCAATAAATGTGACAAACCATGGTTTTTTGGATAGGTTTGAGACCCTAGATGGACCCCAAACATCAGTGTGGACAAGAACAAAAGGTGCTGTGGGTTTATAGGGAACAGGTTTGTAGACATTTCTAGTTTGTTTTCCAAGAATGCAAAACTCACATTTCAAATCATCCATACAAATTCCAGAAAATAAGGAAGGATACAATTTTTTCAAGTACACAAAATTAGGATGGCCTAGTCTAAAATGTAAGTGAATGATTTTATTACATTTAGAATCTAAACTAGCCACTAATCCTCTTGATTCCTCTAAGAGCTTGCTATGGAACAGGTACAGACCTCCCTTAGTACTCTTAGCACTGCGCCATCTTCATCATAGACGCCTTGATCCTCGAAACTCACAATGGGTATCCGAGAAAGTTAGTGAGCATTTTCTATCCTTACAAAACTGTTTGACAGAGAGAGGTTACAATTGAGATTAGGAACATAGAGGACATTTTCTAGGGTAAGGTTGGGTTGAAGTCTAACACTACCTTTTCCTAACACCTTTTTTGAAGAACCATCTGCTATAGTGACAAAGTCTTTGAGAATCAATACTTGAAAAAGTTTCAAAAGCAGAGAATTCACATCATATGGCTAGTAGCTCCCGAGTCAACAATCCATTTGTGGCCTTCCCGTGTCTTTGTAGCTCCAACAGTGATTCATCAAATCGTGGTGAAGTTTATCAACATCATCCGGGCGGTGTTCATCTGCATTTCATGAACCCTTGTCCCTAATCGACACACTATAAGCCTTATTTGGCTCATTGCTCCTATCACCGATCTTGACTTGCTTTGGTTTTAAGAATATGAGGTGGTTTTCCATGTAGTAGCCAGCATTTCTCCTTAAGATGACCCTTCTTCTTACAGTGATGACACACAGAGGTTGGCCCAATTCTCACTCCTCTTGTTTTTGTTGTAAGTCGCATTGGCATAGTCGGATTCGAGAGGCTTTAAAAACAGATGTTCCTTCTCCCTGAGTGGGCGTGATACCTCCAGATTATAGGCATGACACCTCTTCTCGCACTCCTCCTTTCTTAAAATAATCGAAAGCATCATTAATAGATGGGAAGGGTGATATAGCAAGGATTCTTTCCTAGTCAGCTTCATAAGAGGTGTCTAGACTCTCCCGAAAGTCTAACAACCTATCTCTTTCAACTTCCTTGTTATGAATGTCCCATCCTCCTGTACATTTCCATTCCTTGACCTGTAAGTTGATCATATTCTTCCCACAGTTGGTTAGAGTATTGAAATACTCATTGATTGGTCATCCACCTTGGACAAGATTTCTCGACTGAGTTTCAAACCCATAGACTTGAACATAGTTACCTTCGTTTGGAGTACAAGGACTCAGCTTTCTTCCAAATCTCATGGGCGATTTTGCATATAAGAAACTTGAACTTATCTTTTCTATCATTGAGTTCATAAGCCAAGATCTTACTACAAAGATCCTCTGTTTCCCGTGTATCAAACTCTTTTGAGTTTTACGTGCGTAGGAGGTGTAATGGATCCAGTGAGGTATCCTTTCTTTCCTCTGCCCAAGACATAGGTATATACTGACTGCGACCATGAAACATAATTTGGTCCAGTCAGTTTTTTAGAGGTGATTTGGAGTGATGGATTATCAACTCCATTTAATGAGAGAGAAGTAGAAGAGGGAGTAGTTTGAGTGTCTGTCATGGTGAAATAACAGAACTAGAAAAACTGGATCGATTGCCTGAAAAACAAGTTCAGGGCTCCGATACCATATAGAGTTTTATGAGAGAGTGAAGAAGATGATTAAGAGAAAAAGTTAACTCTTATTATTTCACTTGGCCAAACAGCCTCAATTAAATAGGTACATTACAAGACTCTTGAACTTAAAGTAAAGCATGCTTAAATCTAGGAAAGAGAAAAAGCAACTGAGTAATAAATGCTACCTATGATACACTTTATAGAGTGGGCAACATTAAATATTATTTGTAAGAGACTAACCGGCCTTTTTACTAAATTAAAACATATAACAATATGATACATAAACTATACTTACGTGTATATATTCAATATCATCTGAGACAATTTTGTGAGATGGATGTCTTCTACAAAGTATCACACTAGAGATTCTATAGTGATAACAGCTGATGAAGAGGCATATAACATCCAAGAAGTGTGATCATATGAAGACAGTTCGATGACAACAACGCAAGACGAGACGGAGAGGCATATAACATCCAAGAAGTGTGATCACAGTAGAGATTCTGTAGTTATAACAGCTGATGGAGAGGCATATAACATCCAAGAAGTGTGAACATATGAAGACAGTTCGATGACAACAACGCAAGACGAGACGGATTTTCTCATGTAAAAGACATGCCTAAAACTACTTAACAAAATGGACCTTCAAGAGAGACACTTTTGCATCTCACTGTGATCAATAAGCAACAAGAAAGAAATTAACTATCCCTTACCCCTCCAACCACCTCTTTCCATAAACGCATCTCACTGTGATCAATAAGCAACAAGAAAGAAATTAACTATCCCTTACCCCTCCAACCAGCTCTTTCCATAAACACATTTGAACTGCAATTCATACTCTATCCTACTAACTCTACCAAGTACTAAACTCAAAGCTGGTTGTGATTGATTTACAATATTGCATTCTAATAGCATTAGAATACAATAATATTACACACACATTATCCTTTTTCTATAATCAGTGTATCCGAAAAGATTGTACAATATTTCCAGGAACTACATGACAAGATGTCATTAACATTATTCTTGCGTCACTCATGAGTCCGGATTCATGATTCATATATTCCTAGAAACAGATATGTAAGTCAAAAGCAACTGGACTATAATAGAAACACTTGCTTTAATGCATTATAAGACGGGATATTGTCCAAATTAGAAACAAATCTCCTACCTTTCCTGAAAGGCCTGTTAGCTTTATATGAAGGCTCATTGACCTCCTCATGTGATGATTCAGGGACACCTTCAGATTCCCCCGAAACACGCTGAAAGTTACAATCAGACATTAGGATTTAATTTTAAAATGGACAAACAGTCCGAGCCAGAAAATAGCTCCTAAAGAAAACCCCAACACATACACCTACTAATTCTAACTAAATGTCTAAACTAGACAAGTTACATGCATTGAGGAAGAGTTATAAATCCATATAGAGTTAAATGAGAACACCAATGACAAAATTCAAAGTACATCAGCAAAAATATTCATGTGCGATAACGAGATTTTTTATGTCGATCAAACTTTGTAAAGGTGAACCAACACTCCATCGCAAGGATTTCATTTTGGAAAAAAGTTGCATACACAGTTTCTGAATACACCAATAAAAGATAGAAAAATTATGGTATGTATGTGTACTTCCATAATTCATACTTTTAATCTAATCTCACCGACATTTAAAGGTCATGATGCAACTATGGGTGCTTGTAGTAGCAACTATGGGTGCTTGTAGTAGCAACTATGGGTGAATGTACCACATTTAACATTCTAATTTAAATAATCAAACAACTAATCCAAATGCTCCTTTTTCCAAGTTTAACTTATAAGAAATATGAGTAGTCAGATGAAAGTTGCATAAGAATTTACTTTCTCAAAGTCTTCTAAGCTATAAGGAACAAGCTTTTTCAAGGCTTCAGCAGATGCCTGTACATTAACTTCATCATCCTCACTGGTTTCTGATTTTGCCTCAGCGCTGCTTGACCAATCATCTTCATTACCAGCATCATTTTCATCCTCGATTTCTGACTCAGAATGCTCTTCACCTGATTCTGCATTATCCTCATCTGATTCATTCTCAGACAAACCATCCTCCCCAAAATCCTGACAAGACCAAGCATATCCAATATCTCATAAAATACGAATAATGCCAGAATAACAGAGCTAAGATAAAACCCTCTTGTTCTATTATTTGCAACATTTCTTTTTCTGTGTGTGAATTGTAAATTTTCCGTCCATGAGAAAAATGTAAATAAAAATAAAAAATACTTACAAAGAGAGGACGGTATATAAAAACACTTCTAACCCCTTTGATCTCTACAGATCAAGCAAAAAGAAACCTAGATAACCCACGGCTTAAAGAAAACTCTATGGCCAGTATTACAATTCACAGCAATTCAAAAAATGGCACATTCTTCATAACCCCACTCCATGAGATTGCAAAAAGTTTAACATTGGAAATGATGTCCTAAGCTTTGTGGTTTGGACCCTGCAATTTTCATGCCACATCTGTATGCTGTGGCTGTCAAATTGTGAATCAAAGCCAAAGCATTCTACCTCTAGAATTTAGATTCCCATTTATCATCAATGGCACAATCCTGTGCGACAATCCCTTTTCACTCTCTGAAGACTGATGTTTCCTCTGCTATTATACTCAGACGCCCATTAACTGGGATACGTGAATTAAATCCTGAATCAGAACCTCAGAAATGTTTACCAATCAGCATTTTCACAAAGAAAACAAAATTATTGCATAGACTATCCACACCCTCTTCTGATGTAAAAACATCACAAACTTTCCAAGAGCTTACAGATCCCTACCCTTCTACCCAAGCACCACCAATGCTTGGCTGCTTGCTCAGATAATCAAGGCCAACTCTTTCTCCTGTCTAAGTTTTTTTCCTCAACAATATTTTCCCTTCTCCAGAATGCGAAGCAAATGTCATGGGCATTGCTTCTTATTGAAGCAAATACCATTCGACAGCAAATTTGTGTTTTCAACCCTTGATAATTTGTTATCTACAATACCTAGGTTATACCATAACCAGGTAAGGAAACTATACTGACTGCAAATAACAATATCTGAATACCAAGGTTGTCAGATTAGCTGTGAATTGCGCTTAATTTAAGGTTCAAATTAAGAAGTTGAAATTGAAAACTGCACAAACAGTATATGTGGCAATCCAACAAGGCCAAAAAAATTGACAGCCTCTAGCAGAGAATTTGCATTGAGTAGGTAGCAAGTGATTATCCTAAGTTACTCAAGCGCCAACTAATAAGGTATCAAGTTAACAGGTCATAATTACTCCCTCCATCCCCGAGTTATTATCCTATTTTCCTTTTCGGAAAGTGATCCGCAAAAGCGACCATTTGATACTTCAGTTTATAAACCGTCCATGCACTTTGAACTCATTGTCATGCATATACATAGCCCTAGATGCTCCACCGCCTCTAAGAACAATAGTATGAGGTGATGGAATGAATAAATGCATTTCATAAACATTTTTTCAAAACTACACCTACAGTCAATGACAGCGAGACTGCATTTTAAGCATCTCAAGGTGTCTAATACTGGGTTTTGTAGCATAACAAGTATTTCAAAGAAGCTATCAAATTTGGATATGAAGACTGAGTGTGTGACTGAAACAAATGAAGAGGTAATGTGAAGGAAAGCAATAATCGAACTTTTAACAGTCCAAGGGCTCATGGATTGTCCTAAAGACTCTAGGTCAATTTCCTTTTGAACAACATAGATTTGTGAACCTTTATCTCCTGATGATGCACTGTCTTATCACATGATACCCTGAAAAAGTTATCATATATCCATCAAACTAGCCCATAGACGAGCTGACAACAATTGGGATAGATACAGTTGTGCATAGTCCGGCATTTTACAATAATTATCTAGAGTCACACAAAAAAATGCAGCATACCACAAGGTCATTGCACTTCATTTTAAATCTTACGAATCCAAACATTGACAGCTCTCGGATATTTTCAACTTTTATGTGCAATCAAACGTGCCAGAAAGAAGTTTTCTACTAGCGTGATCCATGACATCCATGGGAGCAGCTTAGATGTCTGTCTGGGCAGTTGAAGAGGAAGCTAAGGTCAAATCTAATGCTAAAGAAGCAGGTATTATCAGGGAGGGCTAACGGAGCGGGGACAAACGCAGGAGAAGGGTTCTGAATTGCAGAGGTTTACTGATAGTAACCCTGATGAAATCCCATCTACAGTCTTTATGTAAAATGAAATAGCGTGAATACCAACTCAGTCCACGCCATTCTACGTCACAGGTGCTCTGCCATCTTAGCGGCAAGAGAAGCAAAAACAGGACTGTTCTAAGATTGTTTGATTTAAGAGAAAGGCGCTTAGAGTCGCTGTGATCTTGTAAGTGGCCTCTTAGAAACGACCAAGTACACAAAATAGACATCAGAAATGGGGCGTTGCAAGGGAAAATCACTGATGCCTTTGTGATACTGCTCAAGAATCTCACGAGCATTTTTTTTTTTTCTCTTGACCTTATTTTACTAGAGTGTGGTATCAGATCTTGAGACTACTGCTTTGACCAATGAGATTGCGTATGGGATTACCTAGTGGAAATGGCTTCTGATTAAAGTTGGAAGACTCAATTTCATAAGGAACTCGTGCGGATTTCTTTTCAGCTGCGTTATACTACATATGGAAAAGAAGAAAAATGCCAACATGCCCTAGCTTAAGTAGTTAGGGTTGATGAAATGGGAAGAAGAGATCCTAGGTTCAAATACCAATAGCAGCTTGTGTGAGTTGTTGTACACTTGATGTGGTAATCATGCCTACCTTTGGTAGTTAAATATTATTGTCTCAGTAAAGTAGGAATAGCAAACATTACACTCTGAAACACAGTGGAAGTTCCCCTCAAAAAAAAAAAAAAAAAAAAAAAAAAAAAAAAAAACTGTGGAAGCCATCAGTTCAGTTAAGCATAAAGAGTACCGCATTAGGTTATATGTGGGCAGCAGCTAGATTGGAGTCAAGAAGTCCATGCTGAATTGGGAATTTGTGGCAATTATTGCATAGATCAGAGGATTTCAGTAGAGAGTAGGTACTATTTGATTTTATATTATGATTGTACATAGATAGGGGTGCTTATATTAAACAATGCGTCACCTTCAATTCTTTCAGCAATGAAAAATGAAGCAAAGTTACATACATACATATGTGTGCGTGTATGTCCTAGTGCTGATAGCAAAAGGAGAAACAAAATGAACTTGCAAGCTTACATAGGGAGATAGAACACTACTGTCAAGCACCAATAGCGGAACTTGCAGATCTCTGGCTAATGCTCGGACTAATCTTTCCCGATAAAGCTCGGTACCTGCTGATAATTAGATCATGAGTCTAGATATTGGAAAATATGAGCTTCAAAGCTTCATAATTAAAAGTGTTAGCATAGGACAGCAAGCAAGAACAAGAAAAGTGTCCAATATAAAACCTGGAATGCTCCGTAGAAGAATCCTCCCACTTGAAGAATTCAAACGGCCACCAAATGCAGTAGTTCCTTTATCATGCTTTAAATGGGAGGAGGCACATTCGACCAAAAGCTTTTTGGTGTGATCACTGCAAGATGTCCAGTTGAATCACAAACAGGCTAACTGATTTTGCATAGAGTAACCAATAATATTGATAGGAAAGCGCTTACTGAATATAATAGGGAAATGTATCCCATGATACAGATATCTTTTCCCATGGAACAATTCGCCTCAAGAAATCGATTTTGAACCTTTCCCGTCTGCTTAAGAAAGGTGATTCTTTCTTTTTACTTTCAATGGCTAGCTTCTCGCTTTTGAGCCAGTCCTTCTGATCTTGCTCACCAAGTCGAGCATGCGCATCAGATTGAGTCACAAATGCAGGATTTTTCTCCTTCCAACTTTTCGCCTTATCAAGATTAGTTCCATCCCTTACAGATGCATGTTTGTCATCACTTGCATTTCTTCCATCGCCTTCGGAGCTATAACATCTTAACTGATTATGCTTCCACCTCACGCCCGTCCCCTCAGTGAACATTCAGAAGCAAAACCTGCTGGATATGAACAACCGGGTGCATATCTTCTGACCAGACTAAGTTCAGAACCATAATTCCCGCTTGTTTGCATAGAGCACGAAGGTAGACAGCTAGAGTAGTCTCGACAATTAGAAGGACAAAAATATTTGTGCCGTAAAACCACGAATTTCAACTTTTGGCTATTGCTGCTTATTTTCCATGCATACATTGCAACTTCCTGTATAAATAAGCAGAAGCATTTAGCATAAGAAAATGGTCATGTAAAAATCACATCTTTGTTTTCTATTCTTTCTTCTTCTTGACAAACACACTTACTAGAAAAATGCATCGACTCAAAATTTTCTATACTAAGAATTGCTTTAATGAAAGCTGAAAAGCTATGTTTTGAGCTCACTACGTCCTGTTTCCTTGGTAATACCAATAATTCTCGTTTGTGTATTAAAACACACACTCTCACAGCAGAACTAAAAATACATTTGTGAATTTATAATTAAAAAAAATTATACATAAATCAATTATTGATCAAAATTCCTGCAATTAGCTTTATCTTAACACTAGAAATGAGGGAGGGAGGAGGGGGTACATTTAGCATTTGTAACCAACAATGCCATGCACTTAAGAAAAAAAATCGATGCAACTAATAAGCTGAGCAAGTTGCTGAATATCGAAGTACAAACAAGAGATCCAAATTTACTGGGATCGGGATGTATCCAAATTCAAATTATACACGCTCGATTCCTCATTCCTAAAGATATTCATTCCCAGGTAACCAATACGCCTGAAAAAAAAATAGGTTATGTTCAAAGAAGAAAAACAACCATGCTAAACCAGACCAATCTCATCCAAATCCAAAGCCTTATAAGCCTTCACATGCTCTGAAAACCCATTACAGCTAATGCTAAATTTCTTCCCCCTCTTAAAAAACTGACTTTCCACAAATTTGGTGCCCAGATTCTTGTTTTCAGCTTCAATAGATGTGCAACAAACAACAAAAATACTATTTTTTAATGAGATGAGATAACTAACTTGTACCTTTTTATACTAATTTGATCCTCAATTACAAATACAAATCCAAGCTCCTTTCTTTCTCATATATATTGCTTCGTTCTAAATATGGTATACGTAAGAAAATATAACAATTACGTAGACGAATGAAGACGGAAGTAATGGGAAAGCCAAGAGAGTCCGCAAAGAAAGGGAGAAACAGAAGAACAATTGAGAGAGTGGAGCGAGCGCGACGTGAAGAAGTCGGAGTACATTCGTTACTGGTCTGCTTCGGGCCTTGCTGATGAAGTGGAGACCCTACGTAGTTTGGTTGGGCTTTTATACGATTGGGCTGTTATACTATATTTGCTTGGAGCCCAAATAGTTACAATTTTAGAGAGATTTAGGAGAAATTTTTTTTCCTAACTGTTTTAGTCTTTTAGAGGTTGGAATTTTTTTTTGAGGTTAAACTTTTAATGAGGGGCCGAAAAGAGGTTATCTTTTATGTATACGCATTGGGTAGGAGATTCACGAAGAACATTATGTGAGGAATGGACAATTTCACGGATATAATGTCAGAAAATTGTATCTACGGGGCGAATCCCATTATGCCCGGGGCGAGGGTGTCTTCCCGGGTGTAATAATAAGCCCGGGAATTCTGTTTCACGGAGATATACATACGGGGTGAGTCAATTTTCTATGGAAATCCCTTATGTCCGGGGTGAGGGTAGTTTCCCGGACATACTAGGCCCGGAAATTGTGTTTCTCGGGTGTATTACATCCGGGGCGAGGGTAGTTTCATTCAGGTTCATTGTTATTGGTGGTGAACGTAATTAAACACCCACCAATAACCAATTCCTACTACTTCAACGGTTGAACCATTCTTCACCTTCTTCACCACTCCTTCTTCCCCTTATTCATATATACATCATCAAATCAAATTTAATATTATCAAATTGGATAGTTTGGGAAGGAGAAAGATATCAACGGATCGAAAACCTTATTTTACGAAAAAATGAGTACGTCATTTTACTATATTTGTTTTTTTTTAATTCTGAATGTTTATATATTACAATTATTGATATTATGATGTATGTTTTATAATTATTTTTACTATATATTGTAATGGAAAAAAACCTGAAAAGGTTAATGACAGCATAGTCATCAGACCCGGCCCGGTCATTGACCCGGAAAAGACACTGGGTCACCGGGTCAGTGGTTCAACCGGTGGGTCACATCATATACTTAAAAATATAATTGAATATTCAAAACATAAAGATAAAATAAAATATAACAACAATAACTATTTTATAAATACTCCGACAAACACAATTACAAATTAGACAGCATAAAATACTCAAATGATTATCTGTTGTGCAAGTTAAAGCGCAAATAATTAGTCTTTTCTTTAGGTAAGTATTGTAGCTACTGCTACAATTTCATACATTCCTAAAAAAACATAGCAATACATTCAATCCATAACGAAAACTAGCTCATTATCTTCACTTCAAGTTTTCGACCGTAAAAAAAGATCAAATACCCCTAAATACCAATAATTATTTAGAACTGAATACCCCTAAATACCGTAAAACATAGCTCATTATTATATAGAACTGAAGCTTTTTTAGAACCGGTTGAGGATGAATGAAATCATGATGACAAAAAAAAAAAAAACAAGGCTGATGGAAAACCGCCCGGGTCATCGGGTTGACCGGTCCGACCGCCGGTCCGACCGCCGGGTTGGACGGGTCAGAACGGTTCACTTGCTTAAACGGTCGAATACTTGACCCGGCCCGGGCCACCGGGTCGACCGGTTCGACCGCCGGGCCGGGCCGGGTCTGATAACTTTTTTTGAATTTTTTTTTTAAATTGTGTGGTTGGTTGGACTATTAGTTTAAAATGATTACACACTAATATGATTTGCGTAAATTTGTTTTTAAATTGTAAGTGTACATACTTAGTATGACAATGCTCATAACAATTTTATCCCCGATTATCGTTATTTTTATATTACGTAGGTGTAGATCCATGATTAACTGTTTTTTTTGCTTATGTATGTTATACAACGTAGTTTAAATTTATTGTAGTTTATATTCTTTGTTTAAAACTTATAGTATAATGATTGTTATTGTAATAGATGTGACACATATCAATACAATAAAATGTAATAGAAGACTTGGAAAAATGAACGCCACAACTAATCTAAATACGGCGCATTCCGTGGTATGTCTCGACCTGATGAGGTTCTTAGAAATCGCATGCTTCCTTAGGGTGTTTTCGATTCTTTCTGATCAGCAGTGTCGGCCTAATCCCCAGGCATTGTATTGGGGCTCCTTATATAGCGTAGCTCGTAGAAAATTTCATTAGGTCCGTTCAATAGAGCATCATTTCTTATTCTCAGCAGCTTGGTAAAGCCTCGGCCGGAAGTTAGGCATCCGTTAGATCGAAAAATAAAGTTATGTTCTGCTGGCTCTGTCTAGCATCTGTTCTTCATCATCATGATGTAAATACATATAACACGTCATGATGATTAATGTATTACGGCGCTATATCACAACCGAACTTTTCAATAATATATCATACCAATAACGCAATTATAAAGTATTTTACCAAAGAATCAAAAAAGCAATATCTATATATAATATAAACTATATAGTATTTTACCAAAAAAATCTACAAAGCAATCTCTATTTTATACGTAAACTTAACACACGCATCTATATATATAATATAATATAATATAATATAATATAAACTATATATCTAGTTCCATTTATTATTTTTATAGTCAACTGTATACTGACGTGACTCATTTAAATTTTCGTAGAAAACAACAAGATGAGCATTCTTTTTAGCTTCAATGGAGATTGGGTTGAACCTGTTAAAAGATGAAGAAATTGGTCTTACATCAATGGAACCGGTTTTTGTATGCGTGTGCCGCAAGATATCTTATTCATGCAATTCCGGGACAAGTTGTATGAAACACTAGACATTGAACAACATCAATATAAATTGACTGTTAAAGCATTGTACACGGGTGAGAGGCGAACGGGGATGCCACCGATTGAGATTAGAAACGATGATTCACTTGAAGTATACATTGATTCTGTTTTGTCTCGGTCCCAAGTTATATTGTGCGTTAATGCTGAAACTTTAGTCGTTAACAATCAGTCGATACTCATTAACGATAATCAGGCATACACAAGAGTTGATAATATGGATGTAAACGAAAATAACGAGGATAGAATTGATTTGAATGTTGGAGTTGTTGAACCGGATGATGATTCTAGCGAAGATTTCAATTCAAATGTTGGGTTAAGCGACTCTGAAATTGGGTCGGGATCAGACCATGATGAATATCCGACAGAATGTGCCCAAACTAACATGCCAGAGTCGAGTGTCGGTCGTACGTCATACATACCTAAGCAACAAATCGATCACGCAGTACCTATACCAAACACCGAAACGAACGTTCAACACACAAGTCAGATGTTTGGTATGAATGTTCCAACATCACAGGGTGGGGCTTATCCAACAACATCACACGGCCTCCCAAACTTCACAAGTCAGATATTTGGCAGTATGATTGTTCCAACACCACAGGGCGGTGCTTATCCAACAACATCACACAGCTTCCCGAACTTCACAAATCAGCAGTTTGGTAGTATAATGTTCCAACATCACATTGTGGGGCTTATCCAACAACATCACAAGGCTTCCTGAACTTCGCAAATCAACAGTTTGGTAGTATGAATGTTCCAACATCACATGGTGGGGCTTACCCAACAACACCACACGGCTTCCCGAACTTCGTAGAGCATGGAACCAATATGCAAGGTACTTCAGTAACAAACTTATTCAACACCCCTCTTCAACCTTATGCTATAGCTGGACATACATTCACTCAGGGCATGAGCTCACGTTCCGAAGTGGCAAATTACGGAGATGATCTTCCGCACTTTGTCATACCCCCGTGTCCTTCTACTGGGACGTTAGATGAACCAGATGATGAAGAGTTGTTCATTGGTAAGGAGTTCGCCACAAAGGAAGATATGAAATTCGCAATGAACGTTGATGCATTGAAAAACAATTATCAATGGAAAGTGGGCAGATCTGATAAATTCACACTGTATCTCGTTTGTAATACTTCCAACGAATGCAATTGGAGAGTGAGGGGTGTTTTTGGTACCAGAAAAAAATATCAGGATGATAAACATTTATGTTGAAAAGCATACTTGCGGACTATCGAGTCTCGTACCTGGGAGCCATAATGCCAAACCCAATGTTATAGGTCGACTTATCAAGAATAATATCATAAGTGTGGCAAGCGTCTCACGGCAAAGACCGTCCAAATCAAGGTGAATGATTTATACGGCGTTGGTCTTAATTATCAACAAGCATATAGATGTAAACAGAAATGTGCGCTTGAGCTGGGCCACTCACTGGAAGATTCATTCAATATCTTACCTAAGTACTTCTATATGTTGAAAAAGTCGAATCCCGATACCCGGACACACGTGGAGCAGGATGAGTATGGTAGGTTCAAGTATGCTTTTATGGCTTTGGGGGCTAGCCTTGTAGGTTGGAGGCACTACATGCCTATATTATGTGTGGACGGTACACATTTGAATAGCATTTACGGTGGTAAATTGCTTGTGGCTATCGGAGTAGATCACGGTGACCACTGTTTCCGATGCGATTCTTTGCTATTGATGGAGAAAACATCCCTGCATGGACGTATTTCCTGGAACAGCTGAAGGCGGCCATTGGAGGAGAACGCCCGGATTTAGTTTTTGTTTCTGATAGAGACAGGTCTATCATAACTTGTTTTCCAAATGTATTTCATAATGCCCATCATGGGTATTGCTACCACCATATAACAATGACCCTGAATGACAAGTTTAAGGATGAACAATGGAATCCGGCGACTTTCAAACTGTTAGGTGTGATGCCCGAAAGACAATTTTGTAATTGTTTTATTTAATAAATGAATTGACATTATTATTCATATTTATTATTCTCATATTCACCGATGTGACAATAGTATTTACACTACGTGAAAACCCTAAAGTATATCGTTTATGTAATCACTTGACTCGGTGTATGGTATATACACGGGAGGATTGAGTTAGTGAAGATGTACTTAAAATACAATTAGCCCGTAGTGAAGTTAATCGAGAGTATCGGGTCTCTCCTTTAACGTGCTATTAATGCGCCTGAAACACAATAAAAGTGATTGTCTTATCCGGACTTTCGGTTAAGAGAACCTAGTGGGGCATTTATATATGATAGATATATCATATAGGTCGGACCGATTTGATTAGAGTTCACGATATAATTCCGTAATCGAGAAGTCTTATCGAATCAATGGATGATCATATTTATGGATATATCTTAATCTGAGGTGATCACAATCAATTACTTGAATCGATTATGAAGTTTGACTTGGCGGTTAAGGATTACACGAGTCGTGGTCCGAATTACCCCATCTTGGCATTGTAGTGGATTGAGTGAGTAGTCCGTGTTATCACGATACGGAATCCATTCCTTCCATTTATGGAAGTAGATAAGCGATTCCTTGTTTGTTAATCCTAAACCGATCGATCCATGGAGTTCATATTACACCGATTAGCTACCAAAGAGTTGTATGAATTAATTGATCACTAGGGGTTAATGGTAAATAAGGATAAGAGGTTCTAAAATGGTTAACGGTAACTTCCGATTTAGAATGAACGATCTATGGAGGATTAATCCATATGTAATGATTATATCAATGGGCGCTTATTATTATTCTCGTGAGGAGATAAATATAATCTCATAATCGGAGGAGTGCGATCACGGGATTATGGTGGCATATTCCTGTGATTGATTTATCGAATATAATTATTCGTTCGTAAGATAATTATTTATTTGATTTATCGCGACCACGATTATTAGTCCATAATTCCCGACGTGCCTCCAATATAGCATAGCTATTCTCGGACGTCGAATCCTAATAATATTAATTTAGTTCTTGTTGGACTTTATTAAAACGATATGTGAATTAATTGTTTAGTGGACTATTAAACTAGTTGGGCTAAATAATTAAATATGTGGAAAAGACATTTTCCATAATCTTGGCTAATTATTGTGTGATGGCAAAATTAATATTACTAGGTCAATATTTGATAATTTCGCCCCCCATCTTATTTTTATGGAACAAGAAATTATTTTCTTGTGTATTAATGAGACGTGTCATAAAAAATATTTATTGGATAAATATTTATGGTAAATAATAAAGATAAATATTATTCTAGATTTGTTCTAGAATATTATGGGATTATCTTTTATTTAATAGGATTATTATAATTGATTTTGTATTAATTATTAAATCCTTGGAGGTTAAGTTTTACTTCCTATATATAAAGAAAGTTCTCCCAAGCCTCGAACACAACACATAATTCGACTTCTCCTCTTGAGAGAAGAAGTGTAAATTTCGCCAAGGGTGAGTTGAGGGAAAATCTTGGAGATTTTTCCGGTAGCATATCGGAAGGGTTCGAGTCGAAAATCCTTCCACCGGGAGTTGCTTGGATCACACGTCACGGAAGATCGTGGTGCTCTTCACACCTTCGTTCGTTCTTTCTATTGCGGTTCTTCAACTTGGGTTTTGAAATCCAAGAGGTATGTTCTACAACCCCCTTGTAGAGTAGATCTAGTTATTTTATTACGTGTATTTTATAGGTCTAGATCCTTAAATCGCTTCCGCTGCGGATGATATTACTAACAGTGGTATCAGAGACCAAGGTGATCTATACAAACAAGCGGCATACGCTTACTCAGAAGCTGTTTTCAATAGAAATTTCAGAGAATTAAAAAGGCAAGCTTCAAAGGTAGCAGAATACCTGGAGACGAAAGTAACTTTCCTCAAGTGGAGCAGGGCGAATTTTCCCGGAACAAGGTATGCTATAATGACAAGCAATTATGCAGAAAGCTTCAACAACAGAATTAAGGATGCCCGCGGTCGTAAAATCACGAACATGTTCGAGTACATCCGTATGATTTCACAGGAATGGCATTTCAAAAGAGGGGAATTCGCAATGTCGTGTACTAGCGAATTGCATCCGGAAGTTGAACCGGTCGTCGCGAATGATGCTGTCAAATGAAGAGGTTTTGAAGTTAATGGCATCAACAGAGATGTGTTTGAGGTGAAATGTTGTGATGAGCAAGGCCGTGTAGACCTTAATCGGGGGGAATGCTTATGTGGAAAGTTCCAAGCATTAAAACTTCCATGCAGACATGCCACCGCTGCACTCGGGTCTGTTGAAGGAAATTTGTATGACCTTTGTTCTCCGTATTATCGTGCTCAATGTTACAAACGGGTATGGGAAATTCCGGTAAATCCTGTCCCTGCAGAAATAGACTGGGTAATACCTGATGAGATACTGAACAGAAGTGTTTATTCGCCTGTTCCAAGGCCACTCGGTGAAGAAGTGGTACAGGGACCGAGACATGGGCAACTAGTATCCGAAGGATACCTTCATTAGGTGAGGAACCTTCCTTGCAACGGCCACGAAGGAAGACCAAAAAAACTATGCATTGTTCGCGATGTAAGCAACCAGGACACACAAAGAGAAAATGTAGGGGTCCTATCTCGGGAATCGCACAATGAATTGTCTGTAATTCAAAAATTACGCGTTTTGTTCTGTGTGGTATCTATTTCGAGCTTGTGTGGTATCAATTTTGTATGATGATAATCTATTCACACCCTAGCAATTTCATTATGTTTGTGTCTTTGTTGTGTGTAGATGTTATCACCTACGAATGAACTATTTTAAAGAATGTTTTATTATTGCGTTTTGCTCTTATTTGTTCAACATCGTTAATCATATTAGATATTTGAACAGTAAACTGATTCCCGTGAATGTTATCTTGGTAGAAGTCGTTTTCGGATGTCATCATTAATGTGATAGTGTGGTACGTATGCGGAGTTAACAAATCACTAAGCCTTAATGCATGTAACAAAAAATTATAACTAAAATGTGTAATAAATTTCTAGTGCTAAACATATTCGACACAAGAAAAGATAATACTTCTATGATCTTGCAAATACAAAACATATTCGATACAATAAAATGTCATACATATAGATAGTATTTCCCCCCAAAATATGCAAGTGCTAAACACGTAATACTCCATCATATATGTGTATTGCCATTTTGGCACGAAAGTAGTCTACATTCTCCTTATTAATCGGTTCAAGAGTGGCTCCATTGATAATTAGTTGCTCAACTTGCTTCAACACATAAATGAGGCAGTCAGGCCTGTACAAACATATATGCAAGTGTTTGTGATTAAGATATTTAATTAAGAAATTGTTCAAATACATGAACTGCAACGAAATACTTACGAGGTGGGCACTTGAGGACAAGCATCACGATCCTTGTGGTCCACTTTGAAAGCAGGTTTCAATGGATTCAACATCTTCTCTAAACCGGATACACGAGGGACCCCACTCAACAACATACGCATGTATTTGGCCCATTTGCATACAGTTATGTCTATTCGGTCCCGGTATCATAACAACAGTCATACACCGTAATGGTCCATTTGGGCACCGACATGACCACGGTCACCGCATGATGTCCGCTAACTTTCAAAATACAATAGGCAACCGTACTATGATACCAGGCAGCTGTGTAGAATGCAGATTGCTCTGGAAGTTGTTGTCCCTCACACGAATCCTCGAAAGAATTCAGTTGCTTGACCAATAATCTGCTGAAATGGGTACTGCACAACGTTGCACCATAGTGATAGGATGTGGGGTATGTATTTATTCGAATTGCTAGAAACCCCAGATAATAGTCAACATGCTGAAATAAAAAATGAAAAACATAAAGTTTAGTTAAAAGTTTGGATAACAGTCAAAAACATAAAATAAATAGTACAAATAAAAAAACGGTTTGGATAACAGTAAAAGTTTCACATTACTCACCTGAGCTGTAATGGGCTTTCCTCTTGTAGTGAGTTGTTTGAAGAATTCTTCATTCACTTTAACCCTACAGGAATCGGACATGTATTTGGGCAGGATGGCTACATCTACGGTTTTCATTGGGTCTTCTATTTTCATCCACGCCGTCCACCGGTCACGAGCACTATCGTTCAGCCTCCGAGTGAATTGAAATCTCCGAGCACCTGCTCTTATAAAGCTCTGGGGTCCAACAAACTCACTGTCTGATCTCATCACGGCAGTTGGTTTTACAACCTGCCGAAGCCCTTGTCGCATCATACCTCGGTTAACTGGTGTTACGAAGATGCTTTCTGAATTAGATCTACATGATACTTCTTTATCTACCCCGGACTGCCCTGCACTAGATGATCTTGGAACTTGAGTAGCTAAGAAGCATGAACCGTGTTGTTCGGGCCCTTCAGAGGCTACGACTATACCACATGTAGTGTCAGTTACCATTCCCTCTGCAATTACAAAAATCGCCACATTATTGTCGCCTACATCGCTTCATGGATCTACATGATACTTCTTCATCTACCCCGGATCGCCTCGCACTAGATGATCCCGGAACCTGGAGTAGCTAAGAAGCGAACCGTGTTGTTCGGGCCCTTCAGAGGCTACGACTATACCACATGTAGTGTCAGTTACCATTCCCTCTGTAATTACAGCATCGTCTACATTATTGTCGTCTACATCGTCTACAGATCTACATTATGCTTCTTCATCTACCCCGGACTGCCCTGCAATAGATGATCCTGGAACTGGACTAGCTGACAAGCATGAACCGTGTTGTTCGGTCCCCTCAGAGGCTACAACTATACCGCATGTAGTGTCAGTTACCATTCCCTCTGCATCGTCTACATTATTGTCATCTACATCGTCTACATCGTTTGTCAGAACGTCTACATTATAACTAGACGCAACATGAAGATCGGATGACGGTGTCATGCCCGTTGCAGCTTGGTCATGGTGTGCCCTATGTTGGTCCCTCGTTGAGGATGAAGGGGCCACCGACTGTTCGGATACATTTCTAGCTGGAAGATCGTTTGGCTCTCCGACAGTTTGTTGTTGAGGCGGATTCGGAGGCGACGTATGTGGTTTAGACGAGCATGTTAATAAATTTTGTACAAAGTAATATGTAAACGAAAGACAACAAGTTAAATCATATAATACCTGTATCAGTGGTTGAACAGGCGGAGGAAGGTGGCCGACATTCATCTTTCTGGCAAGCATCTCTAAAATAGTGTTCATACGGTCTACCTTGGCTTCCACACGGCCCACCTTGGCTTCCATATGGTCCACTCGATCTTTTATATTTACACCATCCCTCGTAAAATCATCTCTCAAACCGTCAAAGACATGATGTAAAAAGGGCATTACATCATTGATGTGAACATACCCCGCCGAAGATTGACCTGTATCCGGTTGTCCCTCATTATCACAACCACTCCTTATAGACGAAGGAGCATCGACATGTCCTCCTCCACGAGGTACCTACGTTGGACGCTCACGTTCATTGACCTGGTTTCGACGCCGTCGAGGTCGATCAGGCACCTGGGCATGGATCGAATCACGTACCTCATCGGAAATGTTATATGCACGTTGTGGAGGCAAAAGTTGTTCTTCAGTAATCCCTAACCCGCGTAAGTTTTGCATTTCTCGCTCTTGTAAGGTTATATGATGGTTCGTTTGTACCTACAAAATAAAAAACAAAATCACTATTAGTCGTAGCATGTTAGGTATAAATTTAAGTATATAAATTAAAAATGCAAGTATCATTAAGTCCATACCTCAATTAACAATTCTTGCAATGTGCTTGATTTTGGGGTGGGTGTGTGCCACCTCCATTTCAACATTCTGGGAAGTTCATCCGGTTTAACTAAATCAACGAACCGTTTACCGTTATGTCCGGTGTGTAACGGAGGAAATATCTCGTATGCCCAATACTACAACCCGGGATACCATCCTTCTATCCGAGGCTTGTGCGCTTTTCCCCATCTCTGTATCCCTTAACTTTAGCGAGACACTTACCCATCAAAGAGTAACTTTTGTTCCACAAGAACTCACCCCACGGATACAAATTAACTCGATCAAGGTTCTCGACTATATAGAATATCTCCCTTGGTATGTTAGTCTTTTCTTCATATCCTAACATAAATTTAGAAACGATGTACACGAGGCACAACCGGTCTAGAACATCAGTTTCAATTTGATCATTAGATTTTAATTCTTTCTCTAACATCACGACCGTGATTGGTTTTTTACCATTGAATAAACGCCCATCTCCGATACACATCGATGTAGTTTCAATTTCACCGGTGTATGTGCCAAAACTTAGACCAAAAATCATGGCAAACTCTCTTTTGCCGTATGTATGAATCACGTCACCAAATCTGAACTGTAACTCATCGCCCTGGTCAGGATATACCATTCTTTCAAGCATGTAGTGCCATATAATACCTGAGAACTGCCAATTTGTTCTCGCTTCGACAACCTGATCAAAGACGGTTTCTTTCAATTTGTTCATTTGAGAACTGCCAATTATCTTGTCCAATTTTTTATTCGACCCCTTATATAGCCATTCTGCTGACCATCGCAAATGTGGTGGAATAACATACACACCTGGAACCCCAACAAGCTGCACAGTGTATGTATGTTACACAGTTTATAAATATATATATATATATATATATATAGAGAGAGAGAGAGAGAGAGAGAGATCAATCTGTGTTATTTAAATACTATTGAAAAGTTTGGTAATGTCGTAGTGGTGTAAAACGGGGGATTGCGTATACTACACCACTTTCCCTACAATATTACGTAGTTTCTATTAAATGCGGTCAAAACACATAGTACCTTTACTCTTTTTTTTCAATTCATTACATATAAAAAAATTGACAATACTAGGTGTTTCTATTTTTTTGGTTTTAGTGTTTATTTAAAATGAATTGTCCAAATAATTAGATAAAATTATTTTTCGGTTTTAGTTTTTATAGTTCCACTTGACTACGTAAAAAAAATATAATTTCTCAATCAACTACAGATTGATTCGGTTTTATTGGGTTTTAGTTTTTTTATCGGTTTTATTGTGTGTGTGTGTGTGTGTGTGTATGTATGTATATATATATATATAAACATGAAAAATGAAAAATGAAAAACGAAAAAATAAAAAGGTTTCACAACACACTTAATGAAATGAAAACTACATAGTAGGGAACGTGGTGTGTATACCCCATCGTCCTTGTATATTTTTCTTCATTTGATATATTATTGAAAAGTTCGGTTGTTACGTAGCGCCGTAATACATTAATCATCATTACGTGTTAAATGTATTTCAATCATGACGATGAAGAATAGATGCTAGACAGAGCCAGCAGAACAGAACTTAATTTTTTGATCTAACGGATGCCTCACTTCCGGCCGAGGCTTTACCAAGCTGTTGAAAATAGGAAAGGATGCTCTATTGAGCGGACCTAATGAAATTTTCTACGAGCTACGCTATATAAGGAGCCCCAATACAATGCCTGGGGATTAGGCCGACACTGCTAATCAGAAAGAATCGAAAACACCCTAAGGAAGCATGTAATTTCTAAGAACCTCATTAGGTCGAGGCATACCATGGAATGCACCGTATTTCAATTCTTTGTAAAGTTCAATCGTTCAATTGGTCGTTTTTCCAAGTCTTCGGATTGTACAATTTATTTATGAATATAAATTTAAATAAATGTAAAATACAATGTATACCTAAGTAAAACCTGTAATCAATGATGATCCTACACCTAAATCTAAATAAGCAAAAGTATTTTAAAAAGTCAGTGATCTATCTACTTTGTTAATTATTTACGTAGTACGTGTAGTGAAAGTACTAACAAACAATCTATTCTATAGCTATTACTAGTGAATCGCGACTCCGTGCAACGCACGGAGTGCCCATGCTATAAGTTTTAACTTATTTGACGATATTAAATACGAAGAAATGTAGCATGTAACGAACCGCTTGAAACACAATTTTAAGCGCAACAATGAAAAATAAAACATTTTACGTCGATCTCCTTTCGGATACCACAACCTACTGCACAACTCTACCCTAGTCAACACACTATTTCTTATCTACTACACACATTATCAATCACCCAACCGCACTCCTTTTCCCAACATTTTTAACACTCACCTATCCAATCCTACCTCACCATGCCTACACCACATTATCTTACCACATATTATCTTACCACACTACTCTATATTACGTGCTTTATTCAACCTACCAAACTTTACTTAACTTACGCCACATCATCCAACCATACCATCCTACCCTACCATACATCACCGCATTACATCTCATACCTCGCCTCACCTACATTAGCACACCCTACTGCACCCCCTACCTATCTACATACCTACAAACCTTAACCTACCTCCCAACCTACATATTAATTCACTATCATAGGTAAGCTTCTATTACACCCTATTTTATCTCATCCCACCCTATCTTACCCTACCCACCACCCCATCCTACTCTGCACTGCAACTCCCTACCCTACCGTGCCCACCACCCATCTTACTATACCCAACCCTTCCCACCACCCCAACCCGACCCACCCCACCCACCACCTACCTAACATCACTTTCCTCTTACACACCACCATGTGTGTTTTATCGATTTTCATTTCATTCCATCCGATTTCATCCTGCTCAATTTTCATTTTATGAAAAAAAATTCTACAATGCTGAGGCCTTACAAACCCAGACAGTCCCAAAATAACAAAAGGGCCGAAACATAAAAGCAACAAATCGAGTAGAAGAGATGATTTTTGGTGGTTTATACGTGTGAGGAAATGGGAGAAAAAAGGGAGGAGTCTTACGTGGCATACCCTTTCCTTCTTATTTAGATAGGAAAGAAGAAAAAAAAGATATGTTTTTACAAAAAAAAATACATTTCAATAATTTTAATATTTAATTATAATCGTCAAACCAAATATTTTTAAGCGTAAAGATCGTGTAAGCGACGTGTGGTTGACTTATATCTTGAAAACAATCATATCGCCATGTCAAACGATATGTTTTTTTATGAAATGAATTTATTTTAAAAATTTATAATATTTCATGTATAACGTCAACAAAATTGTTTTGGCGTGATCTGAAGATCGATGTGTCGGCACAGTAAGTGGCACTTATATTTTGAAAATAGTTATACATTTACTTTACATATATTCACACATTAAAAGGTGATAATTGAAATGGTCACCAAAAATGGAGCAATTTAACTTAAACCCTTCTTCTATAAATTAAAAAAAAAAATGCAGAATTTTTGACGCCAATGAACAGATTATAAAAATAAAAAAAAAAAAAACTTTTCTCGCAAAGCACAGTAGATGAATAAAAATAATGAACCAAATTAAAAAAAAAGCGAAATTCAATTCGATAACTTTTCCTTCTTATTAGTATAGGAAGATATATAGATACAGATTTAAATTAAACCAAAAACCCTAAATTAATCAATCAAAAATGGTAATACATGTACGGACTTCTAATTACATTACATAATACAAACATTTTTTAAAAACGATATGATAAATTTTTCTTAATGATATATATATATATATCTTAACATAGGTAGTATATATTAAATTTCAATGTTTGGACGACGAATTTGTCGTCTAGCCTTTTTCTCCTTCTTCTTAAAACGACGTCGTTTATTTCTGTATTCTTAGCTTCCACCACCGCTTGTATCCTCCACTAAGAATTCAACAAATTTTCCACTGACTTCATATATCTTTTTTCCAATGCGATGTTGACGGTGGCTGCATTCGTTTCGAAGTGAGGATCGCCTCTTGCCGCAGAAGATTAGCTCAAGGGCAACTGGATTTGGTCAGCACATGCAGTCGGTCCCTTCACCTACGGCAACACGGATTTCTGTAGAGGGAAAGAGCAATCCTTTGAATCCACATCCACAACCCAAAGCAAGAACCCCTCTTCCTCCTCCTTCCAATTGGCTTCATTAACAGGTACTTTCTCTGCTCTTTTTTGCTTTTCCCTCCGTTATTATCTACTCTTTATGTGCTTCAGAATTCTTATCTTGTTAAGTGTATGTCTTGACGTATATGATTCGATTCCCTTGGATCTTTTTATGCTTAAAGATTTAATCTTGTTGAAATGATTTAGGATTTTCTTCATTTCATTCGATTTATATAAGGTTTAGTGTTACTGGGTTTTTTTGTGTTCTAATGTGAAAAGCTGAACATCCCTGTTTTTTCTGTTTACAGAATTGAATTTTCCGGCGAAGGATTTGTACCATTTTAGTTGAAAAAATACTGGAAAAGAATTAATCCCATTAAGGCTAAGCTGGTGACTGTTGTAGTAAAAAATCTGAGGATCTGAATGGAAATTTAGTACTAAATCTTTCTCTCTGATGCTTTTAAGTCTAATCTGATTTGGAATTAGTATATGAATGATATAAGATGGTGGGCCAAAATATATTCCAATCTGACCAGAACACGGTTGTTCATTCGTCTGATGGCGATTCGTTCGAAGATTATGATTTTACTGATGTGGTGTTGAAGTATATAAATGATATGCTTATGGAAGAGGACATGGAAGATAAAGCCAACATGCTTCATGAGTCTGCAGCTCTCCAAGAAGCTGAAAAATCATTCTATGATGTTCTTGGACAGAAATACCCTTCTTCCTCTATACCAAATCCGAATGACGGGTTATTAGGCTGTGGAGAGAATCATTTTCTAGATGAGAACAATTACAGGAGTAATACTGGGGTATGGTGCAAAGTTTATTTACATTCATCCTCCTCTTTCTGTTCAAGTTCTGAATTTGAATATTGAACTTAATAAAAACTGGAGATTTGGGGTTAATCAGCTGGAATTGAGCTGAATTTATTGTCTGAGGCAGGTAAACTATTGATCTTTCTATTGTTTGAAGCAGGTGAATGTTCTGTAACTTGCTTTAACTTATGAATTTGGTGATGGTGTTAGACTTCTTTCTTTGGCTTTTCTTTATGGTCGTTGTTTGTGGCATCACACTAAACCTGAACCGCTGTGGCACCACACTATACCTCTACCGCTGTTGCACCACTTTGTTAAAATTCGATTCTTCACCTTCGAATTTGAACAATAAACTAAATAAAAACTGGAGATTCGGGGTTAAGAGGTACTCAGCTAGCATTCTTCTTATTGTTTGCAGGGAATGGAGCAAAGGATTTAGCACACCTATTTTTCAAGAGGTTCACATCGTCAGATATCATCACAGATCCATCTGTTGTTGATATGCCCAAACACGAGGGAAGTGCAATTAACAGTGAGAGATGCTCTATCATCAAACAAAGAGGATATACGCAGCCAATCAGATGCTGATGTTCCTGAAGATCTTAATAGCGGTAATGAAGATGTACCAAATTTTGATGTACGTATGCGTGAACAAATACTTAGGAAGCGAAGAGAGATTGGTGATATGCCTTCTAAACAGAAGACGGATAAAGGTATGCTCTTAATTTTTTTGTAATTCGGTTTGTCCTTCTAACCAATATCCTTGTTTATCCTATGGAAGTGTTTTTGACTATTCTCCAGACAACTTTAAACTGGTCTCTTTTTTTTTTTGCTGCATTTTAATAAGTATTAAAGTTTCTAAAAAAAAATAAATTTATTAAAGGAATAGTGATCAAGATTGACGTTTTAAGTTGCTGTTTATGAGCGGTGCTTTTTTTTTTTTTTTGGTCAGATCAATGTTGTTTGGTATGTGTAGGATTTTCTGTCAATTTGCTGACATACAACTTAAAATGCAATAATTGTCATTTTTTTAATATTACAGGAAGGAGTGCAAGAGACAAAGAAGAAGAATCTCCGTCAAGGTATAGATCATAAAATATATTTTAATCCTGCTTATCTTGGTTCAGTTAGCACCGTATGTGATTATGGAACGCACATCGCAGTTGCATCAGTTCCTTTTAATAGATTCTCTATATCACACACTCAAACACTATTTTTCTCTATTTTACAGAATCTCTATTTTTTTCCCCTTACTGAACAGGTCCCCCGATAAAAAAAGTCGCGACAAAAGACCTAAAGTTGACAAGTTGACAAAGAGAAAAAAGGGATTAGGATCTGAAGCCAGAGCAGAACGTATGGCAAATGCTGATACGGACTTGCAGTTGCTGGGGGCTGCTGAACGAGAAAGACTCTTGAAGAAGCAAAAGAAGCGGAGACGCGGTGGACATGAAGAGGAAGTAAACTTCAAAATTACCATTCTTTTGTCTATATAACTGTGTTCAAGCCATTTGTTCATTTGTTTCATTTTATCTTAGAGCTATTTCAGTGCTAATATATTTTTAAGAGCATGATATATATTCTTGCTACGAAATGTAGTTGGTGTATTAGATATCTTATAAATGAGAAAAGAGTTATACTCTATTGAATAAATTTTATAGGATTTATTTTTATGACTGGTAGGTGCTAGCAAAACTGGAAAAATTCAAAACAGGGTTTTTTTCCAAATCCGACGAGCCAAGAGAGGAAATGGCAAGTGACAAGGATGAGGATTCAAATTGGATGAGTTCGAAGTTGAAGTTTGCTCCTGATCTTAGCAAGGTATGCAAATTTCTCTCATTTTACTAGGTTTAACCCTTGAAAAATTCCATATGGTCTAAGATTTCTTTCTATTTCTTTTTCTCTCTCTGTTTTTTTGACATATTGCAGCCAAAGATACAATCTTGGAGTTTCAATACATTTGTGGCATTGAATCCAAAAGCGGAGGTGCTATAACATAAGTGCAGAGAAATATACAAAAATGAGGACCGGAATCATCCATTTAGCTTCACCAGAGTAGTGGCTTTTTCCTTGATTTTTAGAATAGTTTTGTGTCTAGCAGTGGCTTTATCCTCCTGTTATTTTCTGTTTCATAGCTGGTTGCTTTAGTGGTATCCGAGTAATCGAATTACACGGAAAGGTGCTTTGTTACAAGAAAAGCTGGCGATTGTTTATAGCATCATCCTCTGCAGATTACTACTATCTCTTGGCAGAAACAATAACTGCCTTTACTACTATCAACACACATGGTTCTTCAAGCAATGGGGGGTAGATGGAACACTTATGGAATACAATTACCTTATATAGCATTGTTGATTCTTCTTTCAGAAATTCATGGTTGTTACTTGCTTATTTCTCAAGGTAATCACAGAGTTTTTGCTTTGCAAGATAGCTTCTTGATTCATGATTTTCGAATTTGTTAGCTAATTGAATAATGGCAATTGGAATGGCAATGGAATTGCAGGACTGGCTCTGTTGGAATTTCGAGCTAAAATAACGTCTCATCCGTATAAGGCTCTTGCAGATTGGAATCCTCTTGACTCTGACCCATGCTTGTGGTCAGGAGTTCAATGTGTGGATGGTGAAGTACAAATACTGTGAGTTATTGTCATGATTATACTCTCATTTTTGAAGTGTGAATGTGGTAAATGTGTTTGTGTGCATTTTCATTTTGTTGTAGAAACTTTTAACCTGGAGAAATGGCATTGTATCATAGCAAAGTTCTTCTCCAATATAGACTGAAAAACTTGGTTTTCTCCTGATGATGTTTTTTGTTTGTGATGTTATCCTCTACAGGGATCTGAGTGGGCATTCATTGGAAGGAACATTGGCTCCCGAACTTGGAAACCTAAATCACCTAAGAATTCTGTATGTAGTTCTTTCTCGGTCAGCTTCTATCATTATATCATGTGGTTTCAGCTTTGTAGTTACATCATTTTGGCCTTTTGTATCTTTCAAAGCTATCTAATATTTTCAGCTTCTGTGGTGATAACCTATGCCTTAACTTAATTAGGATTCCAAATAATGCATTGCATAATGCTTGCTAATTTTAAATTTAGGCTGACAAATTTCATTTATTTTCTGACTTTGATATAACATCTTTATAATTTGCATTGAAGCTTATTTTGTGTTTTCTTAACTAATGATTACGTGCATGTTCGTCAACAGCATAGTCTCCAAGAACAATTTTTCTGGAGCCATTCCTAAGCAATTTTTCTATAGTCAACAATAGTACCTTATCTTAATGTAATATAATTATGCACATTATGGTAATTTACAACCCATTAACCAAACAAACCCCACCCAAAACAACTCCGTTAAAAAAAAAAGTCCCAAATGACCACTATTATATGTAAAACCAGGGCATACTGTGCAACGCACAGTATTACCACTAGTATATATATATATATATGCTTTGAGTAAAAAACTCTTCCATTGTCACAAGGTGAAGGCAACCCACTGTCCAGCTGCATTTACAATACAAAACACAGTAATATCACCTTAGATGCAAGTTTTTTTCTTTCTGACTAGTGCAACATTTGAATATGCTCCCATTTAAATGGGAAAATTAAGTAAACAATAACAGATTTCTTGAATCAAAAATAAAAAACAAAGCAGTCAATTTTGGAACAAAGAGATATATATATATATATATATATATATATATATCTTATTATATATTTTAGAGTAAAAAACTGTCAATTGACCCAATTAGGTCAATTGACCCGCTCCAAACCCGGGTTCAAGGAGAAAAAAAATAAATAAAACCACGATTTCCCACCCCACAACTCCCACGATTACCATCCTGCAACATCCATTCTACACAAATCGGAGAAACAAAAAAAAAAAAACAAAAAAAAAAAAGGAAAAACCACGATTTCCCACCCCACAACTCCCACGATTACCATCCTCCAACATCCATTCTCTGTAAATCGGAGAAACCCCAATTCTCGAATCACCATCATCAATCGCCTTTCTTTCATCGGAAAACATCTATTCCAATTCAAGCAGCCATCAACAGTCGACATCCGTTTGCAGTTTCAGATGAGATTTCCATTCTACACAAATTAGAGTACCCCAATTCTCGAATCACCATCATCAACTGCCCTTCTTTCATCGGAAAACATCTATTCGAATTCAAGCAGCCATCAAAAGTCGACATCCATTTGCAGTTTCAGATTAGATTTCAAAGGGCTCAAAAGTCGACATTTGTTTGCAGTTTCAGATGACATTTCAAAGGGCCGGTCAATATTACCGTCCCTTTAGAGCAGTAAGCGAAAAGGCGGTGGGAATCGATTTAGGTACAACGAACTCAGCCGTCGCAGTAATGGAAGGAGTGAAGCCCATAATAGTGATGGATACGACGCCATTTACGGTGGCCTATACGAAATCCGGTGATGGATTAGTTGGGACGATAGGGAAGAGACATGCGGTGGTGAATCCGGAGAACACTTTCTTTTCTGTAAATAGGTTTGTTGGAAGGAAGATGACTGAGGTGGATCAGGAATCGGAGCAACTTTCTTATAGAGTTGTGAAAGATAATAATGGAAATGTTAAACTTGATTTTCCTGTTATTGGTAAGCAATTTGCACGGAAGAGATTTTTGCCTAGGTTGGTGTCCTCCATTTAAAATTCCTTTTTATTTGGTCGGTATGTTTCAGCCAAAGCCTTTTTTCAATATCAATTGTAAAACATCAAATCCATTCTGAATCTCTTTGTAAGCAATGAAACAGAAATAGCATTTTATTCACAATGATTAAGCTTTACTTATCAAACTCTGAGATATGGGATTTCGATTTCGGACAAGTGGCAAGCAAATTTGATTCCATCAAATGTCCCAACAGAGTAAGATTTACTACTTTGGAATGATTGTTTTCAAGTTGTAATTACTTTATTGTATTTGTTCCAATTCATCTCATTCATGCTATCTCAGAAGTAGTAGCTTTAATTTATTTTCGTTGAACTACTTTCCTACTTGAACAAAAGTCAATTTTTTTGCTAAATAGCTTCTTAGCTTATCTTGGACATGTCTCTTCCAGGTAATATTTTGTCAAGCTTTCTTGATAGGCTACCTTTTTTTCAATAAGCAACCATTCTTTGAAACTTGCTTAGCTTTATTTTGTGTGATTCAATAATACAATATGCTCAATGTGATTCAATTGCTTGATTTTCGTGAGTGGGGTAGACGGAATAACAATTGCGGATCGTATGCGGTTACAAATGAGTAGACGCTGTGTATCACCATCCGAGGTTTCGATTTATTTCCTTTAGTATATTCGCGTGTGGAAATATACCGATATTGAATATATAAATTTGGGTGGGTCATTTGTTGTATTGGTTCTTTGCTAATTCTGTAATATAAATGCCCATCTTTTGTGGCTTCGGAGAAAATCTTTATCTTCTATATGTGGCATTGCTTTCAACCATTGTTCTTCTAACTATGTGCACGACTTGATGTTTGAAACCGATCATCTACTTGCTCTATTACTATTAGTGCACAATGTAGCAAAATAATTATGGGTTATTGTTTTCTCTTGGATCTTCCCTTTCATGAAAATACAGAGTTGTAATTGCCGCCTATTAGTTAAGAAGAAACTTATATACATTGATTCAGCCTACTTTGTTTGAGTTATATGTTATAGACTTATAGTTCACCTCACTTTTCCAAGATTAAAGTTGACATTGATCTTTTCTCTTTATGCTTTCTGTATTTTTGTATGGATTAGATTTATGCCAACTATATTATATAATGCTTTGCAAATATGTAGCTATTATTTATTCAGATAGAGATACCTCGGAAGGACATCCGTTCTATTCAAATTTGAAATCTCTTGGCATCTACTTCTTTTCGTTGAAATTTTACTTTTGGAGTATTTTCTTTTTCTTTTGGCCCTTGAAGTTTCATTAAAATTGTATTTTGGATGATCAGGTTTTATCGAGGAGCCCGGGGCTGATCTAGATGAATAAAATGTTAAAAGCGCGTCATAATCCAATGCCGTATCGTTTTGTAGATGATCAAGATGTAGATCATGAGTATCTTGAGAGTATGATTGCCCAAAGATACGGCCAGAGGGATGATGAATACAGTGATAATGATGCCGAGGCAACAGAATTAGTGCAACAAACTTTCTTGCCATCTGTTAGAGATCCAAAACTATGGATGGTCAAATGTGAGGTATGATCAAAGTTTGTTAATCTTTAAGTTATTACACTAATGCGTAACCTTTTGGCGCTCATGTATATTTAGTGGTGCAGTCCGTAAAGCCTCATCTGCCAATTAACCTGGAAATGTCCAATTGACCCGGCCCGAACCCGGTTTTCTCCCTTTTCTTCCTTCTTTTTTCCCCTACAGAACCCCGGTTTCTCTCCCGTTTTTTGTGAAACCCACTACTCCGCCCGTTCTTCAGTTTCTCATTCTGCGTTTGTTCTGTTTTGGTTATGAATTAGGTGCGCTGGTGGAATCGATTGATGGATCTTTGGAATCACATCTGGAATCACATCTGCCGATATTTTGAAGGTAAATTGTTTGTATTGCTTGATTACAGGTAGTATTAGGTTTTTCTTTATTCTGTGTTTGAAATTCACACACTGTTTCTCTTGCTAAGCTTTCTTAAACTTATCTACATGCATGTGATATGATTATGGATGGGTTATGAGTATCAACAATAGCAACAGAGGTTTGAGCTTTGACTTCCTTATTGTATTAAATGTTATGTATATTACTACTTTTAATTTTAAGACTCTTTGATACTTTCTGTATGTTTGTGAATTGAATGTTTGAAGTTGGAGAGTGTTGATGTGCCTTGATGAACATAATATATTGGTATGCCTTGATGATGTATCTTGCTAGACTGTTTGTGTTAAGATCAACAAAGAAGAAAAGCTGCTTTTGATATTCCTTTTCAATGAAGTCAATTTATGGATGTGATACTTTTTTTTAGATGGATGTCAATTTTTACCTTCATATTATTTCTTAACAAACTGATTCTATTTTAGTATCGTTTTAAGGCGATTATGTTCATTACCTTTTATTCGCTAATATACTTTTCCATTTTGATTTTGGTATTAAAATTTTTAATTCTAATGTATTTATGATAGTCGATGGATTTGAAAAGTAGTGAATAGTGATGAAGATTATTTCGGCGACCAAATTCACACTCTCAAGCTACTACAGGTTGTCATGTAAGAACTGCTGCAGTGACTCAAATGAGGTGATTACTGAAGCGATGATGATGATCCTGATGCCTACCCATTTTTCATATTAAAATATTTCAATTTTTTCGAGATTACATTTTCAATTGTAATTTCTTATGTAATTGCCATTCTTGAAGTTGCAAATGAGGTGATTACTGAAAATCCATATGATAGTACACTCATCTGCAGTGACTCAAATGAGGTGATTACTGAAAATCCCAATCCTTGACTTCAAAGTATGCTGTTGCAACTTTTACAGTATTATTCTATGGCTTCGTTTTGCTAGAGTATTAATATACTTCGACCGTCTTTCGCATTTTGTGATTATAGTTGTTCATTTTTTTTTTATTGTGACACCGACACTTTATTTTCAGTTTTCTTTGGTACATGTTGGCTTTTGTACAAACATATTGGCTAAATAGGTAGTTTTCAACGACGACAGGCATAAAAGTGGCGTTGGTAAAAAGCCATGTAATACCTTTATAGAGAGCATCAGGAAGTTATGTACTCTTCTTATAGGTAAATTTCATGTTTTACATCTCTTGATATTTTGATGAATCCAAGTGTTATGAGAATTGTTTAATTGACTTTTACAAGAAGAAGCCTCAAGAGAATGAGATAAGTAATAAAACACAGAAACGTAGCAGAAGCAATGAAAGAAAACTGAGGGAAATAGATTTGCAGTGAAGAACAAGGAATAAAACAGAAGGTAAGCTCGATCTTTTTTCTTGATTCTTCAAGTGTCCTGATGCCTGAATTTATACAAGTTTCCTAGGAGTCTGATCAATATCAGACTTTATTTTTCAATTCTAAGAGATAAACCTAACTTTTGACTGAATAATTTGAATTATACTTCGAAAAATATTCTTGAGATAAATCATCTCTTTATTTAAGAGATTATGGCTCTAGGCAGACTTATTACTTCACACATCTTGCTGTATTTGAATTTCGACCTTATCCCTCCAATTTCCAGCCTTATCTCTCCATTTTTCAAATCTTAGGTCGATATGTTTTCATTAGACTTGTGTTTGAATCATCATTGTTTGGACTTGAGTCTTGTGTCATGCCTTGACTCTTAATACCCTCCCTCAAACTGGGCCTGGGGTGAAGGCAGAGTTTGTTGAGGAATTGATGAAGGAGGTACTTGGTGGCTGGTTTAGTGAACAGATCGGCCACTTGTTGATGAGCAGGGATGTGTTTGGTGACAAATTTTCCTTGAGCCACTTTCTCTCGCACAAAGTGATAATCTAGCTCAATATGCTTAGTTCGAGCATGAAAAACTGGATTAACTGTGAGGTACAAGGCACTTAGATTATCACAATACACTGTAGGTGTGATAGAATGTCCAAGCTGTAGATCTTGAGTGAGATATTGCAGCCAGGTGAGTTCTGCTGCTGTGTTTGCCAATGCACGATACTCTGCTTCAGTACTTGATCTGGAGATTGTGGGCTGCTTCTTGGCACACCAGGAGATGAGATTCTGGCCTAGAAAAGTGCAGAAACCGGTTGTAGACCTCCTAGTGACAGGGCAACTTTGCCCGGTCGACAAGATCTGAGTAAATTTGTAAGGGCCAATGTATTAGCTGCTGTGAATTGTAAGCCTAGGTCCAATGTTGCCTTGACATATCTGAGGATCCTGTGAGCCAATTTGAGATGAACCTGAGTGGGAGACTGAAGAAATTGAGATGCATAGTTCACACTGTAGGCAATGTCTGGTCTTGTAAAGGTCAGGTATTGAAGTGCACCAATGAGTTGCCTGTAATAAGTGGGATCTTCTAGGAGAGATGACTCAGCATGAGATTGGGGCTTGAGCTCCAGGGGGTAGCCATAGGTTTGCAATCTACCATTGCTGCTCTTTCCAGAAAGGTGAGAGCATAGTGTGTCTGGGACAGATGCATGTTAGGTCCTGCATAGAATATCTCCACTCCAAGAAAATGATGCAAAGTGCCTAGATCTTTCATAGCAAACTCAGTGTGTAATAATGTAATAAATGAGAATACTAGTTGAGCATTAGATCCAGTTAACAACATATCATCCACATATAGCAATAAAAACAAAGAACCAGACTCTGAATGAAGCACAAACAGTGAGGGGTCAGCAAGACTGCAGTAAAAACCATAAGCAATAAGGAATGAGCTGAATCTGTCAAACCAGGCCCTTGGGGCCTGTTTGAGGCCATAGAGGGCCTTTCTCAATTTGCATACATGTGTAGGGAACTGAGGATCTGCTAGGCCAGGTGGCTGGGACATGTAGATGTCTTCATGGACAAGTCCATGTAAGAAGGCATTCTTAACATCTAATTGTCTAATGACCCAGTTTTGACTTAGTGCTGTAGCTAGGACAAGTCTAATGGTGCCAGGTTTGATTACTGGAGAGAAGGTTTCAGTATAATCTACCCCATCTACTTGATTATAGCCCTTAGCCACAAGTCTAGCCTTAAGTCTCTCAAGGGTTCCATCAGGGTGGAGTTTTGCCTTGAAAACCCATTTGGAGCCAATTATGTGCATTTCTGGGGTTCTGGGGACCAAATCCCAGGTCTGGTTTTGGTGAATAGCCTGTAGCTCTTCCATCATTGCAGTCTTCCAACCAGGGTGTTTGAGTGCCTCAGTGACAGTTCTTGGTTCCCTAGGTATAGTGGGGAAATTTGACACTGTGAGAGCATATTTTGGGTTTGGTTTGAGGATTCCATGTTGTGCCCTGGTGGTCATGGGATGAGTGCTTAAGAGGTTAGGATCAGGGATGGTGGAATCAGTGTCTGAGGGTGGAGAGGTGGAGAACATTGTGTTTGCTGAAGTAGATTGTGATGTTGGTGAGTTTGGAGTAGGTTGGTCTTGAGATGTGGTGTCCAAGTCAGTGACCAGGTTGTGTATGGAATTTGGTGTGGAAGGTTCAGATGATGGTGTGGAAGGAGTGGGGGATGCTGGAGTGGCATTTGTATGATCTGATGGAGTGGTAGGGGCATCTGCTTCATTTTGTTGTTGAGGGATGGGAATGTCCAAATTGACTGTGGGAGTGAGACTGTTTGACTGGGGAAAGTGTGGATGGAAGTGTGGTGTGTGACCTGATGTGGACTGAGTCCAATCTTCAAAAGTACTGAGGGGATTGGAGTGAGCAGGTATGGGATTTGATGGGTCCTGAGTCTTGTAGGGAAATAGGGTTTCATCAAAAACTACATGCCTGAAGATGATTATCTTCCTAGTTGGGGGATGGTAGCATTTGTACCCCTTATGTTGCATACTGTAACCTATGAAGACACATGGTACAGTTTTTGGATCAAATTTATTCTGTCTTGTATCCCAGGTGTAGGGGTAGCATCTTGTTCCAAACACCCTAAGAGATGAATACACTGGATCTTTATTGTAGAGTTTGTGATATGGTGACTCAGAGTTTAAGGAGGCACAGGGTGTCCTATTCATGATGTAAACAGCTGTGGCAAATGCTTCTGTCCATAAGAATAGAGGTAGGTTACTGTGAAAAATCATGGTCATCCCTAGTTCCCTTATGGTCCTATGTCTTCTTTCTACAATCCTGTTTCTTTGTGGTGTGTGAGGCAAGATAATTGATGCAAAATGCCATTAGTCTGAAAGTGATCACTCATTTTGTTATTAACAAACTCACCTCCACAGTCTGAATGAAACACCTTAATATGTTTGTCAAACTGTCTATGTACATAATTCTCAAAGTTTATATATGCTTGAAAGAAATCAGACTTATGTACCAATGGAACAATCCAAGTAAATTTTGAAAAGTCATCCACAAAACTTGCATAATAATTAAAGCAACCAATAGATCTAATGGGAGTAGGTTCCCATAGATCACAGTGTATTATTTCAAAAGGAGCAGTGCTAATGTTTTCAGAATCAAAAAAAGGTAGTTTACTTAGTTTCCCTAATTGACAGCTCTCACAAATGTGGTCTGTCTTTATTTTTCCAATAACATCTATTAAACCTCTTGCTTTCAGAGTCTGAACAGTCCCCATCTGTGTGTGGCCTAGCCTTTGGTGCCATAGTTCACTTGAGCCTGACCTGAATCTGTTTGTGTAGTGTAATTCAGGTGCTGTTTCAAGTACATACAGGTCACCCTTTCTTTTCCCTGTAGTCAGTGTCTGACCTGTTGTTGGTTCCTTAACAAAAACATTTTCATTAGTGAATTCACATATCACAGGTTGATCTGTTGTAAGTTGGCTAACTGATAACAGATTTTTTGTGAGTTGAGGAACAAGTAACACATCTTTTAGTGGCAGTGTTGTGTGCTTTTGTTTAAGTTGAGACTGTCATATTGCAGTGATAGGTAGTGTGGTGCCATTACCTATTAGAACTGAATCTGAACCAAAAGATCTATGAAGATTATGAAGCATACCTGGTTTACCTGTCATATTATGAGAAGCTCCTGTGTCCACTATCCATTCAGTGTCTGCAATTGATGTGTCCAGGGTGAGGGCAGCCAATGCTTGTGGTAGTTGATTGTTCTGCTGGTCTTTCTTTGGAACCCACCAGCAGATTTTTGCTATGTGACCCGTGACTCCACAGTATTGGCATCTCTCACTTCGATACTGCTCTCTTTCTTCAACAGTCATCCTCCTTTCTCCTGGTGGAGGGGGTCTCCTTTGTCTGTTGTTATCTGAGTAGTTGCCTGTACCAGAATAGTTACATGTGGACTGTTGTGCTTGAAAACCTCTTCCAGATGATTCAAACCTGTTGGTTTGTGTTGCTGGTGATCTGTAGTTGGATTGAGATTTAGCTTGATTTTGACCATAAAAAGCCATCTGCTGAGAGGATTGTTGATAGCATGGGGGTGGTGAGAGAGAGACCAACTTCTCCTTTGATCCAGTTACGTAAATGGGAGACTAATTACGTAGTAGTAGGTCTTGGGGGTTTAACATGGTTGTAGTGAAGGTTTCATAGCTTGGTCCAAGACTAGTAAGAAGGGCATAGACCTTCTCAGAATCACCCACTGGTTTGCCTATAGCTGCAAGACTGTCACATATTCCTTTGAAGCTCCTTATATGTTCTGCAATGGTTTTGTTTTCATCCTTTTTTAGGTAGGTCAACTGCTGTTTGAGGGTGAACTCTCGTTCCTGTGAATCCTGTGCATATGCATCTTTGAGTGCTGTCCATACAGCCAGTGATGTGTCCAGTCCTATCACTATGCCTAGTGATTCCTCAGAAAGTAATCCAATGATCCACCCTCTGAGTAGTCTGTCAGATTTCTTCCATTTTTGATATTCAGGATTTTCTGTAGTCATCTCTGAATTGTGCAGTCTGTGCTTTTGATGAGTTTTTAGTCTTTGGATCTTCATTTGTGAGGTGTCCTACAAGATCTTGACTTTCTGCAAGGGCTAGAGCTTGTTCTCGCCAAAGGGGATAGTTGCTTTGGGTCAATTTCAGTGTGATGAAATTGCTGACATTCAGTGAGAGTGTTGCCATTGTGCTTGTGATCTGTGGTTTGTTTGATTTGTCTGTGATTTGTTTGTTTGCAAGCTGATACTGTGTTTGATGAGTTTTGAGTGTTGTGTGATCTGTATGACTGCTTGTGTGATCTGTATGACTGCTTTGATTGTTTGAATTTGATTTGTTTGTGAATTGTTTGTTTGTTTGTGTGTGCTCTAGACAGATTTTGGCTCTGATACCATAATAAAACACAGAGACGTAGCAGAAGCAATGAAAGAAAACTGAGGGAAATAGATTTGCAGTGAAGAACAAGGAATAAAACAGAAGGTAAGCTCGATCTTTTTTCTTGATTCTTCAAGTGTCCTGATGCCTGAATTTATACAAGTTTCCTAGGAGTCTGATCGATATCAGACTTTATTTTTCAATTCTAAGAGATAAACCTAACTTTTGACTGAATAATTTGAATTATACTTCGAAAAATATTCTTGAGATAAATCATCTCTTTATTTAAGAGATTATGGCTCTAGGTAGACTTATCACTTCACACATCTTGCTGTATTTGAATTTCGACCTTATCCCTCCAATTTCCAGCCTTATCTCTCCATTTTTCAAATCTTAGGTCGATCTGTTTTCATTTGACTTGTGTCTGAATCATCATTGTTTGGACTTGAGTCTTGTGTCATGCCTTGACTCTTAATAATAAGTGACTCACTTATTCATATGTGTGCATTAGCTGTCTTACTGTGTTTCTTTATGCCGTGTTCTGTTGTGCTAAGATGTTGTTGTTTTCCTTTTGTTCTTCCCACCCCATGTTCAATCATTGTAACTCCCTCTTCACATCTCTTGTAATCATTGTAACTCCCTATTCGCTTCTCTTTTCCATGTTTATGTGCTAGCCCTGGGTTTGTTCCTTCATCCTTTTCTCTTTCATTTGTAATTTACCATTGTGCGTGTGATTATATGTTCCATCAGAAGCATTAATGTTTGACCCTTTGATTATTTTACTATGCAGCAAAAAATTATATCGGTTGCTTATGAAGATAAACTACCATGGTTGGTTTTCATGATTATTTTTGTCTTTTCAATTTTCTGATGATGTGGGATTGATTTCTGACAAGAATTTAGTTCTCCTGCTTTCAATACATTGACCAAGATGGAAAATCAGTCTGGCAATAATTATCATGGCATTGACCAAAAAGTTTCTTGCAAGGCCTCAACATGAAGGTGTTGGAGCCATTGTGAGAATAAGTATTGGAAGGTAATTACACATCCTGGTTTCAAGATATTTTAAATTATTTTGGATTTTGCTAAGATAAAAATGATTTGATTCTTTATATGTTTCTTCTTCTCCAGGTTCGAGTTGAGATACTTTGATCCATTCCTTATTTTAGATAAATTCTCAAAGTGAGTTTTCTTTTTTCTGCTTTGTGCAAGTCCTCTCTGCTCATGAGAAAGTACTAATTTTGATTATGGATTTTTGTACTCATGCGATCTATTCTGCTGGATTTCTGACCATCCGATGAGTTTGATATACATATACATAGAACTTTTTCCTTCTTTTTTATGATGATGTTTCGTTTTCTCTTCTTTTGGATTTGAAACAGATCCACATACATGTTGCAGTACAACTTTTTGATGATTAATGTATAGCTATGGGATTTGACCCTTTTAACCCATCTTTGGTGAGTTTCTTGATGCCATCTTTTGCAATCGTTTTTTATGGTGTGTGGTTCTCGGGTTTTTTTTTGTTTTGATGTAATTTTGCAGTCTGCAAATTATCTTTTAAACCTCCAACAAATCACTTTCGTTGAGAATTCCTACCAAGCTTATCCCGCTTTCGACATTTAACATTCTCGAATTTCAACATGTTTTTTTTTTGCTTTTCTGGGTTCTTCTAATGCATATCTATTCCACATTGTGTTAAAACTACTCTATTCAAACATGTTGTATTAAGCTTGAAACTAAACAAGTGTTGTACTAAACCATGTTTTATTTTGTTTCGCCATTTACTACAATTTCTGTGTTTTGGATGACTGAATATTTTTTCGTTTGATGAGAACTATACTTTTGTTTCCATTTCAGGATTGCTAAGAATCTTACGCAGCGAGCAAAACAAGTAAATTTTACTGTTTAAAGTTCTAATGTTTGTTGCAAGTTGGTTTTTTTTTTTTCTTCTTATGTGTTTGTGTTGATTTTGTATAACACTATATTTACATTGCGTCATTTGTGCATTGAGAAGGTTTCCATTATATCTTGAACAGCTTATAGCATGGTAATTAACGGAATAACGTTTTTTTGGTCTTTATTATTTTAACTATATGGTTCGACAATGCGTGATTAATGTTAGAAAACACAAAAACCATAATATTTTTACTGCATGACCGACCAAGCATTTTCACACATACATTAAGTTGTTCCAATTAGGGGTATACATACATCTCAGGAAGGCAAATATTATACATATAAAAAGACTTTATTTGCGGCTAAAATTTGGCATGCAAATTAACAAGACTAATTTAGCGTCAGATTATTCGAGTTGTACATGCATTAGTCAAATACAAATTACCTTCGAAAAACATAGCTTAAAGATTACAGCTTTACATAAATTAACATGGATTAAGGTATGCAGACTCGGTTTAACACATATTAAGACAACATTTACCAATTGAAAGATATATCAGTAAAGATTCACATTATGACTTCAAATCATAGCTTTAATCAAATAATCAAAAACAGATGAAGAATCTTTCAGAGATTTAGAAGGAGAAGAAAGAGACAAACCATTTTCACTGTAAAAAAAAGAGAGAAACTAGCAAGATATTATCGGATTTGGATTGATTGATGTTGAAAGAAAATCATCGGCCTCAGTACATGTCTTCATCGGCCTCAGTTTTGAACAGATTAAACACAAAAGATGGTGATTAATTTGATTCGATATATAGACCTATTGAACCGTACAAAAGCTTAAATTAATCACCATCTTCAAATTAGAAACCCCTTTAAACATTTTTTCATAACATATTATTTTCCTTCGATGTTTACTTTTTAAATATAACGTTCTCCGTGCATCGCACGGGTTTTCTACTAGTATATATATATCATATATGTTAGTATACTATATTAAATTTGCATGTTTGGTCGTCCGGCTTTTTCCGACGCTTTGGTTGTCTTTTCCCCCTTTTTTTTTGGTTAGGTAAAACGAAGTCGTATGATTTAGTACGGTGTTATCACATCAACGTGTTTATCACTAGGGTTTTTATTTGAAGCATTCAATTCTCTGATTCGAGTTTCGGAAATTTTAATTGTGTTATTATGTAGTTTCTATTGGTACACTGAAACTCTGGTTTGACTTTTTGTGCACGAAGGTCCATTTCGATCTTCAGAATTTTTTGGTTAAGTAAAACAAAGTCGTATGATTTGGTACGGTGCCACAAAAACTACTAAAAAATAAAATATTGTAAAAATTAGATAGGAATGAGAATGTTCATTCGATCTATGATACATAAAAGATACATAAAAATAAAAAACGAGATCCAACTCCCATTTATCTTACTTATCCTTCGGTTAATTTACTTGATAAAAGATAAGAAAATGAAAATCTTCCGAACCTTTTCTTTTTTATTTTTTATTAGTATTAGTTAGGGTTAAGTCTGACATGAATAATATTCTACGACTAACAATTCATTTATTCAAGTTTGGGAAATTTTAATTTTGTTATTATGTAGTTTTTATTGGTTCACAGAAACTCTTGTTTGACTTTTTTTGCACGAATGTGCATTTTGATCTTCAGGATTTTTTCCCCACATGTAACCTTTCTTGCTGCAACACGCAGGCATATTGTCACCTCTAGAGGAAGGTTTAAATGTTTTTCTAAGCATTGAATTAGGTTGATATCTTCTTTATTTTTGCTAAAATAAATTTATTGCAGACATAAAAACTATAATCGGTGCATAAAAAAAGTGAGGACACACCGTGCATCGCACGGTGGCCCCCACTAGTATATATATATGTATATGCAATATCACACAATGTGTTGTGTTACATAATGTATAAAAATAATATACATATTAAAATCAAATTTTCTAAATATGTAATTGGCCCGAACCTCTAGATGACGAGTTGGGCCAGGGATGCCGCCACCGCTGCCTGCGCCACCACCACCACCTACAAATCCACCACAACCAGCACTAAAACCACCCCTGTAACCTACAAATCCTCGACCAAAAGCGAAAGAAAAGGTTCCGGAAGCTCCAACTCCTCCAGCACCACCACCTCCAACATCACCACCACCAACAATTCGGCCAAATCCACCTCCATAAACATCAGCATCCGCCAAAACACTACCAAAAACATCATCATAGCCTGACATCTTTGCAAACCCGTCGCTAATTTCAAACCCGTAATGTTCTTTTTCAAAATCGTATTTTACGATTGGAGAAGAAGAAGTTCATACAGGATGGGTGTTATTTCATATAGAGGATTTTGATTTTGAAGGAAAGAAGAAGAACGGCCCTAAAAAAAAAATAAAAAGAAGAACAATTTTTTTTTTAAGATCTGAAAGGTTTTTGTGAGGGAAAAGGTTTTTGTAATATTCCGATTTTCGGGAAAGGGCAGACGTGTCTTTTTGCGAAAACGAAATATTAGGTTCGGTTTCCTATTATTTGGAGTTATTTATTTGGACATTTATATATATATAATTTCGAGTTTTATATATATAATTAAAAGAAAAATTCAGTTTTTAGTGATCAAGGGCAATTAAGGAAAAGATTGACTCTTTTATTACGTTAAGACCTAACTTAAAATCAGAAATTCGATCTAAAATTCCCCCATCTCTGCGCAAGTTTGAGGAGAGAAAAGGCCAAGGAGTTTTCTTGATAATTGAAGCATCCGTTAACCGTTTTCAGATCACGCAAGAGTTTCGGAATCGTCGTGATAAGAGCATCGCTTTGGTATCAGTTCGGTTGCAAAGCAGCAGATTTTTAGTATTTGTTTGGATCGATTCTGCATTTGCTTAAGGTAAGGAAAACCAGTCCTATGAATTCAATTGTTGGCTATAAGGATTTGATCATGATCTAAGGCAATTTATGTGTTAGAGCTTTGAGTTGTTGCTTTGGTAATTGTCTATAGAGGTTATGGTAGTGTTAGATGAGGTTTATGTGCTCAATGTGTTGTCTTTTTCTAGTTTTTGGTTGAAATACGATCCCGAAATCGCATGGTGATGAAGTTAGGGTTTAGGTCGAACCCAGGTGAGCGAAGTCGGTATTGCAGACGAAGTCCAGCCTAGGTTCCACCTTGACGACAGCGTCTGGTTGTATTGGACGGGCGTCTGAGGTGCAATTTACATTCGAGATTGAAATGGGTTTGTTGGGCGGGCGTCCACTATTTTGGACGGGCGTCCAGAGAAGCTTGAACGGGCGTCCAAGTCTTTAAACGGGCGTCGATTTTATCTTGCCTCCTTTCTATGTTAATTCTTTGTTCGACTTTGAAAACATGCTTTAACTACATGAAACCTTTATATATGATATGTTAATATGGTATAAACATAGACAAGCCTGAATTGAGCTTACGATTCATTCGATTAAAACACCGAATGTACTCTTAAAGGGGTTGAAGTTCGGATCCGTCGGAAGAGCATGATAGGCTTGTGCTTTGATGAATTAGGATTCATCAATGTATGCGTGTATGTGCTAGGACTTGTCCGTGTCTAGTGGTCTAGGAAGAGAGTAGTATGTGTGAGGGAGATTATTTGAAAACACTTAGCCTGGCTAGTTAATAACTTAATAAACAACGTATGTGACTAGTAAAAGATTAAACAACATGTCTCTCTTGGCTGGGCACCGGGCTAAATCGCGATGCATGTGCTACCTCACGAAGGTGGAGGAACTTCGTGGAGTCAAAAGACCCTAAGTATGGAGGGACTCTGCTTGAGGTGTGCGTGCTATCGGAGTCTACCTTTTCTAGACTTCGTGGATATTGGTGTGATCCACTGATATGTTGCAAAAAGAGTGTCCCCAAGGTAGAAGAACTCAGTAGGTCAAAGACCACTAAGTCTGAGGACTCTGGCGAGGCGGATCGCGCGTAGTGCCCTTGAGTGCGGTTGTAACATAGATAGGCTAAGTAAAAAAGCAGTTAGTCACAACATGTTGATGAGCATGAGGTGAACCTTAGATTGAGTCGGTCTCACTTAATCAACTAATTAAATAATTAACTTTTAGTTATAACTATGATTGCTTTCATAGCTTCTCTTTCTTTCTAAGTACGTTGTACTTACCTCGAATGCATACTTTTTCTATGTGTTTGGGGACGAGAAGGCGAAACAGTTTCTCGAGGAAGAGTTTGACGACGACGTTTGATCGCCGCTTTCGTTGAAGAATCAAGATGCTTCTTTTACTGCTTTTCTTTGGTTGTACTTTCCTTACTTTTGAGGTAGACCACGGTTTTGACGATTTGTCGTATTACATCTTTTGGGATTTTCGTACTTTTCAAAATGTAATAATTTACATTTCTACCCTTAGATTTCTTTTCTACTCTTTAATTTTTGGGAAAAATTTTATATACCCGAGTTTTGCTTCCGTTTTGCCTTCGATTTGATACGACGTAGTAGAGGCTTACGTATAAAATGAATTTATTTTTATTTTATACGTGCCGAACGTTTCTTTTCCGGATAAGGACTCGGTGTCCGGGAACGGGGCGTTACAGTTTTTGTGTGGGGAGGATGAAGAAGATAATGATTCCGTATGTAGTTGCCCCTGGAAAAGAAATTTTTGCCCCTCACGTACATCTCTATGAAACACCATTTCCCGGGCCTAACACCCGGGAAAACACCTTCGCCCCGTACGTACCATTATCACCCCGGACATAAGGGATTTCTATAGAAAATTGACTCGCCCCGTATGTATACCTCCGTGAAACAGAATTCCCGGGCCTATTACACCCGGGAAGACACCCTCGCCCCGGGCATAATGGGATTCGCCCCGTAGATACAATATTCTGGCATTATATCCGTGAAATTGTCCATTCCCTCACATAATAAGCCCGTGAATCTCCTACCCCGTACGTATACATGAGCATAACCTCTTTTCAGCCCCTCATGTAAAGTTTAACCTCAAAAAAAATTCCAACCTCTGAAACAGCCTGAAAAGAAAAATTCCCGAGATTTAGCTTTCTAATGCTCCGTTCTCAACACCGGTCATTATGCGAAAATTATGTGTTTGACATGTAATTTTTAGAATAAATCTACAATTCACGTCAGTATGACATCATATCAGAGAAATAAAACAAATGTGTGAAAGCAACATAGACTGACGAGAGTCGAGAAACAGACCATCGTGGTCTTAGCACATTTCGCGAACACAACAAGCGCAGACTGATTGTATGGTGAAGGTACGCACACACGCCAAAAGGAACCATTGTTGCCAACTAAACCACTAAAACAATACTACAAATGCTCAAAAACCATTTGTCAAAGGAAAAACTACTAAACATAAATTTGGCTCACATGTCATGCTAAAAATAAACTAAACCACTATTGAAGCACCGTAACATAGCAGCAATGACCCTTCTTATGCTTGCTTTTCAGATATGTCGACTTGTTCCTTAAAACTTGCAAACCTTCACAACCAGAATGTAATGAGTGAGTTTGTGCACTAGCTAGTCAGGATTAGAAGACCGAAGATAGAAATTCACGTTTATCATAAGTCGGGAGACATGACATGAATTCACCGGTCGTACTTTCAAAAAAGTAGTTTAAAAGACTAACCAAGTATAACAAAGTAACATTTCAAATGACTAACATCATCAAATGAACAAAAACGTATTCCTACTTCTTGTCCATATGTTTCGTGAGCTTCTCGCGTTAACTACTTGTCCACCTTCAAGTTTCATTGCATTACATTTACAGAACATTAAACTAGCATAACATAATAGAACATAATATAAATGTAATAACGCAGGGTCCGTGGAGCGTCCTCGTCCAAATTTAGATCAAAAAAAAAAATTTAGGCCCTGCTCGCCTTCGAAAAAAACAAGAACCAAAATATATATAAAAAATAAAACAAAAAAGCTGCGTGTGATAGTCATGGGTTTGGAAGGAAAAAAAAACCTACTTATTTGGCTCCTAGTCCTAGTTTAAAAAACAAAAATTATTAAACTAGCATAACATAATAGAACATAATATAAATGTAATAATGCAGGTCCAGGCGTCACTTGTCCCTCGTTTAAATTTGAGGCAAAAAAAAAAATTTAGGCCTCGCCTTCTAAAAAAAAGAACCAAAATATATATAAAAATAAAACAAAAAAGCTGCATGTGATAGTCATGGGTTTGGAAGGAAAAAACCTACTTATTTGGCTCTAGTCCTAGTTTAAAAAAACAAAAATTATTTTAGCTTGCAAGATTCGAAACAAAGTCACATTTCTAGTATACTTAAGTGCTAACCATTAAAGTAATACATTCCTTGTTCATATAAATACAGTATATATATAATATTAGGTCAAAGTTTCGTGGGCCCTTAAATTCATTGATTTTCGGGGGGGCTCCGGGCCATGGCCCTTGGCCCCATGCGAGGGCGCCCTACTGTGGTCGACGCACACATAGCGATAACGGTTTAACCGATTATTCAATGATAAAAACCGTCATGGTGAAACATGGTGATACCTTCTAAGGTACCCGTAACAATACATGTGTTTCTACGTTAGTACTTGATAACCATGGTGATACTTCCTCCGTCCCAAAATATAAAGCCATTTAATTATTTATCTATTTCATTTGGTCCCATGATATATGTCCATTTACAATATCAATGAAGCATTTATTACATTATTCTTCATTTTACCCTTCATTTATTATATATTCACCAAATTTTCAATACTTTACATTCATTTCATTAATGACTGTCAAAGGGTATTTTAGACTTTTCTCATAAAATCAATGACATAACCACTTTCTTAAACTGTGTGAAAAACTCCAAATGGACTTATATTTTTTGGACGGAGGGAGTAGTACATGTGTTCATGAACGTTTTACATAATTAAGCTACCCAAGTTAGCACATAACGGAACCAATAGCAACAACCAAATTGCAAACCCTAAGTGTATCGTTTCTTTTCTCATTATATGTTGGTCATATTATGTGTTCTCAATCGGATTTAGCACGTTTATTACTGAACGTTGCATTGTTTCTGTGGGATCGACCTTGATTCGCCTTGCTATACTACGATTGGCCTAGTTCTCTTGCTAGTATAAGCGACATGCACGCGACATCAGCCACCTGGAAAGAAGCCTATTGGATGTAAATAGGTCTACAAGATAAAATATAATCTTGATGGATCAGTAGAGAGATATAAGGCCAGACAAGTGGCAAAATAATACACTTAGACCTATGGAATTGATTATCATGAGACATTTTCTCCAGTTGTGAATATTACAACATTGAGAACTTTGTTAGCGTGCAATGCGGCAACAACTTCTTTTCAGATGGATGCCAACGCTGCTTTTCAACATGAGGATTTGCATGAAGAGGTTTACATGCAGCTCCCTCAGGCTCTGGTTGAAGTTGAATGGATCCAAGAGAGAGAAAATGAAAAATAATGTGAAATAATGATTATAAAGTTAAAATATTGTACTAAAGTTTGTGTGGATGAAGAAATGATTGGTGAGGGAAATTTTAATGAAGTATTATATTGATAAAGTAATGGTTAAATAGTGTAGTGGTGAATAAAGTGAATTGTTTAATATTATTTTATTGTTGATGGTGAAATGATTGGTGAGATAAATTATGATAAAATAATAGAATTAACAAAATAATGGTAAATAATATAGTGGAGTGAATAAATATCCAACCTAACCTGAAACCAAATAGAGCCTTAATGTTTTAAATCCGACAAAAAAATCTTGTATGGCCACAAACAAGAAGGCACGCAGTGGAACTATAAATTGACAGAATCTCTATAAAGTCGGGGTTTTCTTCAATCAATAAATGATCATAGATTATTTACCAAATGATATGTACAGTCTTTTATAGATTTGTTGGTGTATTTGGATGACATCATAGAAGCCAATCCAGATCTGAACCAGATACAAGTGGTCAAGAATCATTTACACAAACAATTTACAATCTAGGATCTTGGCAAACATAATTGTAGCTGCTAGAACACCTAATGACATTTATATTTCACAGAGAAAGTATACTTTTAATCTTTTACAAGAATATGAGTTCTTAGGTGCCAACCCTGCTAAGACTCCAACAGAATCTAAGTAGACTTTGCAGTATGGAGATTCAGGTTTGTTGGATGATAATACTGCATACAGATCACTGGTTGGTAAGCTGATTTACCTCACCTTTACCAGATATAACATACCATATGTTGTTCAACAACTCAGTCAGTTTCTAGATACACCAACAGAAAATCACACGAAGGCAGCTCATAGACTTTTGATATATTTGAAAGGAAATCCGGGTCAAAGGATTTTCTTCCCAGCTGAAAATAATTTAACATTGAAAGGTTATACTAATAGTTATTTGTATGGGAAGGTCCATCTTAGGCAATATGATGTTTTTAGGGGATGCTCATATCTCTTGGAAAGCCAAGAAACAAACAACCATTGCTAGAAGTTCTTCGTAGGTCAATACAAAGCAACGCAGCTCACGCCACTTGTGAAATTTAGTGGATGTTATACATTTCAAAAGATGAATGTTCCATTTCAACTTATTACTGTTTTGTTTTGTGATAATTCCAGTTCAAAACATATAGCCCACAATCATGTGCTTCATGACACAACAAAACACATTAAGATTGATTGTCATGTAGTCAGGGACAGGGTGAACAGAATGACATCATTCATCAGACCTCATGTGTCAGTACACCTGAACATAATTGTATTGTTGAAAGAAAACATCAGCTTTTGCTGAATGTTTCCAGAAGTAAAGATTTAAAAGTAATTTGCCCATCGAGTATTGAGGTTTTTGTTTATTGCATGTTGTTAAACTTATAAATGTTACACCAACACCCTTATTAAAAAAATTCCTTATGAAGTGTTGTATGCTTCTAACCCTAATATATCTTCATTGCAAAAAATACTCAATTCCATGGGAATTATTTTCCATTATTCAAGCAGGTTCTAGGCAAATCTAGGTTCGCTACTGATATGCCACTACCACTGCCTATATTGAGAAGTTTTGAGAACCAGTTGAGTAATCCAATGGAGAATCAGCTGTAGTTGAGGAGTCTAGAGGAGGATCAACTACAACTGACTAGACATATGCACCTGTTCAACTGATAACATCAACAAAGACCAGAAATCCACCAAACATCTATCAAGGAAGTATTAATACTATTCAGACCTCTCTTCTGGTTAATCAAGTTATGAATCTAGACAAATTATCAGCTGAGTATGCCAAGTATGTAAGTGCCATTGATGCAATCACTGAGCCAAAGACATACACTCAGGCCATCAAACATAATGAATGGAATGAGGCAATGCAGAAGGAGATTGAGGTATTGCAAACTACCAACAACTAGGAAGTTGTCATTTCGCCACATGGAAAGAAGCCTATTGGATGCAAATGGGTATATAAGATTAAATATACCCCCAATGGATCAATAGAAAGGTACAAGGCCAGGCTCGTATCAAAAAGGTACACTCAGACATATGAAAGTGACTATAAAGAGACTTTTCCCTAGTAGTAAAGATCACAATAGCGAGGACTCTGTTGGAAGTAGCAACAGCCAACAACTGGCATCTTCATCAACTGTATGTCAACACGGCTTTTCAAAATGGAGATTCACATGAAAATTTTTACATGTAGCTCCCTCAATGTTTTATAACGGACAAATCAAATTAGGTTTGCAGACTAATAAAGTCATTATATGCATTGATAAAGGCAAGTAGAAATGGAACTGCAAATTTACAAAATCTCTAGAAAGTCATGGATTTGTTCAATCCAAAAATGATCATAGCTTATTTACCAAAGGATCTAGCCAGTCTTCATTGCTATCACACAAACGATTTACCATCAAAGACCTTGACAAGATTATACATTTTTAGGGAATTGAAACTGCAAGGTCGGTTGATGGAATATTGATTTCACAAAGGATACATTAAATATTTTGCAATATCATGAGTTCTTGGATGCCAACCCTGCCAAGTTTCCAATGAATTATGTTACAATATATAGATAAATGAGTGATAGGTGCAAGAGGATGTGCATACACTCAAATCAGATGCCTGGAGAGATTACAGTTGATCTACTCAACTCACTTAGAATCTTCAGACTGTATACTATTGTAACTTCCATTATGTTATAACTGAATATAATTGCTGCATATAACCGTTGTAGTGAAGTATACTCTATAAATACTTCATGATCAGGAACATTGTAATTAACCTATTCATTATCTTTGACAATAAGAATTCTGTATTTTTATTTTCTCTTGTGTTTCAATTTCAACTTGGTATCAAAGCATTTTGTGCTCCGATTGTGCTAACTATGATGTTTAGCAGAAGAAACTTGAGAGTTTTATTCAAGATTTTTGTTGTAATCATAGATTCGTGAGAGTTTTTTTGTGATTCTTATCTTTGTTCGGGAGTTAGAATCTAGTTCTTAATCGATTTTACTGTATTGTATATAAATTTGGGTGATTAGATATTGTTTGTGGAAATATTACATTAATATTACATTACTTGTACACGTTACTTATTTGTAACATGACATATTAATTGTAGTGTATAAACAATTAATATGTCATAAAGTAACTCTATTTTGTCTTATTATGCTCTAGCCGACTCTAGCACTTAATACTAGCCGACTCTAGCATTTAATAGCATTCATTACTCTACTCATGCTTGTATCTATTTATACTCATACTTTTATCATGAATAAAATAAGTTGAGTTTACTCAAGTATTATTGCTTTCTCAAACTCTCTTCATGGTATCGGAGCCATAATCTTTCTAATCCGCTGCAAAATCTCCTTGTTTCTTCAAGGATGTCTTCATTATCCGATGCCTCTTCATCCTCAGTTGAGTCCCAGCAGCCTCAGCAGGCTGGGGTGACTGAAAACTATTCTTTTACAAATCACAGACTTGATGGCAACAACTACCTGCTGTGGTCAAGATCTATGAAAATGTATATCTCAGGCCAGAGCAAGATGGGATACTTGTCTGGCTCCAAACCTGCCCCTGCTGAAACTGACCCCAAGTTTGAAGCATAGGATACAGAAAATAACCAAGTCATGACCATCCTCACGAGGTCAATGACAAAAGAGATCAGTGAGAATTTCATGATGTATGACAACGCTAAGGATATATTCGGGATAATGCCGAGACCTTTACTCAAAAAGGACAATACATCCGAGGTCTATGAACTTGAAGCCCAAATCCAAAATTGCGCACAAGGAGACACATGCGTCAGAATCAAGATTACAACCAACTATCTAAGGCATGGCAACACCTGGATATGTTGGAAACTCACCCATGGAAGGATGTAGAGGATGCTACCTTATACAAGGATATCATTGAGAAGAAGAGGGTATTCAAGTTCCTTACAGGACTGAACTCATCCCTTGATGATGTTAGAGGTAGAGTTCTTTCTACTAAACCTCTCCCCAACCTCAAATCTGTGTTTGCTGAAGTCAAACATGAGAAGAGCAGGAGAAAAGTAATGCTTTGCAAAGCAACCCCGCTAATCACTCTCTACCGATAGCTCAAAGAATGTTGGTGGTCGGGAAGCCTACTGAGGTTACTGAGACTTACAGGAAACCTACTGAGAAGACAGGAAAGTTGTTATGTGACCACTGCAAACGTACAAATCACACCAAGGACACTTGCTGGAAAATACATGATAAGCCTAATTCTTTTAAACCCTCCAAACCAACCAGGGAGAGTCGGGGCAAGCATGTCGGTGAAGAAGGGAACAAAGATACCACGTTGGATGCTCGCTTGTTTGCCTTCAAAGCCTTCATTGCTCAACAAAAGGAAGTTAGTTCTATCACCGACATAGCTACTCATGCTAAAACAGTATATTCCACTCACCTCTCAAGAATGATACTTGGATTGTTGATTCGGGGCTTCATCCCATATGATCGTAACAAGAGTCTCATATCTCATTTTAAGCTTTGCCATCGACCCACAATATTAGGGGATCATTGATGGATCTATTTCATGTGCACAAGGTTTTGGAAATGTTAAACTTAATGATAAGATCTATTATCGATGTCCTATTTGTTCCAAAATTAGATCAGAACATTATATCTCACAGATAGACTCATTAAAGACCTAAATTGGACAAATCTTGTTTAATAACAATCGCTGTATATTCCAGGATCTTTCTTCAAAGGAAGTGATTGGGAGAGCTAAAGCTTGCTCAGACTATTTATGGTCAACCTCGCCAAGACAGAAGATTGAAGACCGAAAGCGCCTCAATGACTGCAACCAAACCTTAGACAATATCATGTTATGGCATTATAGACCAGGTCATCCAAGTTTTGGTTATTTAAAATCTTTATTTCCTGAATTGTTTAAAGGATGTTACCTCAGTGACCTTCAATATGATATTTGTCACTTTGCTAAACTTACTAAGTCTGTGTATACTAAAATATCTTACTTACCCTCCTCACCTTTCACTCTAATACATAGTGATGTATGGGGACCTTCAAGAGTTAAAAGTATAACAGGAAAGAGGTGGTTTGTCACCTTCATAGATGACCACACCCGGATCACATGGATGTTTTTGATGAAAGATAAATCTGAAGTTGGAACCATCTTCCAAGAGTTCTATAACATGGTATCCACTCAATTTGACACTAAGATTAAAATCTTAAAAATAGATAATGCCCTGGAATACTATGAGTCCAACCTCAGCACCTTCCTGAATGATAAGGGAATTGTTCACACCAAAGAGTCATGTGTAGAGACACCTCAAAGAAAATGGGGTTCTTTGAAAGGAAGAACAGGCACTTACCGGAGATGGCTAGATCAGTCATGTTCACCACACATGTGCCTAAATATATGTGGGGTGAAGGTATATTAACTGCCACATACCTAATCAACAGGTTACCCAGCAGAGTGTTAGGATTCAAGACTCCCATTCAAACCCTGCTAACAACTCATCCCTGTCCTCATCTCATTGCTGACTTGCCTCCAAAAATCTTTGGATGTCTTTGTGTTTGTCTATATCCATGCCCAACATAGAAGCAAACTTGACCCCAAAGCTCATAAGTGCATTTTCCTTGGATATGCCAAAGACAGGAAGGGCTACAAATGTTATTCTACCACTGACAAAAGATTCTACAACTCTATGGATGTGAAATTCTTTGAAAAAACTCCTTACTACAAAGAACCCTAATCGGAGATCACACAGATGGAAACCTAATTGAAACAATAACTCTTCCCTCCTCTCATAGTCCTCTAACTCCAAATGCACCTCACCGAGAATCTTGAGGCCGTGCCAATCCCTATACCAATTCCTAATATTCAAGAACCTCTCATGAGACTCATCACCTGTGACTCTGAGTTCCCTACATCTACCGAACCTCAAAGAACCTCACGATACTCCACAACCTCCTGAACTCTTTGATATACCTCAAAAACTCGCTTGACACCACGAACCCATCGATATGGATGATGCACCCATTGCTTTGTCCAAAAGGGAAAGAGATCATGTCTCGACCACTCTATTCATAATTATGTGTCATATGATCACTTGTCACCTGGTTTTTCTATGTTTACACAGGATTTGGATACTCATTCCATTCCTAAGAATATACAGGAAGCTCTCCAACAAGACATGTGGAAGGCTGATGTCAAAACTGAAATGAATGCACTCATTGACAACCAGACTTGGGATCTCACCACTCTCCCACAAGGAAAGAAGACAATCAGCAGTAAATGGCTATTCACCATCAAGTACAATGCTGATGGTACTATTGACAAGTACAAAGCTAGACTGGTTGCAAGAGGCTTCACTCAAACATATGGACTTGACTACAAGGAAACTTTTGCACCTGTGGCAAAGCTCAACACAGTCAGGGTAATGATCTCCCTTGCTGTCCAACTTGACTGGCCACTCCACCAATTGGACATCAAGAATGCCTTCCTAAATGGTGACCTCACTGAGGAAGTATATATGACTGTACCTCCCGGTTTTACCAACACTCACACTAAAGGGAAGGTTTGTAAACTGAGAAAATCTTTGTATGTCCTGAAGCAGTCCCCAAGAGCATGGTTTGACAACTTACTACTGTGGTTAAAGCTGCTGGGTATCATCAGTGCAACTCAGATCACACAATGTTTATTAAAACAACCAATAAGAGAAGGTCCATACTTATTGTCTATGTGGATGATATCATCTTTACTGGTGATGACCCTGCTGAGATCCAACACTTGAAGACCCTACTGGAAAAGGTATTTCAAGTTAAAGATTTGGGCTACCTCAAGTACTTCCTTGGCATGGAAATAGCAAGAAACAGCCAGGGTATCTCAGTCTCACAGAGGAAGTATGTGCTGGACCTGCTGAAAGAAACTGGCATGCTAGGGTGCAAACCAGCTATCTCTCCAGTAGACCCCAGTCATCCACTAGTACATGGTAGTATTGTTGTAAGAAAGGAACAATATCAGAGACTTGTAGGGAAACTCATTTATCTCTCTCATACAAGACCTGATATTGCATATGGAGTTAGTCTTGTCAGTCAATTCATGCATTTCCCTACTAAGCACCATTGGGATGCTGTCTACAGAATCCTACAATACTTGAAGTCCACTCCTGGCCAAGGCTTGCACTTCACCAAGTCTACTGAAAGATCAGTAAAAGTCTATAATGATGCTGACTGGGCTGGTTGCCACATAGATAGTAGATCTACCACAAGCTATTGCTCATATGTGTGGGGTAACCTTGTCACTTGGAGAAGCAAGAAACAACCTACTGTCTCTAGAAGCAGTGCTGAAGCTGAACTCAGGGCACTTGTTTTGGGCATTTGTGAAGCACTGTGGCTGAAAAGAGTCCTTACTGACCTTCAACAGACCCTTCAGCAACCTATCATACTCTGCTGTGACAATAATTCAACATTATGCATGGCAGAGGATCCAGTTCATCATGATAAGACAAAACATGTGGACATTGATAGACATTTCCTTAAAGAGAAGATTGATGCCAAGATCATTCAACTTCAATATGTTCCCTCTGCAGACCAGAATGCTGATATTCTCACCAAGGCCATTCCACCACTTATGTTCAGCAGGCTCAGTAGCAAACTTGGCTATATTGACATATACAACCCAGTTTGGGGGGGGGTGTGGAAATATTACATTAATATTACATTACTTGTAATGTAATATTACATTACTTGTAACATGTTACTTATTTGTAACATGACATATTAATTGTAGTATATAAACAATTAATATGTCATAAAGTAACTCTATTTTGTCTTATTATGCTCTAGCCGACTCTAGCACTTAATACTAGCCGACTATAGCATTTAATAGCATTCATTACTCTACTCATGCTTGTATCTATTTATACTCATACTTTTATCATGAATAAAATAAGTTGAGTTTACTCAATTATTATTGATTTCTCAAACTCTCTTCATTGTTCTTGGTAGCCATGACAGCTAAGAAGTAGGAACTGAGTGCATCTAGTCTCTTTTACGTTCATGCCAGTGAGAATCCTTCATTAGTATTGGTTCAACCATTGATGAATGGCAACAATTATCATCCATTAAAGATGTCCACAGTGCTAATTAAAAAGAACAAGTTTGGATATGTTGATGGTTCAATCAAAAAGCCAGATGTAAGTTTAATTGATTTCCAAGTTTGGAGGCAATGTGACACATTGGTCAGAACTTGGATCTTGCATTTAGTTGAGAATACAATTTCTCAAAGTTTGATGTATTTCAAGAGTGATGAGTTGTGTGGAAGAATCATGCACAAATATTTGTAAGTGTTGATGCTCTCGGGTTGTCAGACATTCTTGATGATATGAATTCATTAAAACAAGGAGAAAATTCAGTAAATCAATATTTCACAAAGATGGTGGTACTTTGGGAAGAAATCAAGACTACCAGGACAATTCCAGTTTGCATGTGTGAACCTCAATGCTCTTGTGACACCATACAAATTCTGTTGGATCACATAGAAGCATAACATGTGATGAAATTCTTGAAAGGATTGGAGGATGAATTTGAGCCTGTTAGGAACATTTTATTATGTTTTGATGATGGTCATACTAGCTGTTATAGCAAGCCTGAAATAAGTTAGCATTCTCTGTATAAGTTGAGTCAGACAAGTATTGTACTAGTTGGTGGGATGGCAAAGTAAAATAGAAATCCGGCAGAGTGAAGACAGCCAAGTACCAGCAGAGAAACATGAAGACTTTATGGTCTGACTTATAACCAAGGAAGTCTGTGATGACATTGGATAAGTCTAAGTTATAATTTGAATGATGGAATACAATGTCAAATATGGTGTACATTGATCTCACCCAAATCAAGGATCAGTGCAGTACAAGAAGTACATAAAAGATCAAGGAAGATAACAATGCAGTGAACCGGCAGAGTGAACTGACTATCGGCTGAGCAAAGACAAATCAGTAAAGGAAGAACTAAGACAACCAAGTCAGGAAGATCACTTAACCGTTCAGGGAACGGCCAAGTAAACTTTACTTGTTCAGATTACATACTATGAAGATCAAGCATTAAATGTACAATCAATTGAGGATCAATCAAGGATGGATTTTCTGATAGACGTTTGAACAAATCTGATCACTGAAATCAAGGAGAATATAATTAAGGGGGAATCAAGGATTATTCTCCACATTAAATAGCCAACGGACGGAAATTCAAATCAATGATTATTAAGGTTATAAATAGAAGACATTGACAGAAAAAGAAAAAAATGATTGAATCTGATAAGAAACAAGCTAAAGCGCCGTCAATTTGAAAAGCCTTCTATCTGCACTTAAAAGAAATATCTAGAGATCAACTCAGCAAACAGAACTCAAATTTCACATCAAGCACTGAGATTGATCACAATTCTGTGAATCCAATTCACATCAACTGAAGCAATTGAATCAGAGGAATCTGAGAAGGATTTGCAACCTTTGTGATAGCTGCTGAAAGATTTGTTCTCAAGGAGCAGTGATAGAGACTGAGCCACTGAAGCTTTTGAAGTCAAGGAGTGATTGTCTTGCAGATTGTGAAGCTTGTGTAGCCAAGGACAATCGTGCTATTGTATCTGTGAAAACAATAGTGAATTACTCCAACCAGAGAATAGTGGATAGGGATTACACCACCCTGAACCACTATAAACCTTTGTGTCTATTTACTTTCAACAATTTACTCTACATCACTTTATTTCATTGCATACTCTATATATGTGATTGCATAATCTACATTGAACCAACATTTAAATAAGGGACTTATCTGCTGTCCAAAAGCTTTTAAATATAAGAAAAGTTTTTGAAACTCCACTATAGTCATTCACCCCCCCCCCCTCTCTGCCTATAGTTTTACCCTTCTCTGGGACCAACAATTGGTAGCAGAGCAGTGTTCCTAGTATGAGACCCTGTTCAGATCTAATTTCTGGTAACAAGGAGATCACATATTTTCAAAGTAGTTTTCAAATTTGTGATTTCTATATATATCTCTTATTTGTACTTATGGATTCCTCAAATTTTATGTCAAAGGTACCTGTATTCAATGTTAATAATTTTGATGAATACAAAATAAGGATGTTGTCTCATCTTGCATCAACTCATGAAAAAATGTTGGATGTAATTAATGATGGCCCAGTCAAGATCACAACTGTGATAGCCACATGAGCAGATCAAGGAAAGGATAGACAAACTCAAGAAGGATTGGACCAAGGATGACAGAAGAAGAGCAAACCTAGATTTTGTTGTAAAAGATATGATTTTGAAGACTCTGGACAGCAACATGTTAATGAGGATCAAAGTTTGCAAAACAGCAAAAGAGATGTGGGACAAAGTGACACTGATCAATGAAGGATCAGAAGCAGTCAAGGAAAATAAATTATCTGTTGCAAAACAGAAATTTGAGAACTTTAAAATGAAGACTGGTGAATCCATTGATCAAATGGATAACAGATTTTCAAGCATCATCGGTGAACTACAACAACTTGGACATACATACCCTCGTAAGGAAGTTTGTCTCAAGATATTGAGAGGTCTACCTCGAAAGATGGAAGATTATCACATCGTCGCTTTAGAGGAGGAACAACAAACCTTGCAAACACCGACACTTTGACTCGATGTCTCAATTAATGGCTCATGAATTTGAGTTGAATAAGTGAAGACAAGGCACCAAAGAGAGGCACACAAGGCCGCAGCACCTCGGTTGCACCTCAAGAAAGCAAAACAGCTGACTCAAGCAGTAAAGAGACACAGGAGCTGAAAGAACAGGTAGCTTTACTGATCAAACGTTTTGACAGGTTTAGCAAGAAGAAGCAATTTAAAGGAGGTTCATCATCAAACAAGAAGTCAAGCTCAAGCAAAGACATGAAGAAAAAGGATGATGAATACAGATGCTTCAACTATAAGAAGAAATGTAATTTCAAGGCTGATTTCCGTGAAGAAAAAGACAAAGATGAGGATAAGAAGAAGTACAAGACAACTGAAAAAATAAAGAGCAAGAAGGCACTCAAAGCTGAAACTAGCAGTTAAAAGAATGAAGAATCATCTGAAAATGATTTTGATGATGATGAAGCTGACAGCTCAGACAATGAAAAGGCATACTTATGCCTTATGGATAAAGAATCAAATGAAACTGAGGTAACATCTAGCTAATACTCATCGTCTAGTGCATCCACATCTGACACTGCACAATCTTTTATTCTCCCCTTAGATTCTGCAAATCTAATTCAAAATCTCATAAGTAAATTTGAAGAAATTCAAGTAAATCATGAAATTCTGGAACAATAATGTGAGAATCTGAGAAAGGAAAATAAAAGATTAAAGAAAGTATTGGATGAAGTGAAAGCTGAACAAACTAGTAAGGAAATTTACTCGGTTGATCAACAAACAGCAGATGATCACTCATCTGATGTTAAACGACCAGCTGAGAAAATATCCCTACCAGTTAAGAACACCACAAATTGCACCACTTACAAACCCCAAAAAGGTTTGGATCGGATCTGTCTTGGCTACAACAAAGGATGAAAATAGAAACAATGGACAACACAATTACGAATCAAGGACCAAGCTGGACCAAAATTCAGAAAAGGACAGACCATAGTTTCAACCACTCATCCTGCACCGGTGAAGTCAAAACCTAGTGTAGTGAAACAGCAGAATAAATCATCAATCCAGCCAAGTAAAGGCAAAGGTTTTCAGAAAGGTAAGGGAAGACTTTACCCTCTGAGGATGATTGGAATGTTGCACCCCCAAAATACAAGAAGAAACCATTTCATGCTATGCATCATGTGTTTAGGAAAAACCAACCAAGGCACATTCCTGGACACAAGAAGCAACATGAAAATAAGTTTCCTTCTGCATATTGGAGAGTGAAAAAGAATGCAAATGCACCAAAAGTAGAGAAAAGTATCAGAATACCTTTAGTAGAAATATTAGAAGCTATTCTGCCATGCCTTATACATATGAAGTTGATGACTTCAATTATCTAAAAAGAAAATCTTTTGGATATACACTTGGAGTAGGAGGCATGACTGCTAATAGGCATGGACCCAAACAGTGTTGGACCTAAACATACTGAACTTGTTTTGTAGGATGTCTGGTACATAGACAGTGGATGTTCCAGACACATGACAGGGAACAAGAGATGGTTGACTGATTTTAAAGCCTTTGATAGACCCAAAGTAACATTTGGAGGCAAAGAAAACCCAGGCAAAATTAAGGGGGAAGGCATAATGCTCAAAAATAGTTTGAAGATTCAAAATGTAGCTTATGTTAAAGGAATGAACTTCAATCTGCTAAGTATCAGTCAATTCTATGACAAAGGCTACAATGTGCACTTCAACAAAGAAGGATGCAAGGTGATTCACAGCCAAACCAACACAGTTGTACTTGCAGGAAGAAGAGAAGACAACATGTATGTGGTAGATTGGAAGACAGCAAAAGCAGAAACATGTTTGCTTGTCAAAAATAAACAATCAACCAGCTGGATTTGGCATAGAAGATTGAATCATCTCAACTTCAAAACCATCAACACACTGTCAAAGAACAAGTTAGTTGAAGGCTTACTAGAGATCACATTCAAGAAGGAAAGTCTCTGTGATGCATGTCAAAAAGAGAAGCAAATTAAAAGCTCTTTCAAGTCAATGCCCTATCAATCAACAATAATAATTTTACATCTATTGCATATGGATCTTTTTAAAACAGTGGAAAGAAGTACACTCTAGTAGTAGTGGATGACTTTTCCAAATTCACCTGGACCATATTCATGAACAAGAAAAGAGAGACACTCAAAAAGCTGCCATATTTGTTAAGAAGAATTCAAAATGAAAAGGAATAGAAGATCATCAAGATCAGATCAGATAGAGGCACAGAGTTTCTAAATGAAATTATCAGAACCTCATGTGAAGAAAATGGAATCTTGCATCAACTATCGGCAGCAGGGACTCCACAACAAAATGGTGTAGCGAAAGAAGAAAAGCAGGACACTCAAATAAGCAGTCAGAACAATGATTGCAGAAGCATGCTTACCAAAGAGATTTTGGGCTGAAGCAGCAAATACAGCATGCTACTCTCAAAACAGATCTATCATCAACAAACATCATGGAAAAACTCCTTATGAACTATGGAATGGATGAAAACATAACATTTCATATTTGCATATGTTTGGATCTAAATGTTTTGTTTTGAACAGGAATCAGCTACATGCTTTTGATGAAAAAGCTGATGAAGCAATCTTTATGGGATACTCAGACACAAGAAAAGCCTTCAGAGTACTCAACAAAAGAGCTTTAGTGATTGAAGAATCAATTCATGTAGTCTTTGATGAACCAAACACAAATGGTGAAAGCCTTCAAGAACTTGAAGAAGAGGTAGGACAAAGACAAGTTTATATGAATACAACAGTACCATCTACTACTCTGAATCACACCTTTGGTAATCAAGATGAGCCACCAATCAACACAACACAAGAGGCACTAACACAAGAACATGAAGCTGATGCACAAACTGAAGTTGTTGAAGCACCAAGTCCAGAGCAACTTCAACCTGACCTCAACTGGCTAAGAGACCATCCTGAAGAACAAGTCATTGGAGACATTCACACAGGAGTCAGAACCAGAAGACAACTAGAAAATATGCTAACATGTTTCCTATCACAAGTGGAACCCAAAACAATAGATGATGCAATCCAAGATGTTGATTGGATTGCAGCTATGCAAGAAGAACTAAATGAATTTGAAAGAAATAAGGTCTGGGAACTTGTTGACAGACCAGACATGGCCAACATCATTGGAACAAAATGGGTATTCAGAAACATGATGGATGAACAAGTGACAGTTGTCATAAACAAAGCAAGGCTAGTTGCAAAAGGCTACTCTTAAGCAGAAGGAATAGATTATAATGAAACCTTTGCTGCAGTAGCAAGATTGGAAGCAATCAGACTCTTTCTAGCCTTTGCAGCCCACAAAGACTTCAAAGTTTACCAAATGGATGTCAAGAGTGCATTTCTGAATGGACTTTTGGAAGAAGAAATATATGTGGAACAACCTCTTGTTTTCAACTCAAAGGGAAAGAAGATAAAGTGTACAAGCTCAAAAAGGCACTTTATGGACTCAAACATGCACCTAGAGCCTGGTATGAGACACTATCACAATTTCTGATCAACAATGGATTCAACAAAGGAACTATTGATAAGACTCTCTTCAAACTAGAGGAAGGAACAAGCACCTTGTTAGTCCAAATCTATGTTGATGATATTATCTTTGGATCAGAAGATGAGAAGCTATGTGAGAAATTTGCAAACTTAATGAAAAACAAATTTCAGATGAGCATGATGGGAGAATTACTTTCTTGGTATACAAGTAAAGCAAATGAAAGATGGCATATTTATCAATCAAGCCAAGTACATAAAAGACTTGATACACAAGTATAGTATGGACACAAGTGGCACATCAGATACACCAATGTGTGCAAGAGTTATTTTTGGAAAAGATGAAAGTGGAAAGGATGTTGATCAGAAGCTTTATAGAGGAATCATTGGATCCCTATTTTATCTAACTGCAAGCAGGCCTGATATAGCATTTTCAGTAGGAGTATATGCAAGATTTCAAGCTCAACCAAAGGAGTCACACCTTCTAGCAACCAAAAGAATAATCAAATACCTGAAGACACCATTAGTGTTGGAATTTGGTATCCAAAATATGGAGGTTTCAAGTTGATATCATACTCAGACTCTGACTATGCTGGATGCAAGATAGATAGAAAAAGCACCTCTAGAACTTGTCAAATGCTAGGCAGCAGACTAGTATTATAGTTCAGCAAAAAGCAAAACGCTATATCCACATCAACAGCCGAGGCAGGATATATAGCAGCAGGCAGTTGTTGTGCACAAGTACTATGGATCAGACAATAGCTAAGGGATTATGGAATGGAGGAGAAGACAATTACAATAATATGTGATAACACAAATGCAATATCTATCACAGAAAATCCATTACTACACTCAAGAACAAAACACATTGATGTAAGGCATCATTTTATCAGAGATCATGTTAAAAAAATGAGATGTCATTCTAAGATACATACCAACTGAAGATCAATTGGCTGACATTTTCACAAAACCACTCAGTCATGAAAGATTCAGCAAGTTATGACTGAGTTGGGAATGATAGAAATAATTGACTAAGTACTAAGGAGCAGCTAACTGGAGTAATCAACCAAGTAACTTCACCAGCTGACTGAACCATTTCCATTACGGATGAGCTCATTTGTCAAGTAAGGCACTGGTACTCAGCAAAGTTAACTACACTGATTGTTAGGAACAGTTGTATACAACAACTCAGTAAAGAAGTCACTTCACCGGCCTAGTGACCAGCCAAGTCACTCCACCGAAATATACATTGGAGTAAACAACAAACTTACACGTGGAAAATCAAAAAGATATGGAGGATTAAACTGTGGAATATTACACATGTGGAGATCAATTCATAATCGTGGAGGTAACAATATTATTTTTTGAATCACAAACGCCTCGATTCCCGGGATTTATCATTACTTACCTCAATCCACTCCCCCACTACACTCAAACACCGCGATTTATATACATAAAATCATGCCATTACGTCATAAAATCCTTCCATATTCAACCATGATCACACTACCAAATATCATCCTATTTAAACCACACTTAGAGGTTTTTCAGAAATCTTTACGCTCTCTTGCAAATCTTAAACCCTATTATTTCTGCAAAATAAAAGCTCTTTCACAAAATCTCAATTTTATTCAAAGCAATGGCATCATCCTCTTCAATCTCTGCCATAGAAAAATACTACGAAAAATCGATCATTACTGGATCATTTTCAGACCTGAACATTATCTGCCTTTTTGTGAACAAGAAACCCAAACCCACTGCCGGACGTAAAAGAAAAGAGCCTGAAAGCAGCATATCAGGAGTGGGGAGAAGAACCAGATCTCAAAAGGCACACGATGGCACCCCTGTGACCAGTACCAGTAACCAGGATAACCTCGTGATGGTTAGGGATGATACAACCACTAAGGAAGAGAAACAAGAAGAAGTCACCTATCTGGAAGAAGGTGAAGAAGGATACCAACTTACGTCATCTAATGAGCCAGAATAGGAAGATGAAGCTGACAATGAGGAGGACAAAGCTGCAGCAGAGGAACAGAAAAGAGATCATCTTGAAGATGATCAAGAAAAGAGGGGTCTTTCTGATGATGACCTGACCCTTCAAGAGGTTCTTCTAAAGAGCCTCAGCAAAGTTGACAAACAGCCGAGTGAGCCAACTAATCAAACTCACTCTGCTGAACTTGCCAACACCCCCAGCATTGATCAAAGGGGAACACCAGCAGAAGGATTTGTGGCCCCAGCACATGCAGAAGCAGAACATTCCTCACAAGGACAAGGGTCTGTAAGTGAACTTCACCAATCTCTCTCTGATAATGAGATTGCTGAAGAAGAAAAAAGAACAGGAAAATGAAGAGAAAAAGAAGGAAGAGCAGGGTAATGCTTCTCCCAACACAGACAAGATAAAGAAGAAGAGGTTGATGCATCAACACCAGCAGAAGATGATCCAGATAGAACTTTCAATCTGGACATTCAACCCTTAATTGTAGACATGGAGAGGCAATACCAAAGCAGGCAAAGTCTGAAACTTGCTTTAAGAAGTAATGCAACCTCCTTAAATCACAAAATTGAGGCCCTCATCGATCAGTCACATTAAGATTCAAGATGAGGTGATAGAGAGACATGGCAACTTACTTTGCAACCTACAACATCTCATCCCCTACCATGTTCAAACCAATCTTGACTTTGTCTCTGACAAAGTAGAAGGTAGTCTTAAACCAATGGTGGATACCCTGAATGCTCATACTCATCAAATTCACCATCTGGATGAGATTATGGACTATTATGGACAGCAACTAAACACTCTATTGAATGTCACTGGTGCAACAAACAAAATCCTGGGGAAAGGTTTGGTCCTCTCCCAGACCCTGCGGCAGCCAACAAGGTTCTTGAGGAAAGGTTTGGTGATGCAAAAAGGAGGAAGGAAGTAGCAAGCCTGGAAGCTCCAGTGGAAAGGAGGAAAGGCCAACAGGGAAGGGCATCAAAGGCAAAGGCATCAAGTTTGAAGAAAAAAAAATAAGTAGCCCTCTAATAAATTATATTAAATTACTTCTATGCCTTTGTTTTATATCTTAAATTTCAGATAAGCGGTATTTATATAATGGAGAGGATCCTCTCAAAAAAATGGAGAGGAGGATTCGTAGCCGATTTTTTTTTCCCCCGAAAGATGAAAGATTTTATTGAAAGTCGGACTAACGCCGGTAGATACAAGGACAAAGCCGAACCACGCTGGAAAATGCCGGATTACAGCCGGACAAACAAAATAAAAGGTACTACAAACACGACCTAACAAAACATACAACACAACAAAGCCGAATAATAGATCGGGTAGAGGGTGCTGAACAGAAGGAAATTTTTCCAAATAAATTAGAAGGCGTTCAGACACATTTGATCCTCTAGGCAATCTATTACTCGATAAACACACACACCTAGTCAGGAAACAAAACTAAGAATAGATATAAAACAACACTTATATAATAATATATCCTTCTCCGTCATGGCTCCACCATCAGAATACCGACCACCGGCATACACCACCAATACATCGAAGAGAGCCCGAAAGAAAAGCTTTCCCCTCAATAGCAAAGACAGCGTATGGAATCCGATGGAGGCACCACCAACCAACGGTTGCGCCGGGCCACACCGAGAGTCTCACCTCAGATCCGGACAAGACGACCATAGATCTAGCTCCTACCACCGCATACAAGCCAGAGACCTACAGAAAAAGGTGTGTAAGGAGCTAAGCCTCCTGACGGGTTGAAGTGGAGGGCTGCCGGCCGGCCACCAAAAGGAAGAAGGAGAGGCAGAGGGCTACATCAGGAAAACGAAAGAAAAAGAAACTAAAAGTAAAAGTATATACAATTCTGAAAGACAGAAACAAAAAGGATGGACGCCAGAAGCCAAGGGCCGCCGGCGCCGGAAGAGCAAGCAAAGGTGGAAGGCTTTTACAGAGGAAATAGGGAAGAGAGAGGAAATTGTTAGGTTTTATGCCCGAAAGACAATTTGTAATTGTTTTATTTAAATAAATGACATAATTTATTTCATCTTATTTATTCGCATTTATTGCCAATATTAATACACTACAGAAAACCTTAAGTATATTGATTATGTAATCACATAACTCAGTGTATGGCTACACACGAGGATTGAGTTTGTGAAATATACTTAAAATTAACTTAGTCCGTAGTGTTTATTAATCTGAGTACGGGTCTCAAGATTAATTTGCTAATGATGCGCCTAGAACACTTTAGGTGTGACAGTCTTATCCGGAGTGTCGATAATAGGGTACCTAATGGGGCATTTATATATGATGATAATCATATAGGGCTAGATCGATTTGATTTGAGTTCTCGATATAATTCCGTAATCGAGAAGTCTTATCGAATCACAAGATGATCATATATGGATTAATCTCAATCCTGAGGTGATCACAGTCGACTGCTTAGACTAGGGTAGAGTTTGATGTGTTAGTAAGGATCACTTCGCAGTATGTGGTCCAACACTTCTCGTTGGCTCTATTCTGGGATGAGTGAGTAGTCTGTGCTATCACAGATATGGAATCCATTCCTTCCCTCGGGAAGTAGACAGACAGTTCCCTTATTTATTAACCCTAGAAACTGATCGATCGGCCTCATATTATATTGGTTATGAACTAATTGATCACTAGGGGGTTAATGGTACATAAGGATAATATGTTTCGAGAAGGGTTTACGGAAATTTCCCGAATCGAAGTAAACAGTCTATGGAGGATTTATCCGTATGTAATGATTATATCAGTGGATGCTTTCGACTCATAAATTGAGTGTAAGTTATCTATATTCGATAGAGTTCAGTTTCGGGTTTATGGTGGTGTAATCCCGGAATTAATAGGTTGGATATAATTATTCTGTCTGATGAATAATTTTTATTCGATTTATTGTAGCTATTGAATATGGGTCCATGGTCCCCGACGTGGCTCCTAATATAGCATATAGGTTTCTCGTCGTTGCACCTCAATTATAATTAAATAGTTGGATTGGGCTATTTAATTTGATATATGGATTAATTGTTTAGTTGGACTAAATAATTAAATACACAGAAAATATATTTTTCGTGGACTCGGCCCAAATTAGTGTGTTGACCTTTTTGACCTAATTGGTCAAATGTAGAAATATGCGTGTGGACTTATTTTGGGTTTACAAGTGGCGCATTTTTTGTTATATTATTTAATTATTAGGAAATTAGTTTTCTTGGATAATTATTTCATATGTGATTTATCTTTTATTTGTTAAATGATAATTCATGGAATATTAGATAATAATATGATTTATCCTAATTTGTTTGAGATAATTATTTTATTTATCTTTTATCTGGAAAAAAGATTAATGTAATAATTATCTCTAAATTATTAAATCCTTAGAGGACAAGGATTACTCTCCTATATAAAGAGAGTTCTCCCAAGCCTTTTGACACACTTTTATACACGCCATATTGGAAGAAATATAGCTTGGAATTTTCGGCTATTTTCTTCGGGTTTCGAGTTGGAATAATCTTCGGGATTATTCCGGTAGCATATCAAGGAGGTCCGGCGGCGGGAAACACCATCCACCTGGTGTTGCTAGGAGACACACGTTGGAAGGCTGTGGCTGCTCATACACGTGTTCAAGGAGCCTTTTTGTTCTTGGAGTTAAGCACCATAAAAAGGTAGGCTCCTTGTTAAGATCAAGCGCTTACCATTGTACTAAAACCAATTGGTGTTAGTAAAGGCGCAACTTTATTTCTTATACATTTAAGAGTGTGGGCAATCTGTCCCAACACCCCCCCTCAAGTGTTGGCAATCTGTCCAACACTTGCACAATTTTCATTCAAGAGTGTGGGCAATCTGTCCCAACACCCCCCTCTCAAGTGTGAGCAATCTCTCCCAACACTTGCACAATTTTTTTTTTTTTAAATAATGTTCCAACCAGGGTTCGATCTCATGACCTCTGGCTCTGATACCATGTTAAGATCAAGCGCTTACCGTTGTACTAAAACCAATTGGTTTTAGTACAACGGTAAGCGCTTGATCTTAACACTCCTAAACCCCCCTTGTAGATTTAGATATTTAATTTATGTTCTTTGTTTCGTTTAGATCTAGATCTGATTTATTCCGCTGCGTAATCGGGTCAATCTATGATTGATCCGCCGATATTACATCTAATAAGTGGTAGCAGAGCCTTTGATCTAACGATCAAATTATATGAATTTTAGATCTTAGAGTGGAAAAGCATGTTTTAGGTGTTTTTATTTCGTTTTTTTGGTAAATTCAAAATTTAATCATGTTGCATGCTTGTGAATGTTGTGGTTGAAGAGATGGATTGGGGTTGGTATTGTTTACCCGTAGATCTATTTTGTAGCTCCTTTGTTTAGTAACAATTGAGTATTGGAATTGTATTTTTTTTTATGTCTTTTTCGAAATACCATGTAAAAGTAGCATATTTTATTGTAATTTTGTTATTCCGGGCTCGAAAAGATGAAGATCTTGAAGAAAAGTTGAAGATCAAGGCGAAACTCTAGGTATGAACGAGGAGAAACGGTTAAAAACTTTTTTTAAAAAACTGCTACAGGACTTTCTGCGACGCTGAAAAGCGTCGCTATAAGTCCTGTTTATTAAACTAGCATACGGCAAGGTTTTTTATGCAGCTGTATGTCATTTTTTTTTAACCTAATTTTTTTATAAAAGTCTGCCGCATTGGCAGAGTACGAAAAAAAAAAATTTATTTTTTTTGGATATAATTTTGCAACAGCCGAGAGTAAAAAAGATAAAAGTTTTTGATAATTATAATAAACTGGTTTTATTTAATTAAAAAGTCTTTCTCCTCTCAGGTGTTCGTGGTTCCTGATCCGGCGGTTCGAGTTCAAGATTCGAAGACATAGTATAAGTTTTATTTTTCCTTAGAAAATAGTTAGTCGGGGGTACCAACGGTCCATCTCGGTGTTTACTTTTCGGTATAATTTTGTGTTTGATCAAAATTATGTGCTTAAAACCGGAAAATTGCCATGACTCGCATCTTCATGATTCCACTCCAATGCATACACATAGTTTTTAATTTCGAATTAAAATAGACGTGTATAACTCGAATAATTAGTATGAATGCTTATTAATTTAATATGTGGTAGTTAATTAATAATAAGTAGCTAATTATAAAAACCGAGGACCCGGGTTTTTGCCAATCGTTACGATTTTAGTGATGGATTCTCGGTGAATCCCACTTGGATAAATCGTTGAGCTTTTCGGTGATGGCTTCTTAGTGAACCCACCTTAAACAGAAACGAGATTACGCTTTCGTGACAATATAGAAATCGGAGAATCTTAGTACATGGGTTCGAAATGGTCTAACCATGGTTGGGCGAGTTCAACCGAAGCTTCGCTCAATCGACTCCTCCACGTGTGATGTACGTTGCCAGCTTCGACAGACTTAGCATAGCCGATAAGCCTTCGGGCTAAACGGGGCTTCTCTTGCCGGATTGGCCTGAACTGTCACATATGTTCCAACGAATAAGACGGCGTAGGCTTACCTACACAACCGACCCTATTCGGTGTACTTTGATTTATTGTTTCTTATTGTCAAGGCCAAAACCGTAATTAGTAAACCCACCACTTTTTCAAATTATTGAGTGGGAGCGAGGAAGGCGACAGCCAACCCCACGGCCTCTACTATAGATGCAAGCACGTGAGATAATGGTGACACCTCGTGCCGCTTTGATTTCGGCCCCCTTCGGATGGTGTTCACCGCTATCAAAATTCAAGGCTTGGTCTCCGAAAGGATAGGATATCGGGTACTCGCCGGGTCATCGACCGCCTCGTAGGCATACTCGGGGCGTACTCTGAGATCTGATATAGTAGGTCACACTCTTTGTGGATATTTTCAAAATATCTAGGCTAGAAAAAGGAAGGTAATCAATGATTAAAGGTCCGGGATATCTGATTCCCGTGAGATGTTCGATTCTTGAAGCTTAATCATTGAGAGAGATTGTCTCAGTTAACCATCATAGTGCTGATACCCTCTCGCAAAGTACTATGTGAGGTTAAATCCTTGGAATGGTAGGATAGACTTTATATAGTTTATTATTCCTAAAATACAAAATATAGTAGTGTATATTTGATTAAATTTACATCATTTTATTTACAAAGAACATGTCTTCGCAAATTCAAACTTTATCAATGATAAGCTAAATGGCGACAATTGTACTAAGTGGAAAAGTAACGTAAACGTGGTGCTCGTATTTGAGAATGCACATTTGTTTTGATCGAGAGTGCCTGTTCTTCCCTCAAAATCCGCCTAAACGCATTTGCCATCAACATAAAAAATGGACAGAGGCGAATAATAAGGCAAGAGGCATCTTCTTAGCCTCAGTGTCGGATGTCATTCGGAGCAAGATTGAGGGTTTTAATACTGCACGAGAAATCTTGCAGCATTTAACCACCATATTTGGCAAACCCTCTCGATCAAGCAAGACACGAGGCCGTGAGGAAGGTCAGTAAATGCCAAGATGAGGCGGGTCGATCGGTTACCGGGTCATGTGATGAACATGATTAGTTACTTTACGATGCAAAGAACTCATGGTGCGATTATAGACGATGCTACCCAAGTGTCGTTGATTCTCGAATCTCGACATCCGATTTCTGACGCTCAAGACCAGCCACGCCATGTCTAAGGCTCACCTTTCCATGACGGAGTTGATCAACGAACTTCAAGTCTATGAGGGTCTTTCTACGAAAGATAAAACCCAAGAGCAGGAAAAGAAGGCTGAGGCCAATGTGGTCGTAGCCAAGGCGTCTAAGTCAAACCAGCAGGGTAAGCAAAAGAATAAGAAACAAACTGCGCCGGCGCCTAAACCTATGAAGAAGAAGGCTAGCCGAATACACCATCCAAGCCCAAGGGCAAGTGTCATTACTGCAATGAAATAGGGCACTGGCGTCGTCATTGCCCCGTATATCTCAAAAATGTAAAAGATGGGAAGGTTAAGGATAGCAATGGGAAAGATAAGAAAGGTAATCATGAATTACTTGTCTTGGAATCTTTTAATGTAGCTAAAGATGTATCAAATTGGATAATCGATATCTTTGGAGTTACTAACCATGTATGTTCTTCTTTACTGCATCCTTAGTTCGCTTGAGGAACTAGAGGAAGGAGCTCAAGTTATGAGAGTCGGCACCGGGCGTTAGTTTCAAAGAAAAGCAATGGGAGCTGTGGTTTTACATTTTGGAAATAAAGTTTTACATTTAGACAATGTTTATTTCATTCAATTTTCGTAGAAATTTGATTTCAGATTCTCGCTTTGAAAGACCAGCTTGTACTGCTTTCTTTTATGAATAATGAGTTTACTATTTCAAAGAATGGTTTTACTTTGTGTATCTTTGTATTAGAAAACGGATTGTATTTCATTAAACCCACGCAAGCTCCTCAAGTAAATACCGAAATGTTAAAGTAGCACATCTAAAATCTGTTTGAAAGGCGTAAAATTTCTCATAAAGAAGATAGTACATATCTTTGGCACCTTAGGCTAGGTCACATTTCCTGGAAATAATCAAACGATCGCTAAGGGTAATTCCTTAAAAGAGTTATCTGTTGACTCGCGTTGCCCGTCTGCGAATCTTGCCTGAAAGAAAAATGACTAAGCGCCCATTCTCGCTCAAAAGGGAATAGGGCCAAAGAACCTCTAGAGTTAGTACATTCAGACCTTTGTGGTCCGATGAATGTGCAAGCTAGAGACGGATTTGAGTATTTTGTTACTTTCATCGACGGCTACTCGAGGTTCGGATATGTTTATCTGCTGCATCGAAAATCCGAGACTTTTGGCAAGTTTAAGGAATTTCAATCAGAAGCCGAAAGGCAGTTAGGCAAGTCCTTGAAATGCCTTTGCTCTGATCGCGGAGGAGAGTACTTAGATACTGAGTTCACTGACTACCTACTTGAACATGGGATCTGTTCCCAATGTTCTGCGCCTAGAGACCTCTAAGAAAATAGAGTTGCTTGAAAGGAGAAATAGAACATTGATTGACATGGTCGATCAATGATGAGCTACGCCTCACTACCGATATCCTTTTGGGGATATGCTCTGTAAGCGCCGGTATACATAATCGAATGTAGTACCGTCAAAGTCTCACAAAGACACCTTATGAAATGTGGAGGGGTCGGCTGGAAGGCCTAAATCACTTCCGCATTTGGGGATGTCATGCACATGTGCTGGTTGATAAGACTAGTAAACTACAATAGCGTACGAAAGTATGTTTGTTTGTGGGTTACCCCAAGTGAACATGTGGAGGTATGTTTTACGATCCGGAAGATAACAAGGTGATAGTTTCGACTAATGCCATGTTTTTAGAGGATCAATATATGACAGATTTCAATCCTCGAAGTAAAATCGTACTTCAGGAGTTACTTTCTGACGAGGTCAGCCCACAAGTGCCACCTAGTGTCACTGTAGACGATACTTAATGCAAATAATACACCTCCCCTAATCTAACCGTATCGTCTCGAGAGAGTGGTTTGGCCACCAAATCGGTATGGACAATCAGAGGCGAACGTAGCCGTCTCTGATGGTGTGGAAGATGATCCAGTGTCTTTTCGCAAGGCCATGGATGATCGTGACAAGGATCTATGGGTTGACACCATGAATCAAGAGATAGAGTCCATGTACTCTAACTCTGTCTGGAAACTTGTAGATTGCCCCGAAGGGGTAAAACCCATAGGGAGCAAGTGGCTCTACAAGAGGAAGCGAGGAGTTGATGGTAAGGTGCAAACCTTTAAAGCACGGCTTGTAGCTAAGGGCTACACACAAAGAGATGGTATAGACTATGAAGAGACTTTCTCCCCTGTTGTCATGCTCAAATCCATCCGGATCCTCCTTTCTATTGCTGCATGCCTAGATTATGAAATCTGGCAAATGGATGTCAAGACTGCGTTTCTTAACGGCTTTCTCGATGAAGAAATCTATATGCAGCAACCAGAAGGATACATCGAGGAAGGCCAAGAGCACAAAGTGTGCAAGTTGCTGAGATCCATTTATGGGTTGAAACAAGCATCTCGATCTTGGAATCATAGATTTGATGACACCATTAAGTCATATATATGATTTCAAACAAAATCCTGATGAACCTTGTGTATACAAGATAGTCATTAAGGATAAGGTTGCGTTCCTAGTGTTGTACGTAGATGACATTCTCCTAATTGGAAATGATAAGGGGATGTTGTCGGATGTTAAAATTTGGTTGGCCAGCCAATTCCAAATGAAAGATTTGGGAGAGGCGAATTATGTTCTCGGGATCCAATTAATACGGGATCGTAAGAACAAGATGTTAGCTCTTTCACAAGCCACTTACATTGATAAGGTGATGGCTAGATATAGCATGACGGACGCAAAGAAGGGTTACCTACCAACTCGCCACGGCGTCCATCTCTAAGACTCGAGTCCTCGACTTACGAGGAAACAGAGGCTATGCAAAGAGTGCCTTATGCTTGTTTCGTAGGTAGTCTAATGTACGCTATGCCAGTGCACTAGACACGACATCTGTTATGGCATTGGACTCGCTACCGTTATCGCCTAATCCAGGCAATGAGCATTGGATTGCAGTAAAAAAACCTCTTAAAGTACTTGAAGAGGACCAGGAATTATATGCTGGTATATTCGGGTGCAAACCTGGATGTACAGGGGTACACTGACTCTGACTTCCAGTCAGATAGAGATGATTTCAAATCTACCTCAGGCTCAGTGTTTACCATTGGTGGTGGTGCAGTCATTTGGAGAAGTGTCAAGCAATCCAGCACGGCTGATTCTACTATGGAAGCTGAATACATAGCGGCCCTCTGAGGCAGCTAAGGAAGCAGTTTGGCTAAAGAAGTTCCTAAGTGGTTTAGGGGTCTCTCCAAATCACAACGATCCGATCGCTCTCTATTGTGACAACAATGGGGCAGTATCTAATTCGAAAGAACCCCGTAGTCACCGCAAGTCGAAGCATATCGAGCGAAAGTACCATTTAATCAGAGAGATAGTCCAAAGAGGAGACATTTCCGTCAAGAAAATCACCTCTGCTGACAACTCTGCTGATCCTTTCACCAAGACATTGCCGTTAGAAGTCTTCAACCGGCACTTGGAAACTATTGGTATTAGGGACATGACTTATTTGCTTTAGAGCAAGTGGGAGTTGTATTGCTGTAATATAGATATAGGGTGTGCTCTAAAACAATTAATCCACTTGCCTTTCGTGCAAGTGGGAGATTGTTAGGTTTTATGCCCGAAAGACAATTTGTAATTGTTTTATTTAAATAAATGACAGAATTTATTTCATCTTATTTATTCGCATTTATTGCCAATATTAATACACTACAGAAAACCTTAAGTATATTGATTATGTAATCACATAACTCAGTGTATGGCTATACACATGATGATTGAGTTTGTGAAATATACTTAAAATTAACTTAGTCCGTAGCGCTTATTAACTGAAAGTACGGGTCTCAAGATTAATTTGCTAATGATGCACCTAACACTTTAGGTGTGACATTTTATCCGGACTGCCGGTAATAGGTACCTAATGGGCATTTATATATGATGATAATCATATAAATTGACCGATTTGATTTGAGTTCTCGATATAATTCCGTAATCGAGAAGTCTTATCGAATCACAAGATGATCATATATGAATTAATCTCAATCCTGAGGTGATCACAGTCGACTGCTTAGACTAGGGTAGAGTTTGATGTGTTAGTAAGGATCACTTCGCAGTATGTGGTCCAACACTTCTCGTTGGCTCTATTCTGGGATGAGTGAGTAGTCTGTGCTATCACAGATATGGAATCCATTCCTTCCCTCGGGAAGTAGACAGACAGTTCCCTTATTTGTTAACCCTAGAAATTGATCGATCGGCCGAGTTCATATTATATTGGTTATGAACTAATTGATCACTAGGGGTTAATGGTAAATAAGGATAATATGTTTCAAGAAGGGTTTACGGAAATTCCCGAATCGAAGTGAACAGTCTATGGAGGATTTATCCGTATGTAATGATTATATCAGTGGACGCTTTAGACTCATAAATTGAGTGTAAGTTATCTATATTCGATAGAGTTCAGTTTCGGGTTTATGGTGGTGTAATCCCGGAATTAATAGGTTGGATATAATTATTCTGTCTGATGAATAATTTTTATTCGATTTATTGTAGCTACTGAATATGGGTCCATGGTCCCCGACGTGGCTCCTAATATAGCATATAGGTTTCTCGTCGTTGCACCTCAATTATAATTAAATAGTTGGATTGGGTTATTTAATTTGATATGTGGATTAATTGTTTAGTTGGACTAAATAATTAAATACACGGAAAAGATATTTTTCGTGGACTCGGCCCAAATTAGTGTGTTGACCTTTTTGACCTAATTGGTCAAATGTAGAAATATGCGTGTGGACTTATTTTGGGTTTACAAGTGGCGCATTTTTTGTTATATTATTTAATTATTAGGAAATTAGTTTTCTTGGATAATTATTTAATATGTGATTTATCTTTTATTTATTAAATGATAATTCATGGAATATTAGATAATAATATGATTTATCATAATTTGTTTGGGATAATTATTTTATTTATCTTTTATTTGGAAAAAGGATTAATGTAATAATTATCTCTTAATTATTAAATCCTTGGAGGACAAGGATTACTCTCCTATATAAAGAGAGTTCTCCAAAGCCTTTTGACACACTTTTATACACGCCATATTGGAAGAAATATAGCTTGGAATTTTCAGCTATTTTCTTCGGGTTTCGAGTTGGAATAATCCTCGGGATTATTCCGGTAGCATATCAAGGAGGTCCGGCGGCGGGAAACACCATCCACCTGGTGTTGCTAGGAGACACACGTTGGAAGGCTGTGGCTGCTCATACACGTGTTCAAGGAGCCTTTTTGTTCTTGGAGTTAAGCACCATAAAAAGGTAGGCTCCTAAACCCCCCTTGTAGATTTAGATCTTTAATTTATGTTCTTTGTTTCGTTTAGATCTAGATCTGATGCATTCCGCTGCGTAATCGGGTCAATCTATGATTGATCCGACGATATTACATCTAATAGAAATAGGGTAAACTTTTCTGGTTCGTAGCCGACTTAATCCACGCATTTTCAAGTTCCTCAAGAAAATCTAACCAACTTAATTATCTCGTTCACTCATGTCTAGAATCCTCTATATAAACCGTGCTATTTATTGTTAATTCAAATCAATTTTTGGTGTAATTTCTTAAATCGAACAGAACTGAGCCGGCTGGCGGTGGCAGCACACGTGATGAACCAAAAGTCATCTAAGTTTTCCTACAGTTATGTAACTTGCCTCTGATTTGTTTGTCATTCTAAATGTCTTCATCTGTATGGACTCACCATTCCTGCTTCAAGTAACATTTCTTTAGACATCTAAAAGTTGATGTAGCATTCAATGCTAGCTAGGATTTGTATGGATCTCTATAAAGTACTAATTAAAAGGAGAATGCAAACACATTAAAGTGTTGAAAGTGTTGCCAGCAATTCTTTGATAAATTAATTTATCAACAGAGATATTTTGAGTTGCGCCCTCATTCTTTGATATTAGTCCTTAGTTCTTATTAAAATCTGATGACATACTATGATTAGAGTCTTTATTTGTTAAATTAAGTTATTTTGGTAAATTAAATTAACATGCAGGCATACTTGTTAAAGCGCCGCTTAAGCGCAAGCGTCAATGCCACGCTTCAAAATAGCAGGTTAAGCGTCATCATGATTAAGAATCTCTAAAAGCGTGAAAAGCGTCGCTATATGGCGAAAAGCATCGCTTTTTGTCTAAAAAGCGTCGCTATATGGTGAAAAGCTTCGCTTTTTGTCTAAAAAGCATCGCGTAAAGCGCTAAAAAAGTCGCGAAAAGAACCGATGTTGAGTTTTATTCTGCTTTTTTCCTGTTTTTTCCTTTCCTCTTTTTTGGTTCTGAGTAGTAGTCCTTAGCAAGGCCAATGTAATTTTTTTATAAGCATGAAAGTAAGATTTGAAGTCTTTAATTAGTAAAAATCATTCAATATTATTGAATTAGTATTAATTTGTTATTATGTTAAATTGTTAGTTACTTAGTTGTCTACCTAGTTAGTTACTTACTTGTCTCACAACAAGAAATATAGTTACTTGGAATGTTGTTATGTTAAGTAATGACACTAAAATGTTATTAGTACATAGACTATGGATGACATCATTTGCTTTGTGGTTGTGGTTTAGTCATTTTGATGTTTTAATAGTTGATTTTAGTGTTTTATTAAAGTATTATATTGTTTTTATATGATTTATTAGTTTTTTTGGGTTAGTTTTTAATTAAAACATCATATTTTTTGTTTTGCACGCTTAAATGAAAAAGCGGCGCTTTTCTTACCCCGGCGCTTCGCCGACGCTTTACGCTTTAACAAGTATGCATGCAAGGAGGTTCATGTTCATATCAGATGTAATACGAGTCGAATTCTGAGTCTGAAATGATGTTTCGGTAACGTACTTTGCTAAAAGCTTATTTTTTTTCATTTTTTTCGTGCCTGTATAAATCTGACATTTGTGTTCCTTGAGGATCATAAAGACTCATAAGTATTACCATGCTTTTTAGATTTTTTTTTTTTTCCATATTTGATGTATATGCAGTTTTTTTTTTGTGTGTTTTCTGAATTTTTTTGAGTACTTAAAAATGATTGTTAATATTTGTTTAATAGTTTATTGTGTGGTATATTAATTTTTCGTTCTTTTGTTAGTTTAATAATAATAATAATATAATATATTATTATTATTATTATTATTATTATTATTATTTGAAAATGATGATTATAGTGACCAAGTGTTTGTCATTAAAGAAAAATGTACCCTTCAGTGACAAACCATTCAGTGATGAATTCTGGAGTTTTTGTGACAAAAGTATTGTCACATTTAGTGCTTTAAGTGACAACAGTCATTAAAGATCTGGAAAACTTTAGTGACAACAGTCACTTAAGATGACTTCTAGTGACAAATTGTTTGTCATTGAAGAAAAAATGTGTTCATATGAGAAACCATTCACTGATGAATTTTGGAGTTTTTTGTGACGGAAATATTGTCACATTTAGGGCTTTATAGTGACAACAGTCGCTAAAGATTTGGAAAGCTTTAGTGACAACAGTCGCTAAAGATATTGAAAGTTTTTGTGACTTTTCGTCACAACATAAAACTTTTTGCGATAAATATTACACTTATCTCTACAAAACCCTTTAGCGTCGGCACATATGCGGCAATCGTCGCCAAAAAAAAACATTGTCGTTAAAGGTCTCTAGTGACAAAAATTTGCATTTTTACTAACGATTGTTTTTGTCACGAGAAGATCTATTTTTTGTAGTGTCGGCCAAAACACGGAAGGGTTCAACCAGTTAAGCTCAGGCCATCTAAGTCGGCCAAATTCAATCCTCAATCGTATTTCTCACGTGTATGATAGACAGATAAACATGAAAAGAATCTCAAGTCATCAAGACTTTGTTTTTGACATTTAAATATGTCCATAATTATCTCCAACAATTAAAGAGATTAAATCGTAACTATGTATTCCTTAGGGAACACGAAATCCAAGTCCAACAAGGACAAGACCCACGACGGCTTAGGGCATAACGCCCCTCTATATAAACAATCCCTAAGAAACTACGAAAACTTGATTTCAATACACTCATTAGATACGTAGGCAGCTTGATATACAGTTTCTCAAGTGCAGTCTAAACCACCACCAAACACTCCCCCGCTTCACATTGTTTTTAGGGTTACACAATAGAACAAATTGTGACTAGGAAAAACAGGACCCGGATTTATTACCCGACGATTTCCAGCATCGTCAATACATTTTTACACAATTATTATTTATAATATGCTCCACACCAAGCAATGAGTCTTGTGTACATTATAATCAATAAGGTAATTTGTATTGTATTATTTGGTTTTGGTCATTTTATCGCAGAACTAAGCACAATTTGTTTTTAACGACATAATGTGACGGTAAATACTAAACATGAAAACACAAATGGAAAATAAAAAAATTGCTTGGAAAAATCAAACTGAACTAATATATACTCTAAATTCTTCCACATTCTGTTATTATCCTAGCTGAAACTGAAATGAAGCCCTACTTTCGAAAGAAATTGAAAATGGTATAACATATTTACACTTGGTATGACATTCATTGAACATTCGATGTGGGATTATCCATCCCATGATTCAACATTGCTGCTTCTTGATTGTATATCCTATGATGATATTGTGGAGCATTGTTCATCATCGATCATCATTCCAGGATTCATCAGTACGTACTTGTTGTGAATATGAGATGGACCATGTAAAATGTATGCCTGCAACTACAACCCTCCCAGTAGAATTTTGTGTGTACAAGAATATTCTTTGTTCAGCAAACACCATTATCATCATCATCCTATATTATTCATTATCACTTGTGCATATGAGATCCTTATAAAATGTGTGTATAGTAAGTTTCTTTGTCTTTGTCCAGCTCCCAACGCATAATTTGCTGTCCAGTTTCTCTGTCTTTGTCTTTGTATATAGTAATGTGTGTATAGTAATCTTGCATTTGCATCTGCATCATAGTTTCTGCATGTATTGTATATGCATTTTCATTAAACATAGGATCACCTAATAAAAAGTTACAGGTGTAGTCTAATTCACGTTTGTAAACGTAAAATTACTCATAAAACGCGGCATACGTACCTGCAGGCATGGTACTACTATTATGGCTTGGAAGACCTATTACTCTAATTGTCTTGGAACGCCGACATTTCCTGGATTCTGAGGACGTGGTGCAGGTGGAACCATCGGTGCAGCCGAAAAACGAGACATATATCCCCTCAGTCGGAAAACCGACTGTTGCTCAATCTTAATAAATTTTCATCAGCACCCAACAGATTCTCAATTTCTCATAGTGTCTGTCAAGAGTCCCTGAAAACAATGCAAGATATCTACAGAATATATGTATCCCGAAAAGTGAAAACAATGCAAGTATTGTATAGTAAGTATGATTAATTACAAGATATCTACAGAATATAGCAAGTATAAAAAAGCATGCAAAAAATAAAATATATGATGATAGGGGATCGAGCTAGACCGAATAGCGCAATGCTTACCGATATGAACTGGCGTGACCGCCCGTAAAATCATCAGAATCTTCCCATTTATTAGGCTTGCCCAGTTCGGGATCTTGTTCTTTAAAAAATATTGGGCACTTATATATTCAGCTGCACAAAATTAAATATTAGTCACACATAATTTACGGAAATTTAATTTGGTTAACCGTAAATTATAAAATAATTTTGAAATAAGTATGGCTTGATGATTGATTGACGAATTAGAACCTCAACTTGCAAAATGCCAGATGCCAAATCTGCTTGAATTCCTGATATATCTGACCATGGTATTTCAATCTTTTTCTTCAATTACTCTTCTTCTAAAATTTCCGAGATAATCTTACGCTGTTTAAAATTGAATTTTGCTACCAAAATCCACGTCCTACAAAATCCATATTTACTATCAATTACAAGTAAACTAATTAAACTAAATTTAACAAAAAAAGAAGAAATTCATCAAGAAAATATAACTGGCATGGCTAAAATGAATTTAAATATAAAGCATTTGGCTGGGAAGGGTTGGTCAACGATAAAACTACTGCTATATATTAATTTGTTAAACTTTTTTCCATCGATCAAACAGAAAATCATATATATATCTTGCTGGTAAAAAGGTTGATCGGAAGATTAACAGATATAGTCAATATTCATCAATGCATGAGAAACCAATTAATTAATGATGACTATTGTGAAAACCCAGAAAACTATATTAAGCAAAACTATGTTACTTCATTCTACAACCTCTCTTAATTAAATCATACATTTAATTATAAATGATACCAAAATGTATATATAATTCATTGATTATACACAAAGAAGAAAGGATAACGATTATCAATAACTTGAAATTTCAATTCTGAGCAGGACATCGAAACATATAGAAATTAACACTTTACCTGTGACAATGGGAGCCCGTTGAAATCCTGCAGGTTTCTGCTAGCTATTTGCCACTCAAATTCTGGTTTGTGCTATTTTCTCCCAAATCAAGAACGGCTCCATTGATGATTCCTTGAGCTGCAGATGAATTCTGATCACCACCGTTGATGTTCCCCAATATGCTAGGTTGCACGGACACGGATACGCGGACACGGGACACGGGGATACGAGAATTTTTAAAAATATAGGATACGGATACGGGGTTAAATATTAGCCAAAGTACCTTACACAAGTCTGACTTGGAGTGTGGAAGGTTGACCATTCTAACGCATGTATGGAGACCTATCTCTCAATCTATCACAGTGGAAATTGCTAATATTACCTTTGAAGTTTTTGTGCTAGAAGACACACAACAGCAGGAACTTTCCGATCCTTTTAGAAGGACGGCCTCAGATGAAGGAAGCAGAGTTTCATCCTCGAAAGGGTATTGGTCCGATTCCGTCGAAGGAGAAATGGCAGAGGATCTCCGGTCGGTGTTCTCCGTTGGTGAAGATCACGCGACAAAAGTGTTGGAGAAAAAGCCCTTTTGAAGGGTTGAATAGTCAACTTTAGCGCGATTTACGGATAGGCTCCGATATATGTCATCGAGAGTTAATGATATCATTAAATACTCTCCATACAGAGTAGTTGATGATGGGCTTTTGAATCACTCGATTCGGATGTCGGGTGAATGAGAAATTAATGGCTAAAGTTGGTAGAAAATATGTAGGAGATGAGAGTTGAAGGGAGGACCTCACCCCACTCTCCCACATAGGTAACTTGAGGCTTGTGAGTTCAAGTAATAAGAGCTAGTGCATACTCTTATAGATGTGCCCCAAGGGGCAAGACACTTTTGTGCAGGAGGGAGGACTTAGATAATTCCACACGCGCGCGCGCCGCCGCCGTCCTCGTGCTCGGCTCGGTTCGGTTCGGGTGTTACTATTAATTTTTTAAACAAAATACCTAGCTTACACACTATCTTTCAGCGTAAATGAGGGCCACACCGGGCATAGCCGGTGCGTCCCTCTAGTAGTAATATAATTTCACATATGTACTAAAAAGCCATAGTAAAATAATAAGGATAATACTGACAAAAAGTACATTGGTTATTAAAAAATCAAAGAAAAGTTTCTTTTTACATCAATGTGTTCACTGCCAACTTTCTATTTCAAATAAGAACAAAGATTTTTTATTTCAAATAAGAACAAAGAGTGGTCTTAGCCACCGTTAAATGATGTCCATTACACTTCAAACTGATTGTCATCGCCTTGATCAAGGACAAAGATGGAGGAGGAGGCCACTAAGAATGACGAGAAATGAAAAATTAATATATATATATATATATATATATATATATATATATATATATATATATATATATATATATATATCTTAACACCTAAATCCCGGACCCTACACCCTAATGTGCTTTGGGAGTTTTTCATACGTTTTTTGAAAGTCTTGTTTGTTTAAAGATTGTCTTGTCAGATTCAAAGGTGCTTCAAAAGATTTTGGATTGATATACGCAAATTGTCCGTTCCCCTAAAGACAATATCCAAAACTATAGATAAACACTGGTATGTATGATGGGTTTAGGATCCGACATGCGGGTGTGTATTATGGTCCATTTGTTTTTAGAGTGTCACGTTGGTTTATAGATTGTCTCGTACAATACAGATTCACTTAAGAGATTTTGGACGTGGTATTCGAGCTAGAACGATTTTTTATCCATCGAAAAACCCAATCCTACAATCTTTTGTGGGGAAATCATCCTAAGATTTTACCACGTTTATTGCTTTTAAGTAAGATCTTAGTGTTTCTCAAACTATTTTCTTACAGATGACTGTTGTGTTTGCTCTTTTGTTAAAAGCACTTCTTTTGGACTATTTTATTTTAGTCTCTGCCTATATGTGTTCCTTCATGCCACTACTTCATGTTACTTTGAATTTGTGTTGTTTTACTATTTGTAAATTGCAATCAAAGTTGATTTCCATCAACTTCAATCCATCGCCGGTTCTGTCTCGCCCTTCCTGTTATGGTCGGCTATTTTTTTCTTCTTGATAATTCCGTCCTTCTGCGTTCCCAATAATTAAGATTTAGTGATTAGTTTTTTTTATTTTTTTGAGGATTTTATTGTTTGATTTTCACTGCTGTTTTCTCCTTGAATTTGCTGGTAGAAGCGGACCTAAGCTTATCTCTTCTGCTGCTCTTAGCCTAGTAATTTCTCAGATTTTTTGATAGAGTTTGCTTGCTTTATTTGCTATATAGTATTTTGGTACTGTGTGGATGTGTACTTGTTGGAAACGCATCTAAATGGCGATAATTTTGCTATACATGAAAAATGAAATCTTGTGAACTGAGAGTAGCTACATAGAGTTTTATTTTTAAGATGAATTCGACTCGAGTCACGAAATCGATTATTTTTAAGGATTCTACTGTATTTTTCCCAAAATATGACACCCATAGGTGCCTTCCATTTCTTTGATAGATGAAAAATACAGTAGAATCCTTAATAATAATCGGGTTCATGAATTGAGTCGAATTCATCTTACCTTTCTATGACTCGATCATAGCTCAAATCGAATTTTAAACTCAAATATTTCAATTTGAGCTGAGATCAAGTTCCTACGGATTCCCTCCTTGACCATTCAGCTTCTTCCCATTATTTTTTTAAAAAAAACTGTTGTTTGTCGAAGGTATTCTGTTTGTCGACAGAGATATTGAATTGTGTTTTGTTTATTCGGTAACTATATATTTATAGGCAAAATCCTAAACATAATGGGAGTTGAATTTTGTCTTTATAACCCCTACACACTTGCACTTCTACAACGGGAATACTGCCCGAGAGCTGTCGGAGAAGTCCATTTGGTACTTTGAAATCTACTTTTGCTGTGTTTTCTTGGTTCATTTCTTTCTCTTTTACTTCCATTATAAGGTAAGGCGTTGCACCAAGATTCGATTTTTCCTTCTTCGGAAGCGAGAAGAGGAGATACAAAGAACAAAAAAAATGCTATTTTCTTAGAGTGAAATTGCTAAATTGTTTCGGAGATTTTTTTTGGGTATGTTATTTCCTTTTTCTGTTTTGGACATTTGCTCTGATTTTTCAGCTAATTTTGTGCTCCTGTTTATTTTCTAATTTTGTGTATAGAATCCAGAATAAACAACACTGATTTGGTTGTTGATAGGATCAGCCCTCTACCGGACACTATTTTAAACATTAATATTAACCCCGTTGTGCCCCATATGTTTCTTCCATATTGCCTTGAACACCTTGTCAAATCCATAGTGCTTGAAGATATCTTTGCTGCACTCATAATGCTACCTTGAAACTGCTGTTGTACTGATCATTTCATTGCAAAAATATGCTTGCTGCTTCTGAATATTTCTGGACACCCTGTTGAATCTGTTTGTGCATTTTGGACTTTGAGTTGTTGAGTATTGGTTCTAGTTTATTGTGCTTGAAACTTACTGTTAATATGTTAGCTTGGAGAAGATTTTGCTGCAAATTACTTTGGGTTTTTGCTGTTGTTTGGATGTTGATGCTGACATGTAATGTATTACATGTTAGCTTGGATGTTCTTTTGGTAAGTCCGTGCAAATGGTACTGTTCCTACCCAAATGGAAAAATGGTACTGAAAATGGCTCCGAGTTTCAGAGACCATTGATTTCAAATGGGAACACCATGATTTTTTTTTTCTTGACAGATATTCATGTGGATAACTGTTTCCCTTAATATATGGTTTTTTTTTGTTCGTTTTTTTGACAGATATTCATGTGGATATCTGTTTCCTTTAATATATGTTGTCTTTGTGTTCTTTGGAGAATATTAGACTGTGGAAATGGTTAAAATAGGCATCGGTATTGTGTGTAGTACTTTAGGACTGAAATGACCATTGATTTCAAATGGACAAGTAGGAAACAACCGTGTTTTTGACAGAATTCATGTGGATAACTGCTTCCCTTAATATATGTCGTCTTAGTGTGTTCATTTTTGTCGTCTTTGAGGTGCTTTATTTGTACTGACATGTTCCATCTTATAGGTAACAATCATTCAACATACCAATCTTGCAAATACATGGATTTACTGGTGTCATGACAATTTTAAAAGATTATGGGTTTGATTTGATTCCCAGGTTAAACTTTGATTTCCACTGTGATAGTTCTCTTCTAGGTCTAATGATTCATATGTACGACCAAAAGGAAGAATGCTTTATAATAGGGAAACATAAACTAGTTCCCACTTTAGGTGATGTAGCCCTTATCCTTGATCTTCCAATTGACGGATCTCTAGTTACAGGTCCAGGATTTTAATAAATCAATGACAAAAGCAAAATGCAATGATCTTTTAGGTTCAGATGTATACGTTCACGAAGAGGATGTGACATTTGCTTAAAGAAGTTGAAAGATAAGTTGATGGCCGTTCCACACGGTGTGTCTGAAGAAGTTCTTAAAAGACATGTCCGTGCACATGTACTGTTTTTTCTTGGGACAGTACTTATGCCATCTAGACGTAATAAACCCATTATATCGTCGATGTATCTAGACGTACTTGAAGATATAAATAAAATTAAAGATTTCGCCTGGGTGCTGCCTTTATGGGTTCTTGTATGAGCATAATTAGAGAAGCGAAGACCTAAAAAAGTACGTACAGTTAACCTTCCATCCATCTTTCTTGCGGTAGGTTTCCTTCCTTTTATTTTAATTAATTTTTACTGCACTTGAAAAATTATATTCGACAATTATATACGACAATTATTGAATTTGGAGGTGTTTTTAGGTTCGTATTGGCCAAGGATTTGGAAGGATGTGTATTGCATTGGCAAATCGCAATCGCTGCGTTCGAATGAATTTCCCGTCGCCGTGCAAGTCACGAGAATACTTGCGGCTCAATCCAAAAATCACAAACGCACGTCAAAAGATAAGATCCGTGGATTACTAAGAAATGTATCAACGATAGTGGTAAACATTAAATATCTTTTATGACATTAAGTTATTAATATTCAATTTCTAAATATACTCATAAGTATTATTTTTATTAGATTGATTTTCAGCCGTTCAAAAAGGTCCCTTTACCCGCTTACTTGGTTAGGCAGTGGGTTATGGTTTACTGCCATACAAGATTAATATGTTTTGAGAGGGTAATGAACCATAACCCCCAATTATGCCTGGGAAAGTTGGGCCTTGCAAGTGACGATGTGTGTGATTTTATTCCCCTCAAGAAAACCGCAGCTCCCAAACAACGATGTTTGCCCTAGAAAATAGATTATAAAACCAAATTGAAGGATATGGTCGATGATTGGAATAGTAGAAGGGATAATGCTATAACAAGAAACATGAAAGAATATATGGTGAGTGATAGCAGCTATCACTCACCATATATTCTTTCATGTTTCTTGTTATAGCATTATCCCTTCTACTATTCCAATCATCGACCATATCCTTCAATTTGGTTTTATAATCTATTTTCTAGGGCAAACATCGTTGTTTGGGAGCTGCGGTTTTCTTGAGGGGAATAAAATCACACACATCGTCACTTGCAAGGCCCAACTTTCCCAGGCATAATTGGTGGTTATGGTTCATTACCCTCTCAAAACATATTAATCTTGTATGGCAGTAAACCATAACACACTGCCTAACCAAGTACGCGGATAAAGAGACCTTTTTGAACGGCTGAAAATCAATCTAATAAAAATAATACTTATGAGTATATTTAGAAATTGAATATTAATAACTTAATATCATAAAAGATATTTAATGTTTACCATTATCGTTGATGCATTTCTTAGTAATCCACGGAACTTATCTTTTGATGGGCGTTTGTGATTTTTGGATTGAGCCGCAAGTATTCTCGTGACTTGCACGGCGAAGGGAAATTCATTCAAACGCAGCGATTGCAATTTGCCAATGCAATACACATCCTTCCAAATTCTTGGCCAATACGAACCTAAAAACACCTGCAAATTCAATAATTGTCGTATATAATTGTCGAATATAATTTTTCGATTGTAGTAAAAATTAATTAAAATAAAAGGAAGGAAACCTACCGCAAGAAAGATGGATGGAAGGTTAACTGTACATACTTTTTTAGCTGAGGTCTTCGCTTCTCTAATTATGCTCATACAAGAACCCAAAAAGGCAGCACCCCAGGCGAAATCTTTAATTTTATTTATATCTTCAAGTACGTCTAGATACATCGACGATATAATGGGTTTATTACGTCTAGATGGCATAAGTACCGTCCCAAGAAAAAACAACACAAGTGCACAGACATGTCTTTTAAGAACTTCCTCGATTTTACCGTGTGGAACGGCCATCAACTTATCTTTCAACTTTTAGCAAATGTCACGCCCCCTTCGTGAACGATACATCCGAACCTAAAAGATCATTGCATTTTGCTTTTGTCATTGATTTATTAAAATCTCGACTGAATTAGAGATCCGTCAATGGAAGACCAAAGATAAGTGGCTACATCACCTAAAGTGGAACTAGTTTATGTTCCCCTATTATAAAGCATTCTTCCTTTGGTCGTATATATGAATCATTAGACTGTAAGAGAACTATCACAATGGAAATCAAAGTTTAACTTGGGAATCAAATCAAACCCATAATCTTTTAAAACTGTCATGACACCTTGATTTACTACCCATGTATTAGCAAGATTGGTATGTTGAATGTTTGTTACCTATAAGATGGAACATGTCAGTACAAATAAAGCACCTCAAAGAAATGATGGAACTGATTTAAAAATAAACACAGACCGAGAGATAAAAATGAATTAATACCGTTGGAATCATTATGAAAGTCCTAAGGTATGTGGATTATAATATGTACCTACAACAACACAAAGCCAACATATATTAAGGGAAGCAGTTATCCACATGAATTCTGTCAAAAACACGGTTGCTTCCTACTTGTCCATTTGAAATCAATGGTCATTTCAGTCCCAAAGTACTACACACAATACCGATGCCTATTTTAACCATTTCCACAGTCTAATATTCTCCAAAGAACACAAAGCCAACATATATTAAGGGAAACAGTTATCCACATGAATTCTGTCAAAAACACGGTTGCTTCCTACTTGTCCATTTGAAATCAATGGTCATTTCAGTCCCAAAGTACTACACACAATACCGGTGCCTATTTTAACCATTTCCACAGTCTATTATTCTCCAAAGAACACAAAGACAACATATATTAAGGGAAACAGACATCCACATGAATATCTGTCAAAAAAATGAACAAAAAAAACCATATATTAAGGGAAACAGTTATCCACATGAATATCTATCAAAAAAAAAAACAAGGTGTTCCCATTTGAAATCAATGGTCTCTGAAACTCAGAGCCATTTTCAGTACCATTTTTCCATTTGGGTAGGAACAGCACCTTTTACACGGACTTACCAAAAAGAACATCCAAGCTAACATGTAATACATTACATGTCAAAGATCAACATCCAAACAACAAAGAAAAACCCAAAGTAATTTGCAGCAAAATCTTCTCCAAGCTAACATATTAACAGTAATTTTCAAGCACAATAAACTAGAACCAATACTCAACAACTCAAAGTCCAAAATGCACAAACAGATTCAACAGGGTGTCCAGAAATATTCAGAAGCAGCAAGCATATTTTTGCAATGAAATGATCAGTACGGCAGCAGTTTCAAGGTAGCATTATAAGTGCAACAAAGATATCTTCAAGCACTATGGATTTGACAAGGTGTTCAAGGCAATAGGGAAGAAACATATGGTGCACAATGGGGTTAATATTAAGGCTTAAAATAGTGTCTGGTAGAGGGCTGATCCTATCAATAACCAAATCAGTGTTGTTTATTCTGGATTCTATACACAAAATTAGAAAATAAACAGAAGCACAAAATTAGCTGAATCAAAGCAAATGTCCAAAACAGAAAAAGGAAATAACATACCCCAGAAAAAATCTCCCCATTAATCAACTAGAAGCGAAATAATTTAGCAATTTCACTCTAAGAAAATAGCTTTTTTTTTTGTTCTTAGTATCTCCTCTACTCGCTTCCGAAGAAGGAAAAATCGAATCTTGGTGCAACGCCTTACCTTATAATGGAAGTAAAAGAGAAAAAAATGAACCAAGAAAACACAGCAAAAGTAGATTTCAAAGTATCAAATGGACTTCTCCGACAGCTCTCAGGCAGTATTCCCGTTGTAGAAGTGCAAGTGTGTAGGGGTTATAAAGACAAAATTCAACTCCCATTATGTTTAGGATTTTGCCTATAAATATATAGTTACCGAATAAACAAAACACAATTCAATATCTCTGTCGACAAACAGAATACCTTCGACAAACAACAGTTTTTTTTTAAAAAAAGAATGGGAAGAAGCTGAATGGTCAAGGACGGAATCCGTAGGAACTTGATCTCAGCTCAAATTGAAATATTTGAGTTTAAAATTCGATTTGAGCTTGATCGAGTCATAGAAAGGTAAGATGAATTCGACTCAATTCATGAACCCGATTATTATTAAGGATTCTACTGTATTTTTCATAAAATATGAAACCTATCAAAGAAATGGAAGGCACCTATGGGTGTCATATTTTAGGAAAAATACAATAGAATCCTTAAAAATAATCGATTTCGTGACTCGAGTCGAATTCATCTTAAAAATAAAACTCTATTTAGCTACTCTCAGTTCACAAGATTTCATTTTTCATGTATAGCAAAATTATCGCCATTTAGATGCGTTTCCAACAAGTACACATCCACACAGTACCAAAATACTATATAGCAAATAAAGAGAGCAGCAGAAGAGATAAGCTTAGGTCCGCTTCTACCAGCAAATTCAAGGAGAAAACAGCAGTGAAAATCAAACAATAAAATCCTCAAAAAAACAAAAAAAAAACTAATCACTAACTCTTAATTATTGGGAACGCAGAAGGACGGAATTATCAAGAAGAAAAAGAAAAAAAATAGCCGACCATAACAGGAAGGGCGAGACAGAACCGGCGATGGATTGAAGTTGATGGCTATCAACTTTGATTGCAATTTACAAATAGTAAAACAACACAAATTCAAAGTAACATGAAATAGTGGCATGAAGGAACACATATAGGCAGACTAAAATAAAATAGTCCAAAAGAAGTGCTTTTAACAAAAGAGCAAACACAGCAGTCATCTGTAAGAAAATAGTTTGACAAACACTAAAATCTTACTTAAAGCAATAAACGTGGTAAAATCTTAGGATGATTTCCCCACAAAAGATTGTAGGATTGGGTTTTTCGATGGATAAAAAATCGTTCTAGCTCGAATACCACGTCCAAAATCTCTTAAATGCATCTGTATCGTACAAGACAATCTATAAACCAACGTGACACTCTGGAAACCAATGGACCATAATACACACCCGCACGTCGGATCCTAAACCCATCATACATACCAGTGTTTACCCACAGTTTTGGATATTGTCTTTAGGGGAACGGACAATTTGCGTATATCAATCCAAAATCTTTTGAAACACCTTTGAATCTGACAAGATAATCTTTAAACAAACGAGACTTTCAAAAAACGTACGAAAAACTCCCAAAACCCAAAACACATTAGGGTGTAGGGTCCGGGATTTAGGTGTTAAGATATATATATATATATATATATATATATATATATATATATATATATTAATTTTTTCATTTTTCGTCATTCTTAGGGCCCTCCTCCTCCATCTTTGTCCTTGATCAAGATGATGACAATCAGTTTGAAGTGTAATGGACATCATTTAACAGTGGCTACGACCACTCTTTGTTCTTATTTGAAATAGAAAGTCATTGTTCTTATTTGAAATAGAAAGTTGGCAGTGAACACATTGATGTAAAAAGAAACTTTTCTTTGATTTTTTAATAACCAATGTACTTTTTGTCAGTATTATCCTTATTATTTTACTATGGCTTTTTAGTACATATGTGAAATTATATTACTACTAGAGGGGCGCACCAGCGATTCCCGGTGTGGCCCTCATTTACGCTGAAAGATAGTGTGTAAGCTAGGTATTTTCCTGACGAACATCATTATCACTAGTGTTTGTTTCAATAGGAATCATGTCCTTTAATCTGATCCAGTTTTTTCTGGAATAGATTATTGGAGTTTTTTCCTTGTTCTTATTTATAGCAGTAGAGTCTTGTTCTGTGGTTGGAATATTTGCCTCTTGTTCAGTGGTGGAGGGTTCATGATTATGATCAATGATAGGACATTGTTCTTCCTCATTATTATCTGATGAATCAGAATTAAAGTGAGGAAGGGACATGTCTTTATCAGAATCTATCATGATTTTCTCCCCCTGAATGAGAGACTTCCCTGTAAAGTATGGATGCATTTCATAAAAGGTAACATCCTTTGACACAATCACCTTCTTTGTAGGAGGATGATAACACTCATATCCTTTCTGTGTGTTGGAGTATCCAATGAACACACACCTAACAGATCTGGGATCTAACTTTCCCCTGTTAGGTTGATGCATATGGACAAACACCTCACAGCCAAACACTTTAGGGTGAACCCCTTCAGTCTTTAAAAAATCTGGAAATAGTTTAGTAAGAGTCTCAATAGGACTCTTCTTTTCCAGAATTTTGGTAGGCATTCTATTAATCAGATGAGCAGCTGTTAGGACTGCTTCTCCCCAAAAAGTTTTTGGTACATTCATTTGGAAGAGAAGAGCCCTAGCAGTATCCATAAGATGCCTGTTTTTCCTTTCAGCCACCCCATTCTGTTGGGGTGTGTGAACACAAGATGACTCATGAATAACCCCTTTTTCTTCCAAAAAAGGATTTAAGAACTTGTTGAAATAGTCTCTTGCATTGTCAGTTCTGATTTTCTTGATTTTTACATCAAACTGAGTCAGTATCATGTTGTAAAAGACAGGAAAAATCTAAGCAAGATCAGATTTTTGTTTCATAAGGTATAACCATGCGGTTCTGGTACAGTCATCAATAAAGGTGACAAACCAGTGTGCTCCATTGATATTAGGGTTAGTAGATGGACCCCAAATGTCACTATGTATAAGATTAAAAGGATAAACAGAAAGATTAGAGGAAATAGGATAAGGCACCCTTTTATGTTTAGCAAACTCACATTCATTACATTTGAAACCTTCAGAATTCAATACTTTACATAAGGTAGGAAACAAATGCATAAGAATCTGAAAAGAGGGATGACCAAGTCTCCTATGATATAACATAATCTTATCATGATTAAAACTAGACAAAAAGGATGACATCTGACAACTAGTCTTGTTATCATCTTCATTCTTCAAAATATAAAGACCTTCTTTAGCCCTAGCAAGTCCAATCTTCCTCATTGTTTCTAGATCCTGTATCACACAGAAATTAGTAGAGAACATAACATAGCATTTATAGTCTCTAGTTAGTTTTCTGATAGATATAAGGCTAGCAGAAAGATTTGGAACATGCAGAACATCCTTTAAGGTCAAATTATCATTTATTATCACATTGCCAATGCCTGCAACACTGATTGAGGAGCCATTAGCACCAGTAATGCTCCTTTTAGTAGTACAGGGCAGATAAACAGAGAAACAAGTAATATTAGGGGTCATATAGTCAGTAGCTCCAGAATCAACAACCCAATCTTTAGTGACATTCTGATTCAAGAGATTTAGGGAAGCCATACCTGAAAACACCATAGATGATGAGGGGTTTTCCAAGGTATCCAGAAACTTCCTTAACTTCTCAATTTCAGATTGTCCAAGACTGGGGTTCTGATTCTTGGAGATTTGATCCATCCCCTGAGTATCACTCTCAGACTTGCCAGAATTTGCTATGTGAGCCAAGGGTTCTTTGGTTTTTCCCTGGCCTCCCATGCAATTTCCAACAGAACTCCTTAGTGTGCCTGCTCTTTTTACAGTGAGTACAATAGAGGTTGTCCCTATCTCCAGATTTAGAGACTTGCCTTTGATTGGAGAATTTCTTATCCACATTTTCCTTAGACTCATTGGTCTTAGGATAGTTGTTTTTGTTTTGTCCAAAGATATGAAATGAACCCTCGATGGTAGTAGTGTCCAAAGATGACACCCTCCTACCCTCTTCTCTTCTTACCATAGACATGGTTTCATTCGAGAGAGGGTAATTCAGTTTTACCAAGAATCTGCACCCTTATAGGATCAAATTCCTGGTTCAAACCAACCAGAAAGGAGAAGATTCTTTCCCCTTCAACCATTCTTTTAAGGGTAGTGGCATCATCACTATCTTTCATTTTGATGCATTGATAGTGATCTAGTTCTTGCCACAGCCCTTGTAGAAGGCTAGAGTATTCAGTGATAGATTTATTTCCTTGCGTAGTATTCTGAATTTTTACCTTCATTTCATAGATTTGGGCTGCATCCTTAACCTTATAGTAGGTTTGTTGTACATGGTCCCATATCTCCTTGGCAGAATTCAGAAACATGCAGGTATCACTGATTTCTGTGATCATTGTGCTCCACAGCCAGGACATCACCATCGAATCCTTCTCATCCCAGCTAGCAAACTTGGGATCAGTAGGGGCAGGTCCAGTTCCCAGCAAATGGCTCCGTTTGCCTCTACCTTTCAAGTAGGTTCTGACAAACTGAGACCATTTAAGGTTGTTCTTACCATTCAGCTTATAAACAGCTTGAATGTTTTGAAGTTCCCCAGAGATTATGGGGTTTTCAAAAGAAGAAGAAGAAGAAGTAGGATCAGTAGCTGTACTAGTTGCAAATGACTCAGCCATTGATCAAGAAAGAACTGAGATTTGAAATTTGAATTATTAAAGGAATCCCAGAAAAATAGCCTAAGGCTCCGATACCATGTAAGAAATAAAGCAATAAGGAAAGTATTCTTTTAGGGGGGTTCTATTTGCACCCCCCTATTTACTACTTGCACCCACTTACTACTTGTACCACAAAAATTACTTCAAAGACCCCGATGATATTTTATATGTGGAACGTCGACCACACTGGTGTTCTTGTGGAACACCAACGTCGATCCACAGTGGCGTTGGTGTTCTTGTGATCGACGTTGGTGTTCCACAAGGAACACCAGTGTAATGACGCTCCTTATATAAAAAGTGTTAAATCTTAGAACGTCGACCCATGACTTTTCACCGGTGTTCCTGGTGGCATACCAACGTCATCGACATCGACGTTGGTGTGCCACAACGAACACCAGTGTGAGTGACGTTTTTTTCATCCGAAAAAATATTCATTAATGTGGTGCAAGTAGTAAATAGGGGGGTCCAAATAGAACCCCCCCTTCTTTTATTATTAGAATAGAAAGCTCATTAAAGATTATTAAAACAACCCTCTTTCTTAAATACTAAGAGGGTAGATCCAACGGCTAGTTGGATAAAAGGTAAAGCTGGGAACACTATTCCAACGGTAACAATGGACAGTGTTCCATCAAACAGCTAGGAAAGAGCCAAACTAACAGCTCTTTTGTACACTTAATTACATCTTAATATATAAAATAGTAAGTGTAATAAAAGTGATAAAAGATTTACATAATAATAAAATAATAGAAATAATAAATAAGGGCATATTCTAACAAAAGTCTATGTGGTGTTTTACGGAGTAATATTCAGTGATGAGTATTAGTAGAGGTGTGCATGTTGTAGAGGCATCCCACGTTTGGGAATGTGTGGAGAGATTATTCATGTGCATATTCAAAAATGTAAGCCTGGTCTTGTTAATGACTAAAGCATTAACTCATCCCGTGTTCATATGAGCAGTTGTTTCAAAGAGGCTTCAAAGGAATATATATATGTATGTGGTCTATCAACCGTAGTATACTAATGAAGGATGATCTAACCTCATCAACAAAAATGATGACAGGAGCAAGCTGGCTGGCAAAGGAGAAAAGGGCCTTCGTAAGCTTTTCAGCATCCCCAAACCACTGCAGAAGAGACCATTGATTTCAATGAACGAAATAAAATAACCTTAACAAGAAGCAACTATATTTTTTGTGATTAAAGTAATTAATTTGCTCATAAACATGCGAAGTGCTGTCTTTCTGATCCACGTTCAGAAAACTCAATCAATGCTAGGAGGTCATTACCTGTACAAATTGGACATTGCATAATTTTGATATGCATCGGATGGAATGGGCAATAGCACAGTCAGTTACTGATTATCTTAGTGGCACTTATACCAATCAAAAGATTAATTGAAAGCTACACAGAAAGAAGTGTAAAAAGTTTATGAACTGAGATTCAGAAGTGGTTTTACATGTCTATTTTTTTGTTTTCCAACCTACATGCAAACATGATGAACTAGATAGTTAACAGGCAAACTAGACAAACAAAACATCGCACACAACAATAAAGAGAACATCAGCAGCCACGTTCGGTGTATAATAGCTACACATGATAGTACTTGATAGACAGCATAAAGTTATGATATTAACTGTTTCCTGTGTGTCATAGTACAGTGGTAGGTTCAAGCAATCAGTCAGCCCAAACATAGAGCACTCTAAGAATTCTATTTTTCCAAATCTTTTGTTTTTATTTTCTTGCCCATTCTTGGGAATGGATATGGGCCAAGAATGCAAGCCAGTCAAAAAAATTGTAGAATTGAACAGACAAATCAATAGGTTTTCAGCTTAACAAGTAAAACAATGAGGCGTTATACAGTGATTCTCAGAATCCCGAAGCACAATATACACACACATACCCCATTGTAAGCATAAGACCAGCGCAGAATTACCTTTGATGTAAGTGTCGAACCAGTTATGCTGATAAAATTGGCACCTGCTTCTGTTGCAAGCGCCTTTGCAAGAAGGGTCTTCCCTGTACCCGGAGGCCCAAAGAGCAAAATACCTTTGCAAGGCTTTGCCAAAAAAACATAACAAAGATTACCAACTATGACGCACTGAATCGGAAAGAGAAACCATTAACACGGTATTTAAGTACCCGCAGCAAATTTCCATGAGAGAAAAGCTCAGGTCTGCACATTGGGAGAATCACAAGTTCGTTAAGTGCTTTCTTCACATCTTCAAGAGCACCAATATCATCAAACTTGACACCAATTTCCCCAGGTGGAACAACAGATGAAATGAAGTTGTTCTCGTACTCGTTTTTTGCTAAATTCTGCGAAATCGGTATCATATGTCAGCATGAACTAAAAAAATTGCAAGTAAACTGGTGGCGGATTAATACCTTCAAGTTTTGAGAAGGCTTCTTTGATGCTTTTTCCTGCCCTTTTAGCCTCAGGATCGCAATCTCAAAGCTTTACAAGAATTTGAAAGGATGTAAATTAAGTAAACTTTCATAAATCCAATCGGATTTGATCTACTGTACATGAAATGCACAATAGCAGTGTCAGCAAGACAACTACGTTTCACGAGGCACATACAATCGATCCCCTTTAATGCAGGGAATGTGGCAAGAAGACAAGTAATGATTTCTGGCCCAACCAACAACCTTTTCAGCTTCTGCAAACAGAAAGCTAAACATGCTTCACCAAAAAGTTGCCCAAACAACTAAAAATATCTGAAGTGAAGATATAACGAAATGACAACAGGAAAATAAAAGGCCTCCTACAGCTAATCAGCCAACACTTCATGCCAAATTTATGAAGCAAGAGGACCAACCCTCAGAATCATTTTAAGTTATTCAACAAGAATCAATGCCAAAAAAGGGCACTTTAGGCACATGGATGCATGTTGTATATGCAGGTTTGGGGAAAAGGCCCGACCATTTAGGCCTGTTGTACATAGCCCACCTTGTATTTCTAAAAGGGGTTGTTTCCACGGCTCAAAACCATGTTCTCTAATGACACAAAGACAGCTTTTACCGATATACAAGAATCAGCAAGTAAAGAAAAAAGGGTGGTTCTGGATCCAGAGAAAGAAGTAGGGACAACCGGGGCAAGGGAAGAGCTTCCTCAAAGAATGGGTGAGCATTAGAGGATGCTGCTGTTGTTAAGATCCTTAGTTTGATTGGTTAAACCATGTAGACAGGTCCAAGTATGTTGAGTCAGTTACTCCTGGAGGAGCTGTAAATATTTTGTTCATTTACAATATTTCTGACTTTAAGAGAAAGAACAAGTCTTCTGCACAATGCATTGAGCATTGAGAAAAGCACCAAGCGGATACACACTATCAATGACAAATGCTGCATTTGTATCTACTATATTGATTTCCACATCATAAGCCGAGCATTTCAAATAAGACAGAATCAGCAAATACTTCATCTCAGCAATTATTCTCTTTCACTATACTAGTTACATAAGGACAGCTCGGTGCATGGAGGCAAATTAGTAATGTGACAAATTCATATCCTTCACGAATTGGGAAGTAATTGCTAGCAATCAGGGATATCAGATATGATGATAAACCATGTAAAAAAGCAGCTTGGGTCTGGTCACCAAACCAGCTTTTGGAATGATGTGGGGTACTTCTGGGAAGATTGATTGAGAGCAGCAGTGTGAACATACAAAGACAACATACTGGAAAAGGAGGCTATAGTGGCAGATGTGATACAAAATTGGGAATGGAAATGGCAAGTTTAATTTAAACATGTATACACTTTAAAAAGCCACAACCTCACATGTGGGCTTCCCAACACGTGGGCAAGAAGCAGTAGCAGTACGGTAGAAATGCAGTAGCAGTAAGGTAACAGCATCTGTAACAGCTTCTCTATTTTCTATTAAAGGTGCAACAATGAGTTTTGATCTTCAAGACCTTATGTTGTGATACCATAATAAATTACTATCTCACCTAAAAGCTTTGATTGTTTGGAAGAAGTGTGATATACACATGTATACATTCGAACAAAAACGTACAAAGAAAACAGAACTCAAAATATCCAGTAAACAAGACTAATCCTGTTGGGGGGGAAATTCAAAAGAGATATTATCAAAAGCATTTATGTCATCAGACATGGCATGGGAAACAACTAAGTAGTACTGCAATAATAGAAAACAACAACATGAGTAAGAGTAAAATCAGGACCAAAACTCACTTCGCTTTGTCAATATCACCCCATCAGTATTTACATGTAAAAGGTCCGTGCATGATAGTCCGTGTTCCTCAAGAACCTGAAATGAAATAAAAAAATATAAAATATAAAACCTAAAACCCATACATCCGAATTGGATCTCATAATTATAGAAAACACAAGAAAGGTATCTAGACTGCCCACAAGTATAATGGCAAGTTCTCAATGAGCTCAGCTTATCAATTGCAAGGAGAGAAACAAGTTAGCAGACAAAAGGCCTGGCGTCATACTTAGGCCTTTCTTGTACCTCAGCAGAATCACTATTCATTGTGACAGTTTAGAAATGGGAATATGCTTATGTAAAGAAGATGCACGAAGAGCAGTCTAATACGGTTATGTAAAAAATATGCACGAAGGGCAGTCTAATACAGTTAGTATGTCGGATGACTGAAGAGAGTACTTTGCATGTGTTCTAAGATTTTGTCATGGGTTCACCAAGTGTGGCAGAGGATGGTTAGCAGTGGATAACGGAACTTGTTTGTACAATGGTCTCATGAGATGGGGCATCCTACTCGGCTACTCCTGCCGAAACCATGTAACTTAACATTTGTAAAGTTGGTGAGAAGAATATGGCACACAAGGAAAACCTTTTGTCATTTGGGGTTTTGTCTGAACCAATAACTCAGTGATGGCGATAGCTGCTTGACAATAAAATACTGACATTGTGGATCCACAAGCATTCCATCCTCGTACTTTCAAGAAAGAGGAAACAAATATAAGTTTCTACATATGCATGTATTTTGTTACCTTATGTAATTCATTCAGGTTGCTTCGTAAAATAACAATTTTTCTGTCTTCCTCAACTTGTTTATTGAAAGTTCTAAGAAGAACCTCCTCCTGGAAACCACCCCAACAAAAGCACAATGCTAATTAAAGAAGCAATTAGTGTACAACATAGTCGGCAAACAAAACACATCTGCTATAACTAGGTCCATCAAGAAGGAAGATGAACTAAGCCAACAATTAATTTGGTCATGAAATGGACAAATGCATAACAAAAACGTGATTGTGCTTTCAAATGTAAATTAGTCTCAGTTGTTGTATGCAAATCATAGCTCTAAGGATAAACAAGCCTTGTTGAATCAGTAGGTAGGTACACCAGAAGGTACTAACATCATCCAGAATAATAAAAGGCTTTATGTTAGTTTCCATTCCTCAGCTCAATGTCAAAAGGTAGCTTTTCATTACGTGGTATCACCTACAATCCTCAAATGGGAAGAAAGGTACTAAATTAGATTATATTCCCTCCGTCCCTAAATATAAGTCATCCTAGAACTTTCACATAGTTTAAGAAAGTTGTTAAATGTCATTAATGTATGGTTAAAATGCCTAATACAAGCTTTGACTATCATAAATGCAATAGTTGTAAAGTAAGTAAAAGTGGTTGGATGGATATAACTTAGGTGTAAAATGAGGAAAAATGTTAATAAATGCTCTCTTGGTATAGTAAATGACTATTATTAAGTGGCAAAACAAAAAGCTAGAATGAATTCTATTTAGGGACGGAAGGAATATTGTTTTTCCAGTACTTTTCTTTTGAAAATCAGGAAACTGTTATTAATAATGAAAAAGCACCATACAAAGTAAATCTTTTCTTTTTGCTTTGAAGGTCCAGCTTGAAAGCCGACAGGAAATTCAATGGTGGGGGATTGTCTGGCACAAGAAGAAGATTCCAAGGTACACTTTCATCACTTGGTTAGTCTGCAAACAGAGGCTATATACTCTGGATAGACATTTGGATTAAGGGGTGGTTCATCCCAGCAGAAAAGGGATAAGTCCCATGTTCACCTTTTCTCCGTATGTTCAATTGCTAAGCAGATCAGGAGTGCCTATTTAGGACAAGTGGATTTTTAAGTCAGAGTGGTTATCCGGGAGGAGGCACTGGTTACTGTCCAACAGGTAGATTTCAAGTTGAGTGCTGCAGCTGGGACTTACAGTGGTAATGCATATGGTACAGATGGAGAGAAACAAGTAATTTGTTCAGCAAAAATTAACACCCTGCTACAACGGTTAAATCTGAAGTGCTTGACCCTAATAGACTACGTGTATCAAAATAGAGAAAGATGGTGAAGAGCAAACTCAGCTGGAAGATTGCTGTTAATTTCTGTTTCAATTTCAGCATTTTCGAAAGCTAAGCGGATTCTGTATATTTGTGTTTTTGATCGTACACCTAGTTGGATTTTACAGCTTTCTTCATTAATAACAAAACAACCCCTGATATAAAAAATAATAATGAAAAAGCAGTCTTCAGATTGAGCTTCAAGATCATGTTCAACATCTTTAGCTGCAGATAAAACAAATGTCATTATCTGCTTGTGTTTTGATTGGTAGCCCAATTCAGGGAATTATTGGAGTAAAGCAACAGACATAATATGGGGAAAATAGAAAGAAATAATGAACCTCTCCACGTCAATATCTTCCCTTGTTCCAATCAGATTCCTCATTTGGTAATTTGGGTACTCAAGATAACAACTACAAGGCACTCATACTCACAAACACCACCTACATTACTTTATCTATTTGCAATTAACGAGCTTATTCGTATTCATTAACATTTAAGGAGCAATTCTACAAATATTACACCCTCCAATCCTTTTTTTGCCCCTAATTAATTGCTATTTTTAGAAACGGAGTGATTTGCTACTTTCAACCCAATCCATCCTGGCATCCTCATTCATGAGGTGAGAGAAATTTTTATCTCAAAACTCTTATTATTTACTACCTCTTTATACGTATCTTGAAATCTTAATGACAAATAAAAAGGAACCAAAGGAGTAGCAATTATGGAAACCGGGCCACCAGGTTTCTACTAGTGGGAAAAATACACAAAAGCACAGTGAAACTAAACTCTCAATTAGAGTAATTAGTAAATTGAGTAACTACTAATCAAGCAAATAAGCATACCATCAAGCCAATATATGGTTGGCTCATGAACTTCATCTGCATTTGTTCCACCAACATCCAATATCACTGCAACTTGGTTCTTCTTCACCTCAAACACCTCACCTTGCTGGCCACTGGCAACAGACCTAGGCAAACAAACATCGTAAGTAAAATCCAAATTTACCATTCAATAATAAGTGATTAATTAGTAGGCATCTTCTTGAAGTGGCAAGAAGTATCATGTTTACCATGAAAGTGCCTAAGCTCCCATGGGGGAGGCAGTCTTGACTGCCACCTATCTCATCAATAGAATGTCATCTAGAGTACTAAGTTTCAAGACACCTATCTAGGTGTTAATTGAGCTTCACCCTCACACTCATCTCATGAACTCTCTACCCCTGAAGGCGTTTGGATGTGCATGTTTTGTACATATACATATACAAAACAGGGGAAAACTTTATCCTTGAGCTATAAAATGTATCTTTGTTGGGTATTCACCCTCCCAACATTGATACAAGTGCTATTGTCCTACCACCAGGAAATTCTACAATTCTAAAGATGTTACTTTCATTGAGGAGCAATCCTATGATAATCCTGAGCCTCAAGGGGAGAATTTCCAAGAATATCATGCAACTTGGAACATTGAAAATCCCATCCCTGAGGATGGTCAAGACACTGATACGGATACCACTAATGAACAGACCCAAAGTCATCCAGGGAATGTTCAAACTGAATCTAATTCCAATGAGCAACCCTGTGAAAATCATGAACTAAGGGATGATGTTCCTGGAAATAGTATCACTGTGTACTCAAGAAAAAGAAAGGCAACTTCGCAGCATCCTGAAGATGATGCTCCTGTTTTGGACAGTAACTCTGACACCTCTGGGGATAACCAATCCTCTGAGAATCAGAACTCTGAAAAACAAGAAACTTCATCTTCTTCTCAGACTGAGGATCATGATTCTGACTTCTCGGAAAGTCATGAAACTGTTAGCCCCAACAATGAAAATTCCATTGCTAAGGGAAAGGGGTAAGAAGTTGTACTTCTCACCCTATTTACAACTTTGTTTACCATGATCACCTGTCACCCAAGTTTCATGCATTTATAGGATATCTGGACACTGTCCAGAGTCCTAAAGATGTGTATGAGGCTACGAAAAGTCCTAAGTGGAAAGGTGCCATAAAGGATGAAATGGATGCCCTTAACAAAAATGGCACTCGGAACATCACCCATATCCCAGCTGGAAAGAAACCAGTAGGGTGTAATTGGATCTTCACCATCAAATGCAATGCTAATGGTTCTCTTAATAGATACAAGGCTAGACTTAGGGCAAAATGTTTTAATCAATCTTATGGGATTGACTATTATGAAACCTTTGCCCATGTTGCCAAGTTAAATACTATAAGGGTCCTAATGAGCATTGCAGCTGATCTGGACTGGCAATTAACTCAACTTGACATCAAGAATGCATTCTTGAACGGTGACCTAAAAGAAGAAGTCTGCATGCAAATACCCCCTGGTTTTGAAAAACTGGGAAGAAAGGTGAAGTCTGTAAACTTAAGAAAGCCCTTAATGGGCTCAAACAATCTCCCAAAGCATGGTTTGGGAGATTTACTAAGTTCATGATCAATCATGGATTCCATCAATGTCATTTCGACTAGACCTTGTTCACCAAATCTACTAGACCTAGGAATTTGACCATCTTAGTTGTCTATGTAGATGATATTGTTCTAACAAGAAATGATTAAAGAGAGATCAGAGAAATAAAGGCATCCCTGGCCAAAGCCTTTGAGATAAAAGTTTTGGGAGATCAAGTATTTCCTGGGAATGGAAATTGCTAGAAATAAAGATGGCATTTCCATGTCTCAAAGAAAATACACCCTTGATCTACTAAAAGGAACAGGGATGCTGGGATGTAAACCAACAGGCAGCCTTGTTGAACGAGGTCTCAAACTTGGCAAGGAGAGATATCAAAGGCTGGTAGGCAAACTCATATATCTCTCTCATACATGGCCTGATATAAGTTTTGTTGTAAGTAAGGTCAGTCGGTTCATGCATAGACCCACTGAGAGGCACATGCATGTTGTGGAAAGGCTCATCAGATTCCGAAAGAAGAACCATGGTCAAGTCTTCTGTTCAAGAAGCAGCTCGAGAGAAGTCAAGATTTATACTGATGCTAATTATGCTGGTGCAATCACAGGCAGAAGAACAATTTTTGGAAATTGCACCTATTTGGGTAGAAGAACTATTTTTGGATATAGCACCTACATTTAGGGAAAATTGATCACTTGAAGGAGCAAGAAATAACATGTGGCTCCAGGAGTGGTGCAGAGTTTGAATTGAGAGCCCTTGCTCAAGGATTTTGTGAAGGCCTTTGAATTAGGAAAATTATGGCTCAACTTCGATTCCCTATCTTTACTCTTGTTCAGCTTCTATGTGACAATATTCCTGCCCTATGTATTGCTGAAAACCCCACTCAACATGATAAGACTAAACATGTTGGAGTGGACAGACACTTCATAAGAGAGTCATAAGAGAAAAGACCGACAATGGGGACATTCTTCTTACTCATGTTCCCTCAAAGAATCAAGTGGCTGATATACTTACTAAGGTTGTGAGCATTCAAGTTTTTCAGCACCTTCACTACATGCTTGACTGCATAGACATATATAACCAACTTTGAGGGAGAGTGTTGAATTATGCTGTTTGTTGGTGTTTACTTGATCCTTGCTTAGTTCTAATCTGTGTAATTAGGCTAGTTTATATTAAGGATCAATGTGGCCCTGTATTTACTGTTCATAGCCTTTGTACTTCTGCAACTTGGCTTTTCTAGCCGTTAAAGAGTCCTTTCTATATAATAGAAAAACAAAGGACCATTATGTAACTCGATAAGGTTCTTGAATAAGAGTTTATCATTTTCTCTCCTTTCTTGCTCATTTCTACAGATGGTTCTCTGTACCACCGAGCCTATAACACGGAACAGCAATACGAAGCAAACACAGTTTTAGGGTAAGCAGAAACAGAAACAAAGGGGATAAGGAAAATATTAAATTAGGGTCACTTGTAGAAACATTATATTCTCCATCCATCCCTTCTCTCTTTCTCTCCCCACGTGGTCGGGAAAAAACAAAAACAAAAACAAACAAAACAAAACAAACAAAAAAGAAGAGCTCATTTAAATTGGACAACAAGGTACAACCTGTTGTCAGCTCCAAGGCAAGCTGGCGGTCCAATGTATTTGACTCGATCCCCTGCCACAGAGAACATACTACAATCAGATGCGAACCCCGTATAGCTAACATATACATGATTACAGACCCATCAAAAAGGAAAGGAAAGCATCTAAGAACAACAGTTTTTTTGCAAATGCTCAACTCCATTTTTACATGATCAAGATTAAAAAGGGAAATAACTCTTACTCATCCATGTTTACCTACTTGTGCTTTCGTTTTTAAGAATGTAACCAATTTACAATGAAACAAAATCACTAGACGAGGAGGAACACTCAAATATAACCCCAACAGGAATGTATGAACAGACAGCCTTTCATGATGAACCTAAGGAGCACACGGACTATAATAGAGAACTGACCTTTAGATAAAGCATAATCATTAAAATCTACATTACAAGCGGCTTACTCAATAATCATTGAGAGCAAAACGACTTGAGAGGGAGAATAATATGAGAAAGAAGAAAACCGAAGGTAACCTTGATACATAAAAAGCAGCTAAATTTGAGAGAAGGGGGGGGGGGGGAAATTGGAAATAGTGCATCTTATATAAAACATTATGAACCGGATATTTTGGATGCAAGAAGAAATGAAATTCATAGTGGAATCCCCCAGTGAGTACGGAGCAAAGAAGATGGACTTTGGTCACCAAGACAAAAGACGTTTAATTGGATGACAGACTCCATCCTTGCTATTTTCTTGGATATGCCAATGAGGATTTGAGCTACATGGAGCAGGATCTACAGAGAAATGGTCATAAAAAGCACAGGTGTTCTCTTTCCAAGATGAGATGTCTGGACACCAAAAGGGTTATATTATATATCTACTGTAAAAGATTATACAAAGTTCTGGCCAATAATGCCAGAAATGAAGGGTAAAAAAAATAATAAAAAGGGGGGGGGGGGAGGATCCCCACCATGTCATCTGAGACAATTTTGTGAGATGGATATCTTCTACAAAGTATCACACTAGAGATTCTGATGAAGAGGCATATAACATCCAAGAAGTGTGATCATATGAAGACAGTTCGATGACAACAAGGCAAGACGAGACGGAGAGGCATATAACATCCAAGAAGTGTGATCACACTAGAGATTCTGTAGTGATAACAGCTGATGAAGAGGCATATAACATCCAAGAAGTGTGATCATATGAAGACAGTTCGATGACAACAACGCAAGACGAGACGGAGAGGCATATAACATCCAAGAAGTGTGATCACACTAGAGATTCTGTAGTGATAACAGCTGATGGAGAGGCATATAACATCCAAGAAGTGTGACCATATGAAGACAGTTCGATGACAACAACGCAAGACGAGACGGATTTTCTCATGTAAAAGACATGCCTAAAACTGCTTAACAAAATGGACCTTCAAGAGAGACACTTTTGCATCTCACTGTGATCAATAAGCAACAAGAAAGAAATTAACTATCCCTTACCCCTCCAACCAGCTCTTTCCATAAACACATTTGAACTGCAATTCATACTTTATCCTACTAACTCTACCAAGTACTAAACTCAAAGCTGGTTGTGATTGATTTACAATATTGCATTCTAATAGCACTAGAATACAATAATATTACACACACATTATCCCTTTTCTATAATCTGCGTTACTGAAAAGACTGTATAATATTTCCAGGAATTACATGACAAGATGTCATTAACATTATTCTTGCGTCACTCAGAGTCCGGATTCATGATTCATATATTCCTAGAAACAGATATGTAAGCCAAAAGCAACTGGACTTTAATCCAAACACTTGCTTTAATGCATTATAAGACGGGATATTGTCCAAATTAGAAACAAATCTCCTACCTTTCCTGAAAGGCCTGTTAGCTTTATATGAAGGCTCATTGACCTCCTCATGTGATGATTCAGGGACACCTTCAGATTCCCCCGAAACATGCTGAAAGTTACAATCAGACATTAGGATTTAATTTAAAAATGGACAAACAGTCCGAGCCAGAAAATAGATCCTAAAGAAAACCCCCACACATACTCCTACTATATTCTAACTAAATGTCTAAACTAGACAAGTAACATATATTGAGGAAGAGTTATAAATCCATATAGAGTTAAATGAGAACACCAATGACAAAATTCAGAGTACATCAGCAAAAATATTCAAGTGCGATAACGAGATTTTTTATGTCGATCAAACTTTGTAAAGGTGAACCAACACTCCATCGCAAGGATTTCATTTTGGAAAAAAGTTGCATACACAGTTTCTGAATACACCAATAAAAGATAGAAAAATTATGATATGTATGTGTACTTCAACAATTCATACTTTTAAACTAATCTCACCGACATTTAAAGGTCATGATGCAACTATGGGTGCTTGTAGTAGCAACTATGGGTGAATGTACCACATTTAACATTCTAATTTAAATAATCAAACAACTAATCCAAATGCTCCTTTTTCCACATAAGTTTAACTTAAGAAATATGAGTAGTCAGATGAAAGTTGCATAAGAATTTACTTTCTCGAAGTCTTCTAAGCTATAAGGAACAAGCTTTTTCAAGGCTTCAGCAGATGCCTGTACATTCTTCATCATCCTTACTGGTTTCTGATTTTGCCTCAGCGCTGCTTGACCAATCATCTTCATTACCAGCATCATTCTCATCCTCGATTTCTGACTCAGAATGCTCTTCACCTGATTCTGCATTATCCTCATCTGATTCATTCTCAGACAAACCATCCTCCCCAAAGTCCTGACAAGACCAAGCATATCCAATATCTAATAAAATACGAATAATGCCAGAATAACAGAGCTAAGATAAAACCCTCTTGTTCTATTATTTGCAACATTTCTTTTTCTGTGTGAATTGTAAATTTTCCATCCATGAGAAAAATGTAACATAAAAAAAATACTTACACAGAGAGGACGGTATATAAATACACTTCTAACCCCTTTGATCTCTACAGATCAAGCAAAAAGAAACCTAGATAACCCACAGCTTAAAGAAAATTCTATGGCCAGTATTACAATTCACAGCAATTTCAAAAAATGGCACACTCTTCATAACCCCACTCCATGAGATTGCAAGAAGTTTAACATTGGAAATGATGTCCTAAGCTTTGTGGTTTGGACCCTGCAATTTTTCATGCCACGTCTGTATGCTGTGGCTGTCAAATTGTGAATCAAAGCCAAGCATTCTACCTCTAGAATTTAGATTCCCATTTATCATCAATGGCACAATCCTTTGCGACAATCCCTTTTCACTCTCTGAAGACTGATGTTTCCTCTGCTATTATACTCAGATGCCCATTAACTGGGATACATGAATTAAATCCTGAATCAGAACCTCAGAAATGTTTACCAATCAGCATTTTCACAAAGAAAACAAAATTATCGCATAGACTATCCCACCCTCTTCTGATGTCAAAAACACCACAAGCTTTCCAAGAGCTTACAGATCCCTACCCTGCTACACAAGCACCACCAATGCTTGGCTGCTTGCACAGATAATCAAGGCTAACTCTATTTCTCCCGTCTAAGTTTTTTTCCTCAACAATATTTTCCCTTCTCCAGAATGCGAAGCAAATGTCATGTGCATTGCTTCTTATTGAAGCAAATACCCTTCGACAGCAAATTTGTGTTTTCACCCCTTGATAATTTGTTATCTACAATACCTAGGTTATACCATAACCAGGTAAGGAAACTATACTGGCTGCAAATAACAATATCTGAATACCAAGGTTGTCAGATTAGCTGTGAATTGTGCTTAATTTAAGGTTCAAATTAGGAGGTTGAAATTGAAAACTGCACAAACAGTATATGTGGCAATCCAACAAAGCCAAAAAAATTGCAGCCTCCAGCAGAGAATTTGCATTGAGTAGGTAGCAATTGGTATCCGAAGTCACTCAAGCGCCAACTAATAAGGTATCAAGTTAACAGGTCATAATTACTCCCTCCATCCCCGAGTTATTATCCTATTTTCCTTTTGGTAAGTGGTCCGCAAAAGCGACCATTTGATACTTCAGTTTATAAACCGTCCCTGTACTTCGAACTCATTGTCATGCATATACATAGCACTAGATGCTCCACCGCCTCCAAGAACAATAGTATGAGGTGATAGAATGAATAAATGCATTTAATAAACATTTTTCAAATCTACACCTACAGTCAATGACAGCGAGACTGCATTTTAAGCATCTCAAGGGGTCTAATACTGGGTTTTGTAGCAGTAACAAGTATTTCAAAGAAGCTATCAAATTTGGATATGAAGACTGAGTGTGTGACTGAAACAAATGAAGAGGTAATGTGAAGGAAATCAATAATCGAACTTTTAACAGTCCAAGGGCTCATGGATTGTCCTAAAGACTCTAGGTCAATTTACTTTTGAACAACATAGATTTTGTGAACCTTTATCTCCTGATGATGCACTGTCTTATCACATGATACCCTGACAAAGTTATCACATATCCAATCAAACTAGCCCATGATACAGTTGTGCATAGTCTGGCATTTCACAATAACTATCTAGAGTCATATCAAATGCAGCATACCACAAGGTCGTTGCACTTCATTTCAAATCTTACGAATCCAAACATTGACAGCTCTCGGATATTTTCAACTTCTATGTGGCAATCAAACATGCCAGAAAGAAGCTTTCTACTAGCATGATCCATGACATCCATGGGAGCAGCTTAGATGTCTGTCTGGGCAGTTGAAGAGGAAGCTAAGGTCAAATCTAATGCTAAAGAAGCAGGTATTATCAGGGAGGGCTAACGGAGTGGGGACAAACGCAGGAGAAGGGTTCTGAATTGCAGAGGTTTACTGATAGTACCCCTGATGAAATCCCATCTACAGTCTGTATGTAAGATGAAATTGCGTGAATACCAACTCAGTCCACGCCATTCTACGTCACAGGTGCTCTGTCATCTTAGCGGCAAGAGAAGCAAAAACAGGACTGTTCTAAGATTGTTTGATGTAAGAGAAAGGCACTTAGAGTCGCTGTGATCTTGTAAGTGGTCTCTTAGAAACGACCAAGTACACAAAATAGACATCAGAAATGGGGCGTTGCAAGGGAAAATTACTGATGCCTTTGTGATACTGCTCAAGAATCTCACGAGCATTCGTTTTTCTCTTGACCTTATTTTACTAGAGTGTGGTATCAGATCTTGAGACTACTGCTATGACCAATGAGATTGTGTATGGGATAACCTAGTGGAAATGGCTTCTGATTAAAGTTGGAAGACTCAATTTCATAAGGAACTCGTGCGGATTTCTTTTCAGCTGCGTTATACTACATATGGAAAAGAAGAAAAATGCCAACATGCCCTAGCTTAAGTAGTTAGGGTTGATGAAATGGGAAGAAGAGATCCTAGGTTCAAATACCAATAGCAGCTTGTGTGAGTTGTTGTCCACTTGATGTGGTAATCATGCCTACCTTTGGTAGTTAAATCTTATTGTCTCAGTAAAGTAGGAATAGCAAACATTACACTCAAACCACTGTGGAAGTTCCCCTCAAAAAAATAACACTGTGGAAGCCAGCAGTTCAGTTAAGCATAAAGAGTACTGCATTAGGTTATATGTGGGCAGCAGCTAGATTGGAGTCAAGAAATCCATGCTGAATTGGGAATTTGAGGCAATTATTGCATAGATAAGAGGATTTTAGTAGAGAGTAGGTAATATTTGATTTTATATTATGATTGTACATAGATAGGGGTGCTTATATTAAACAATGTGTCACCTTCAATTCTTTCAGAAGTGAAATATGAAGCAAAGTTACATACATACATATATGTGTGTGTGTGTCCTAGTGCTGATTGCAAAAGGTGAAACGAAAATGAGCTTGCAAGCTTACATAGGGAGATAGAACACTACTGTCAAGCACCAATAGCGGAACTTGCAGATCTCTGGCTAATGCTCGGACTAATCTTTCCCGATAAAGCTCGGTACCTGCTGATAATTAGATCATGAGTCTAGATATTGGAAAATATGAGCTTCAAAGCTTCATAATTAAAAGTGTTGGCATAGGACAGCAAGCAAGAACAAGAAAAGTGTCCGATATTAAACCTGGAATGCTCCGTAGAAGAATCCTCCCACTTGAAGAATTCAAACGGCCACCAAATGCAGTAGTTCCTTTATCATGCTTTAAATGGGAGGAGGCACATTCGACCAAAAGCTTTTTGGTGTGATCACTGCAAGATTGTCCAGTTGAATCACAAACAGGCTAATGATTTTGCATAAAGTAACCAATAATATTGATAGGAAAACGCTTACTGAATATAATAGGGAAATGTATCCCATGATACAGATATCTTTTCCCATGGAACAATTCGCCTCAAGAAATCGATTTTGAACCTTTCCCATCTGCTTAGGAAAGGTGATTCTTTCTTTTTACTTTCAATGGCTAGCTTCTCGCTTTTGAGCCAGTCCTTCTGATCTTGCTCACCAAGTCGAGCATGCGCATCAGACTGAGTCACAAATGCAGGATTTTTCTCCTTCCAACTTTTTGCCTTATCAAGATTAGTTCCATCCCTTACAGATGCATGTTTGTCATCACTTGCATTTCTTCCATCGCCTTCGGAGATATAACATCTTAACTGATTATGCTTCCACCTCACGCTTCGTCCCCTCAGTGAACATTCAGAAGCAAAACCTGCTGGATATGAACAACCGGGTGCATATCTTCTGACCAGACTAAGTTCAGAACCATAATTCCCGCTTGTTTGCATAGAGCACGAAGGTAGACAGCTAGAGTAGTCTCGACAATTAGAAGGACAAAAATATTTGTGCCGTAAAACCACGAATTTCAACTTTTGGCTATTGCTGCTTATTTTCCATGCATACATTGCAACTTCCTGTATAAATAAGCAGAAGCATTTAGCATAAGAAAATGGTCATGTAAAAATCACATCTTTGTTTTCTATTCTTTCTTCTTCTTGACAAACACACTTACTAGAAAAATGCATCGACTCAAAATCCTCTATACTAAGAATTGTTTTAATGAAAGCTGAAAAGCTATGTTTTGAGCTCACTACGTCCTGTTTCCTTGGTAATAACAATAATTCTCGTTTGTGTATTAAAACACACTCTCACAGCAGAACTAAAAATACATTTGTGAATTATAATTTTAAATCAATTAAGTTATTAAATCGAATTGCTGGTCAAAATTGATGTAGACCTGAAAATAAATACAACACAACCCCCCCCCTACCCACAACCACCACCACCCAAAAAAAAAAACCTTGATCAAATTTCCTGCAATTAGCTTTATCTTAACACTAGAAATGAGGGAGGGAGGAGGGGGTACATTTAGCATTTGTAACCACCAAAGCCATGCACCTAAGAAAAAAAAAATTGATGCAACTAATAAGCTGAGCAAGTTGCTGGATATCCAAGCACAAACAAGAGATCCAAATTTACTGGGATCAGGATGTATCCAAATTCAAATTATACACGCTCGATTACTCAGTCCTAAAGATATTCATTCCCAAAAAAAATATGTTCAAAGAAACAACCATGCTAAACCAGACCAATCTCATCCCAATCCTTATAAGCCTTCACATGCTCTGAAAACCCATCACAGCTAATGCTAAATTTCTTCCATCCCTTAAAAAACTGACTTTTCGCAAATTTGATGGCCAGATTCTTGTTTTCAGCTTCAATAGATGAGCAACAACAAAAAAAACACAACATTTTTTAATGAGATGATATAACTGTGAACAAGAAGAATAACTGAAAAAGTATATTTCTCATTATCTTTGATAAGTTACAAGAGTGATTAAATAGACAGAGGTACAACGGTTGGAAGAAAAATTAAGGCATAGAGCCACTAAAGGTAATTATGGCATAGAGCCACTAAAGGAAGATTAGTAATAAAGGCAGATGTGCCATAAATGCTCTATCCCACTAACAGCTGTAATGTACAGCAGTACATTAGTAAGGGTAGATTAGGAAAAAACTAATAATAATAATAGAAACCGTATTCTAACACTCCCCCTCAAGATGGAGAATGTAGAGTCTTCATTCCCAGCTTGCATCGAATGTCTTCAAAAGGTTTCTTGGGCAGTCCTTTAGTGAGCGTCAATAGTTGATTTGCAGAGTTGATGTAAGGGATACAAATTAGGCCACTTTCAATTTTTCTTTGATGAAGTCTTTATCCACTTCAATGTGTTTTGTCACTGTCATGTTGGAGCGGGATTATGGGCAATCTTGATGGCAGACTTGTTATCACAGTATAACCTCATAGGGTGTTGTATCTTGATGTGTAGGTCCTTCAGAATGATATTAATCCATAGTAGTTCACAGATTCCAACAGCCATAGATCTGAATTCAGCTTCAGCACTTGACCTAGAGACAACATTCTGTTTCTTGCTTCTCCATACATCTAGATTTCCTCCAAGATAGATGCATAAACTGATGTAGATCTTATCTTCAATAGAACTGCGTAGTCGACATCGATGTAGGCTTAAAGGCAGTGTCCATTCCTTTTGAATAAGATTCCATGTCCAAAGCGAGTTCCTTTGAGGTATTGGTATATTCTTTCAACGACTTGAAGATGAATTTTCTTTGGATCTGCATAAACACCGCTAACAACATTCACAAAGAAAAGCAATGTCGGCCTAGTATGGGCCGGATATATCGATCTTCCCACTAACTTTTGATAGTTCATTTTATCAACAGGACTATCATCAGGGGCATTATCAATTTTGTGATTGTAATCAATAGGAGTAGAGGCTGGTTTACAGCCAAGTTTTCCAGTATATCTGAGTAAGTCAAGAATATACTTGTGTTGAGAGATAAAGATCTCATTTTTTGAGTGAAGAACCTCAATCCCTAGGAAGTATTTCAGCCTTCCCAGTTCCTTTATTTCAAACTTTTTGAACAGGCAATTCTTTAGTTTAGTGATTTCATCAAGATCATCACCAAAGATGATGATGTCATCAACATATACAAGGAGGATTGCCGCTTTTCCAGATTTACTCACTTTAACAAATAGAGTATGGTCACCCGACTCTGTTTGTATTTAAGAGACAACATAGCTTTTGTAAATCTGTCAAACCAGGCTCTGGAGAGTGGCTGAGAGCCCATATAAGGCTTTATTTAGTTTGCATACTTTCCCTTTTTTGGTTTCAAATCCAGGTGGGATTTCCATGTACACTTCTTCCTTCAACTCCCCCTGAAGGAAAGCATTTTTTACATCAAATTGCTGTAAATTCCAGTCTAGATTCTTGCCAGGGATAGAAGAAGTCGGCATGGTGTTCATTTTAGCAACAGGGGGGCAAATGTGTCAAAGTAGTCTACTCCATAAGTTTGAGTATACCTTTGGCCACAAGTCTTGCCTTGTGCCTTTCAATAGATCCATCAGATTTATATTTGATGGTAAAGATCCATCTGCATCCAACAGGTTTAGTGTTTCTTGGCATATCAACAATATCCCAAGTCTTATTCTTTTCTAGGGCAGTCATTTCAGCAGTCATGGCATCTCTCCACTTCTTTTCTTTACAAGCTTCAGTAACATTTTTAGGAATTTCATTAGAGGACACAGAACTTAGGAAAGCTTTGTGAGATTTAGAGAAATTCTGATAAGTCATGAAGTTTTGGATAGGATGCTTAGTAGTACAAGACCTAGTCCCCTTCCTAGCAGCAATAGGAATGAAGTACTCTTCTGTGAGAGTGACAGTGGGTTTCTGTTTTGTAGGAACACATTGAGTTTCATTTTGAATGGGATCATGAGAGTCTTGATCATGATTATCCAAGACAGGGTTATTTAAATCACAAGGAATAGCTGAAGTTTCTCTGGATAAGTTCAGATTCTGAGGCTTTGACTTCTTTCTAGTGTAAGTGATGATTGGTTGTTGACTGGTAGGATGGCCAGGTTGAGAAGGATTCTGATTTCTGGTAGGAGTATGAAGGTCCTTATCATTCGGTTGTGACATCTCAGGACTTGTTATAGAGTTATAGGGATGCTGATGATCATCAGTCTGTTCCTCTATTTGAATAGAATCAGGTTGTTTGTTGGGACTTTGAGAAGGTTCAAGATCAAGAAGGAACATGTCTCTAGCTTGATCATCAGTAAAATTCTCCCCCTGAAAGTGTGAGTAGGTATTGTGATAGTAGGGAGCACTTTCATTGAAGGTAACATCCCTAGACACAAAGAACTTCTTAGTAGAGGGTTGATAGCATTTGTACCCTTTTTGAGTAGAGGAATACCCTATGAAGATACATTTAAGAGCCCTAGGGTCTAACTTTCCTCTATTCTGATTATGAATGTGTACAAATGCTTCACAGCCAAAAATTCTAGGAGTTAATCCATCCGAGATGTGAAAGGATGGATGAAACCGTTTAAGTATGTCAGTAGGGGCTTTATGATCAAGTTTCTTTGAGGGAAGTCTATTAATCAAGTGTGCAGCAGTTAATACCCCCTCTCCCCAGTAACATTTGGGAACATTGTTTTGAAACAGTAAAGCCCTAGTAACATTTAAAAGATGACCATTTTTCCTCTCAGCCACACCATTCTGTTGAGGGGTATTTACACATGATGATTCATGTAAGAATCCCCTTTGCAGAAGGATGGGTGACAGAGATTGGTTAAAGAAATCCTTAGCATTATCAGACCTAAAACGTTTAACTTTTACCCCAAATTGAGTTTCAATCATTTTTAGATAGTTAGGTAAAATTACAGAGACATCAGATTTATTTTTTAACAAGTAAATCCAAGTGACCCTAGAACAATCATCCACAAAGGATACAAACCACCTAGCACCAGATATATTAGGGACAGTAGATGGTCCCCATATATCACTATGAATTAAATCAAAGGGGGTTTTGAATCTTTCTGGATGATTGTTGAAAGGACTTCTTTTATGTTTAGCTAGCTCACATTCATAACAGTGAAGTTCATCAAGATTAATTCCGTTAAACATAAGAGGGAACATTTGTTTTAAAACATTAAAGGAAGGATGTCCTAATCTTTTATGATAAAGCCAAATCTTGTTAATAGAACTAACATTACAAAGCGAATGACATAGTTTTTCGAGGTTAGCTCTATCCTTATCCCAATCAAGATAATACAATCCATCTACAATCTTAGCATGTCCAATCATCTTCTTCCCTCTAGTTCTGTATCAAACACAAGTCGAGGAGGAAAAATGGCACAACAATTGGCATCAATGATAAGTTTCTTTATGGATAGAATATTAGTTGACAATTTAGGGACATGAAGAACATTTTTTAATATAAAATCTGAATTTAATCTGACTGTTCCTTGTCCTGCCACAGTTGCAAAAGATCCATCAAAGAATCGTGACCTTTTATTACTAGGACATGGTTTATAATCAGTAAATACAAAGTGAAGATGTGTCATGTGGTCGGCTCCTCGAGTCCACAACCCATGACATTTTATCATTGTCAAATAGGTTAGATGTACCTGAGAGTGCAAGACTGCACTTGGGTGGTTCCTCCAAGGTTTCCAACAGCTTTATAAGTTTTTGAACTTGAGTTGGATCAAGATCCTTAGAACCCTCCTGTCCTTTGCTTCATCCTTGACCATATTGGCATAATTAGGCTTTTCAGCAGACCCCTTGTTGCCTTTTCCATGAAGCTTCCAACAATTTTCTTTGGTGTGTCTGTTTTTCTTACAAAAGGTACAGAAAAGAGAGTCCTTTTCTGGATTTTTGGTAGATGGCCTAGTCACAGAGTTATTTCTTTCACCCTGTGACTCCTTGGATTCCCATTTCTTTACAGCTTTTGCAGCAAGAGCTGAGCTTTCTTCAATGGTTTGTTCAAGCATTACTCCTCTTCTTCCTTCTTCAGCCCTTACAATGGATATTGTGGTATTGAGAGAAGGTAGATCATCTTTTCCTAGTATCTGAACTCTAACAGCATCCAGCTCATTGTTAAGCCCAGCAAGAAAGGTATAAATCCTGTCTTTTTCATTAGCTCGTTGGATAATAGCAGCATCCTCACTACACTTAATCTTAATGACTTGATAGTGGTCAAGCTCTTGCCATAGACCTTGTAGATGATTTGAGTACTCTGTGATAGTCTTAGTCCCTTGTTTGGCAACTGATATCTTGGTCTTTATTTCAAAGATCTGAGCTGCATCATTGACTTTGGAGTAAGTTTGTTTAGCTGATTCCCATATGGCCTTTGCGGATCGAAAAACATGAAAGTGGTCGCTATATATCGGTATCATGGCATTCCATAGCCATGACATTACCATTGAATCGACTTCATCCCGGCGAAGAACTTTGGATCACCCTCGGGGGGCTAGAACCGATCAAATGACTAAGTTTACCCTTGCCTTTTAGATATGTTACGGCGAATTGAGACCATTTAAGGTAATTTTTCCATTCGATCGATAAACTGATTGAACAGTTGAAGTTCGCGACCCATATGTTTTTCATTATTTGGTGATTCTCCGGTGGTGATACGGATGTTTCTTCCATGAAAAATACGGGAAAGGAGAAACGATGAAGCGGAAGACTAAGAACGACTAGCGCTCGATACCGTGAAACAAGAAGAATAAGCGAAAAAGTATATTTCTCATTATCTTTGATAAGTTACAAGAGTGATTAAATAGACAGAGGTACAACGGTTGGAAGAATAATTAAGGCATAGAGCCACTAAAGGTAATTATGGCATAGAGCCACTAAAGGAAGATTAGTAATAAAGGCGGATGTGCCATAAATGCTCTATCCCACTAACAAATTTGTAATGTACAAAGAAGACATTAGTAAGGGTAGATTAGGAAAAAACTAATAATAATAATAGAAACCGTATTCTAACAATAACTAACTTGTACCTTTTTATACTAATTTGATCCTCAATTACAAATACAAATCCAAGCTCCTTTCTTTCTCATATATATTGCTTCGTTCTAAATATGGTATACATAAGAAAATATAACAATTACGTAGATGAATGAAGACGGAAGTAATGGGAAAGCCGAGAGAGTCCGCAAAGAAAGGGAGAAACAGAAGAACAATTGAGAGAGTGGAGCGCAAAACTGAACAAAGCCGAAAAAAACGACCGCTTCCGGCGCCAAAGATTAGATCTGATGCGCCACACCAAGTCTCTGAATGTGAAAAATCGGTTTATGGTGCCCGGTGCGCCCGCACTAAGTCTCTGTATGTAAAATTGAAACTTCTGCTTCCCCAGTGTGCCCGCACTGGCCTTGGTGCATCCGCACCAACAGTAGTAAGCCCCAAAACACAGTTTTTCTGCACTTTGACGGTTCCCTAACCTTCCAAACATGTTCTTCAACCATGTTCTCACCAAAACAACATAAATTACCAATTTAACAACACATAGCATCCCACACTAGCAAGATAGCACTTATACATGGATTTTTAACACCATAAAACTTCCAACACCAAACCATAATTTTATAAAACCATAATCAAAACAATAAAGAAGATTTTCTTACTTGTTTTCAAGCAAAACTTCAAGGAAAACTCCAAAAGTCTGCAGCCCTTCTCAAACTCCACACAAAAACCTATTTGATTCATAACCAATTCAAGAACTAGTTAGGATCAAGGTTTCTAACTACTCAAAGCTACGAATTACACCCTTCCTTTCAGCCAATAACGATCAAACGAGAAGAAACTCAGATTTAGGGCTAATTTCATACCTTGATAAAATCTGGCAATCTTAGTATCAAAACGATCATTGCCTTCTTACGATGCTCCTGCTCCAGTTGAATCTGAAAACGGAGTAGTAACGAGTAATGAATTTGAAGAAGTTTCTTAGCCTTCTCCCTTTGCTCTCAAACTCTGAATTTTACGTTTAACTTGTCTGATAACTTTATTTCCTAATAAACCTCCCACTAATTAATAGTCATCAAACACACTTGAATCCCCTTAATTACAATTCAGTCCGGCTTCGTTTGGTTTCAGACTGGACTGGACTCAAATGAGTCTAACTACCAAATTTCCCGCCATATTTCTTATTGGGCTGACAAACCCGGCCCATTTGATTAATTTGTAGTCCAACTTATTTTTTTTTATTAATCCACCTCTCCAAAAAAAAAAAACGGAAATATATACCCAAAATTAAACTTCCGTTTGCACCATTATATTTTTTTTGAGAAACCATTAGCAACATTTATATCTCCTTTATCAAAAGAAAAAACACCCATTTCTTCTTCAAGTCTTGCGTTCAACCCCTCTCTCTCCTCCCTCCATGAAAGTGCAGAAATCCGGCAGTAATTCCGGCGTTATTTCCGGCCGCATCTTTTAGCCCTGTACAACCTTCCTCTCCCAAATTTCTTGATTCTCACCTATTTTGTTACATCCGACGGGAATTCGAGATTGATTTCACCAACCCTAGATCCAGCGCCGCAATCTCCATTTATCAGGTAAGTTCTGATCGATTCGTTGATTTTAAGCTGATTGTTTGATGTTAAGGTCATGTATTCGAGTTTGGTAACCATTATAGCATCCACTATGATCCTCTTTTACACCCGTAAAAAGAAAAAATGTATCGGATTATTACAATATTACTTCACAACAGCCCAAATTTCCACCCGAAACAGATATAACCGTGGAGGTGGAAGGGGTTCTACCCCCTTCACCTTCACAGCCGAGTGATGGTAATATTAAAAAAAATTGTTTTTTCATTTTCTCTCTCTATTTGGTCTTCTTCTTTTCTGGGTTTCTTCTTATTTATCAACAAGCTTTGTAGAACAAAAGGAAGATGATGCCGCTGATATCTATGGCAAAGTGAGAAGATCATTCTTGCAAGTGGTTGAAATTTCAACAGAAGAATATATTTATTTCAAAATTCAAATCAAAGATCTTGTTTTTCCAGAAAAAAAATTCTGAAACAAAAATAGCAGGTTCAATAATTAATTTGTGATTTTTTTGTTTTGTTGATGGAATTGCATATTTTGACATCCGTGGGTATTGTTTTGTTGATGGAATTGGGGAAATCTTAGCTGGGTCTCACCAAAAATTCATTTTTTTTTTCCTTTTTTACCGGTGATATGATTGAGGGGCTCAGGTGAAGGGTGAGGAGTTACTGTGGGTGTAGGATTGGTAGAGGGTGTGTGTGTTCCTTTATTTTTTAACAATTGTTTTCCTTGAAGCCATTCCAAGAAAATGGATTGGAACGTTACGAGGACATGAATGAAATGTGGACTAAAGGTACCGCCACCGGTAGTTTTGCACGGAGTAGTAGTAATGCTCATACGTCCGCTATTGAAGAGAAGGAACATATGTGTAAGGAGTTTGCACGTGCATCTGGAACTTCTCGTCGATGCAAATCACCTTATACTGTCAAGATGAATGAACGACGGTGTAAATCACGTTTTAGTGTTAAGAGAAATGAAGGCCAGTGTAATATGACTCATTCAGATTCTGGTATTTGGAGTGTGGAGCGGTGCGTAGGCGATGTTGGTCAAATGGATGGGGCCACAACCATGCATATAGAGAACGCCCGTAAACAATTTGGTGACCGAGGGTTACGAACCACTTACATGCACTTTAAAGAAGAAGAACGACGGATTTGGGTCTTTAAGTACTGTATTGGGAGTGTTGATCGATCAAAGAATAATAATTAAATGGTTATGACAATTCTATTTAGTTTTTTAATTGTATCATTTACAAATGTGTGTTTTCATTTTGAATGGATCTGTGATGAAACTGGCAAGAGCTAGTCAACATATTATCTTGAGAAATTTTGTTTGTTAAATGAATTAAGTCTTATTCGAAAATGTTAAGTGGTAGTTAGATTAAGTGTTGTTTGATAATAATTTTTAGGGAAAATTATTAAAAAGGACAAAACAATTTACCTATTTAGCATTTAGGACATGAATGTAATTTTTTGAGTAAAAAGGACAATTTATGAATTACAAGTACAAAAATACCCTTAATAATTATATTTTTGATAAAGGGAAGAAAAAACCAACAACTACTCCCACGTTCACTAGCGCAGCATGGGACATTTGAACTGCCACGAAAAAAGAAAAAAAAAATTATCCTACCTAAATATTTAATCATTAATCACTTTAATCTTTTAACCTACACCTTTAATTATCACATTTTAATCATAATTCATATTTTTTTGTCTTGTTTATTTTGATATATTATATTTGATAACACTGAAGTCGCATGATCTTTTTACGAATACACGTCAATTCATTACTACCATGCGACAATGTGAAATGAGTGTCAATAACCGGTTTGAGACAATATTTCGCTACTAATTGGCACATCAATTCTCCGAAAATACCAAAAAAATGTCATTAAACTTTCCATACTAATTGATATTGTGACAGTAGTAACATTGACCAAAGTCGCGAGAATGACACTACTTAATTGTCGCGTCGATTCAACAAAACAACATAATAGTGTCATTCATATTGTGATTACTAATTGACAATGTGACAGCTGTAACAATTATCAGTGTCAAACGATGCCAGTACTAATTTTCACATCGATTCACCTAAAGTATATTGATAGTGTCATTTAATTTGTCACTACTAATTGACACTGTGACAGTAGGGACAATAATCAGTATCAGAGAATGACACTACTAATTTTCTCACCGATTGAGAATAAGTGTGCCAATTTTCAATTCTACTCAACTTGTAGTGCCGACTTTCGATGAATCGGTGTGAAATAAACACGTGACTTTGAAAATTACATCGAAAGAAACAATAAATGAAAATAAAGACGACTTAAATTTTTAGCGCCCACTAGCTTATCGCTGAATAATTTTTCTTTTTCCACACATCTTCACAAAAATATCCCACTACCCACGTTCCCCCATTTTACACAATGGGTCATTATCATCCGTATCACAAATGTATAATATAATATATAATATATAATGAATCGAATATTTACAAACATAGAAAAATGATCGAATGTTTAGCATTTGTTTCTTTCACCCACATATGATTCTTTATTACTACTATATTTTTTTTCTTCTTTTGAAATGTTAATTGAAGTACATATATAAAATATTTTTATATCAAAAAATATGTGTTGAATCATATATATTATTTTATTCGTTTGATGTATTGAATCATATATATTATTTTATGTGTTGAATCATATATATTCGTTTAAAAAATTGGCAGCAAGAAAGTGAAAAGAGGCATATGTAAATAAACTATAGATGAAAAATAAGAAAACATACGTTATACCTAAAATAAAAATAAAAAATAAAAAAATTGGCAGCAAGAAAGTGAAAAGAGGCATATGTAAATACACTAAAAATGAAAAATAAGAATACATACGTTAACAGCTTAAAAAGGCATATGCAAAGAGGCACATGTTCAAATTACAAATTATCAAGAAAGTGATTAAGCTGCAAATAGATTTCGAACTAGTTAAAAGCTTAAAAACATCGTACTGACCTTAAACAAAACACCGTACAAACTTAGGAAAATACTAGAACATTATTTCAAATAATAGAAATACTTAGTGGGAAATCATCATCATCGTCGTCCGTTTAATCGTCAGAGTCTTCCTCTTCATCAAAGCTCTCTTCCTCTTCATAATCGTCCCCGCTATCATCGTCCCCACCTTCTTCGCAAGGATCATCTCGCTCCTCACCTGGCACACGCTCATTCACATTAGTTTCCTTAATACTTTCCCTTAGCATATGCTTAGCCCAACATCTTCTAACTTTATCCGACCAGCCTGTGTACATGTCACAGATGAAAGGCTCTTTGAACTTCAACGACGCCACCATACACGCCCTAGCACTTAACCCTTTCGGACTTTGCGATTAAGCGCTGCAAGAATTGGGGCTCCAACTTCCAGAATTCAGATAGGGTGTTGAATTTCCTATAACACCCGAATAGTTGTCCGAAGCTTGTGAATGGTAGGCTGCGTTGTTGTTAAGCCAGCTTTCGTAGTCAAAATTATCGTTGACTACATTTTCATTTCGTATGTTGGTCGAATCTGACACCAAATCAATAACATTGTTGGGGGTTTGGGTAGCCCTATTAACTTTGTGGCGTCCATTGCGTCCACCGAGTGATGTTGAAGAATGAATACTTATAACATCCTTGTTTTTGCGGTTGGCCATCGGTAAAATTTCTGTACACAAATGATAGATAGAAATACATTAACAATATGTAACAGATCAACTTTAACAAAATAATAATATAGCGAAAGGTAAAATATTACGTAAAAAAAAAAAACCAAATGAATAGAAACAATTTATTGCTTGCAGAAGCTACCAACCACTGTAATAAAAATGATATGACAATTCAGGAGCAATGAATCGGTGTGAAATAAAAATGGTTCTCTTGCCTTAAATAGTTGGTTGCCAACTAAGTTGTTAAAAAACAAAAAAACAAAAAAACAAAAAAAAATAATCCAAACATGCAAGCTGGCGTAGAAGATATGACAACTCAGCCTTAAATAGTTGGTTGTTTCTTATAATGCCACTAAGTTGTTAAAAAACAAAAAAAACAAAATCCAAACATGTAATCATGCGTAGAAGATATGACAACTCATGAGCAACTTGCCACTTTCTTTTTCACTTCTTTATTAGAATAAATATTATCCGATTCAAAATATAAGTCATACTAGTTTTTTATTTTGGTCATATAATATAAGTAATTCACAATACGAACAGAGTATTAACGAACGTTTATCTTTATCTTCAGCTAATTTATATCAGTCCAATCATTTTTTTTTACTGCATAGTTGTTAAATTTATGATAGTCAAAAGAATGTGACTAATATAAAAATAGTAAAATTCACAATGTATTTTGGCAGTATAAATATCAACTATTGGTCTATTAACATAAAGGGGATCTCACCAAAAAAAATTTGTGTGTCTGCTAGTGCAATGGGAAAGAAAGTGGCTTATGTCGTTTTTGTTGGCCGTAAGACCGGTATATATACGGACTGGCCTACAACTACTAAGCAAGTTGTAGGGTATCCAAATTGTGTTTTCCGTGGATACACAACGATTGTGGACGCTGAACGTGCTTGGTTGGAGTATGTTAGTTCTACCAACTCCCTACATGCTAGTACAACAAGCAACTCTTCAACGGAACAAACAAATGTTAATCCGCCGAATTATTTTCCGGTTCCACCTCCATTTCATCCATCTGACAGATTGCTACGAAGGGCCAAGGAGTAGAAGAATGATTATTTTATTTGCGTAATGTGTGTTGTAATTTTTATCTTTTTTTTTTTAATGGTGTAATGTGTCATGTAGAAGGTAGTTTTCGGTTTCCAAATAATGTAATTGTATTCTGAAACATAAAAAATGAAATTGTTGTAGACTAATGCTTTACCTTTCAACCATATTTAACTGTAGGTTGTCGCACTCTTAGAACATGCGGTCTCTATCATCAAATATACATATTTCGAAATTATATGTATATACATAATTACTTACAATCAATTATAAACTTTAAATCCATAAAAGAAATAAACATAATATTTCGTTCTCGTAAATTGACATGTCTGCCCTTTTTCGAGAATCGGAATATTACAAAACTAGCATAACATAATAGAACATAATATAAATGTAATAACGCAGGTCGACGCACGTATAGCGATAACGGTTTAACCGATTATTCAATGATAAAAACTTCTGATGATTAAATTTTGTGAATATGACTTGTGCTTCGTATGCCATGTGGAAAATTTAAAGAAGAAATCGTTTCCATTAAGCACTACTGTTGTTAATTCTGTATTTGACCTTGTGCATGTGGATGTTTGGGGACATTTGAGACATCCCACATTGAATGACCAACAATATTTTTGACTATTGTAGATGGTTATTCTAGTTTTACATGGGTTGTTCTTAAAAGACAAAAGTCTGAAGCTTCTAAGCTAGTTAAATCCTTTGTTAAATTTGTATCAACTCAATTTAATAAAATCATTAAGGTGATTAGATCTGATACTAGGGCTGAATTTTGGATGAAGTCCTTTTATGAGCAGCATGGCATTATTCATCAAACCTCTTGTGTAAGTACACCTAAACAAAATGGTATTTGATGTTCCTAAATCGTCTTGATCATGCGGATCTTATTCTGTCCTGACCGGCCACCGACATTAATGTATGAGGCCATCACCATTCTCGCCATAAGCTTCATAAGCCAAATTAGGACCATGCGAGCCTTCTGATCATTTCAAAGCCTTCTTAACCTGTGTGGCGACAAAAGGAGTAGAGAGTGAACACGCGATCTTATTCGATAAACGGCCCGCCAAATGACTTTCGACCATAGTATTTAGAGGAAGAACTATCTCAAGTTCGGCAAAACAATGCTATAAAGTGCGAGGGGATCGTGAGGTCATCGAGGCGCAATATATCGGCTCCAAGCATTCTGGCGTTCATATATAGATAAATATCTATATGGTACTACTATATGTCCTCATTTGTAAATAACCCGACTTTAGTCGGTGACTCCCCTATAAATAGAGGAGTTATGTAACCTCATTATAGGATGGACAAAATGATATAAAACAAACGACCAAGCCAAATTGTCCCCTTCCTCGTCTAAGATAAAGCATCACCGCCAGAATCCTCTGGCGCCGCCGAATACCACCGGCAAACATCACTTTAATACATTTTTATATAGCCAGATATTCACTCAACATACACCGCAGGGCCACCGTGATAATAAACCGCATCATCAGTTGGCTCCGTTACCGTGAAATCGACATTTTCATCATTTCTCCGGTTAGATCTGAGTTTCCGGCGGTTGGACCGCCTATTTTTGGTTTTCCGGCCAAGTCTTCAACAAGATTTTTTTCAAGATCTGCAATGTCTCCGTCTAGATCTACATTATCAAGTCAATTTGGCAAGAAAATGGGCTGAACAGTCATCGGCCGGTGCCGGAGGACAACTCTAATCATAAGACCCACAACTTACAAGCTGATTCAAGCTCCAACGGAGATGCGTGCCAGTCGGATCCAGAGCTCCATAAAATAATATTGAAGTTTCTGCCATGGAGTTAGCTTCTAATTGCCCACAGAACTCTTGGTGGTAGGCGTGTTCTTTTAGAGTGTTGTTCCTAGGAGGTGTGCGCTAAGACTTTAGATTCTATGGACCGGTTTAACAAATGGTTTGATGTGCCATGGAAGCCAGAGCTCTCAACAGCCGGGAGAACGGCAGAGCATAGATGTTTTGGTGTTCCATTGCAAGTTTGGAGCAGAGAAAACTTCTGTAAAATGGCATCCATTTGGGGAGATGTGTTGGACAGTGACTATCTTCACAAAGACTTGGAAGAAGATTTCGCAAGAGGAGTGTTAATTTTAAAAAATGACCCTGCAAAGCTATTAACTCCGTTGCTTAGACTCTCTCTGTTAACTCCCTCCGGAATGTCACCGAGTGCTTACTCGAGATGAACCTAGAAGTGGTAAACATCATTTTTCAACCCGAGAAGGACATATGGAAGAGCCCAGAGTTGTTCGATCTAGTTAATGGTTTCCAAAGCTGCCGATGAAGTTAATTCAGTCAGACAAGAATGTCAAGATATCAAAACCAAAACAGATAGGCACGCTTTGTTGCTACGTCAAGCAGCAAGAGCGAGTCATTTTTTGTATGAACGCCCAACTCGTCGTATACTTGATGATACTATACAGCTGCAGCATTTCGAAAGATGATTTCTTTACTTGAGAATTCAATCGGTGATGTTTCGTGGTTGCTCCGAGTATCTACTCCGGTTGAAGATCATGGCGATGAGTACTTGGGTATTCCACCGATTGCGGCAAATGAGCCGATTTTGTGTCTAATTTGGGAACAAATCGCGATTTTGTATGCGGGTTCATTGGATGATCGAGCTGATGTGGCTGCTTCGCTTGTATCATTGGCTCGAGACAACGATCGGTATGAAAAATTGATATCGAAGAAGGTGGGGTTGGACCTTTGTTGAAACTAATGAAGGAATGGAATGTAAAAGGTCAAGAGAATGCTGCTAGAACAAGTGGGCTTTTGGGACCCTGAAAGTGTTGAAGTTATGATTCATGCTGGTGTCTTTCAAGTGTTTGCAAAAAATTCTCAAATAAGGTCATCTTGCTTTTGAGACGATTGAAGAACATAGCTTGTTACCACAACAATGGCTAGTAAAGATCGAATGAAGCAACAACAACAGCTAAAAGAATCTAATGGGATGATGAGCCCGACTAATCATCTTTGTAGTATGAATGGAAATGGAAATGGGAATGTTAACACTATTCATAATCATCATCATAGTTTTTCTGCATCAGGGGCTATCAACAAAGGTAGAGAATCAGAGGATCCTACAACTAAAGCTTATATGAAAACAATGGCTGCAAGAGCACTATGGAAGCTAGCTAAAGGAAACTCCCAGATTTGTCGTAGCATAACCAAATCACAGACTCTCTTATTATAAACTCTCCACCAACGAGCTCTCCAGGTACGATCTCTCATTGGCGTTAATTCTCATTCCCGCAATTTGAGTGACTACGATGTATCGTTTTTGGAAACTCACCTCACTATAAGTGAAGGATAGAGCTATCTTTTGTATAATTCATTAGCTCGCTTCTAGTTGAATCAACATTATCAACTGTGCTTTTGATTCATACAAATACCCAATCCACCCACTGAAGCGGAATAGGGCTAATCAAAGTCCGGTTTTCATGATTATCACATATCTACCTTTCGAGTTATACCATGTCCATTCTCGAAGTGTTATCGCCCCGGGTATCGACCTCAACATTTGTTTCAGATAAGTTATTCGTGATTTCAATTTTGTCCAAAACAAGGGGGCCACATGTCGGAATTTTGAAACTAGTATGGTTTAGAATTTGTTTCTAGCAAACTCGTTACGGCATAGCTCCGGTCTTGCTCGAAACAAGGGGGCCACACATTGGAATTTTTCGATTCGGTCATCGAGCTCCACAGAAACAAGTAAGACTTTTAGCTCAATTATTTTTAGCAAGTTCGATGCTTTAATTTCCTCACCTCGCCAAAAACAAGGGGGCCATATATGTGTATATATATGTATATATGTGTATATATATGTATATATGTGTGTGTGTGTGTATATATATATATATATACGTACACGGATACGTCGGACCAAATAGCGGACTCGAAAAAAAAAGGGAATATTTCGAGCAAAAGTAAAGGCGCGAGCTCAAAAATACTTTGGGAAAATCATTACAAAAAAACAAAGTAAACATTTATTACAAGCTCCATATCAGCGAGCTCATTTATTACAAGCTCCGTATCATCGAGCTCATTCATTACAAGATCCATATCAGCGAGCTCACTTATTACAAGCTCCATATCAGCAAGCTCATTTATTACAAGCTCTCTTATTACGAGCTCTCTGCTACAAGCTCGCCATCAACATAGATTTTCTCTTCAGCATAAGTCCGTCCGTTTAATAGCGCGGCACAAACAGGCTACAAGCCAAGCGCTTCGAGGCCGTCCGCTTAATAGCGCGGTCCTAAGTAAGGCCGTTACAAACGGCGAGGTCGCCAAAGACCCAAAAGAGCGCTTTGAGCCCGTCCGCTTAATAGCGCGGTCCTAAGTAAGGCCATTACAAACGGTGAGGTCGCCAAAGACCCAAAAGAGCACTTCGAGGCCGTCCGCTTGATAGCGCAGTCCTAAGTAAGATCGTTACAAACATCGAGGTCGCCAAAGACCCAAAAACACTATGAGGCTTTCCGCTTGATAGCGCGGCACCATAAGTCCGTCCGCTTAATAGCGCGGCACAAGCAGGCTACCAATGCCAAGACTAAGGCTTCATATGCCAAACTTATAAGACCAAACTTTAGGTCGGCATCATATTTGGAATTCGCCTACGAGCAAATCTTTTAAAAGACCGACTTTTAGGTCGACATCATATTTGGAATTCGCCTACGAGCGAATATTTTATAAGACCGACCTTTAGGTCGGCATCATATTTGGAATTCGCCTATGAGCGAATCTTTTATAAGACCGACCTTTAGGTCGGCATCATATTTGGAATTCACCTACGAGCGAATCTTTTATAAGACCGACCTTTAGGTCGGCATCATATTTGGAACTCGCCCTCGAGTGAGCATTTTATAAGACCGACTTCTAGGTTGGCATCATATTTGGAACTCGCCCTCGAGCGAGCATTTTATAAGACCGACCTCTAGGTCGGCATCATATTTGGAACTTGCCCTCGAGCGAGCATTTTATAAGACCGGCCTAAGCTCGGCAGCATATTTTGGAACTTGTCTTTGAGCGAACACTTTATAAGACTGACCCCAGCTTGGCATCATATTTGGAATTCGCCTACGAGCGAATCTTTTATAAGACCAACCTTTAGGTAGGCATTTTGTTTGGAACTCACCTTCGAGCGAGCCCTCTACAAGACTGAAGGCTCTCAAGCCACTAAAAGCTAAGTCGATCAACTACCCGCAAGCAACGAAAAGACCTACTCTAAGTACGGCATTTAGGCAAAGCTAACAGGCGATCCGCCACAATAGCGAGCCATCACAGTATTTCAAGGCAACAGATCTGCAAACAGACTTTACTCCCCGCCTAACATTTCAAGAAAATGATTAAGGCACGGAGTAGGGGGTCATTGATGTGCCTAAATCATACTTCGGTCCACGGATCATTATTCGGGTCTGACCGGCCACCGACATTAGTGGATGAGACCACCAGGCATTACTGCCCGCAAGCTCGCAAGCCAAATTAGGACCGTGAGCCTTCGGATCATTTCCAAGCCTTAACCCCGTGCGGTGACAAAAATGAGTAGGGGGCCGACATGCGATCTCCTTCGATAAACGGGTCCGCCAGCGACCTCGACCATAGTATTTAGAGGAAGAACTATCTCAAGTTCGGCAAAACAATGATATAAAGGGTACATGGATCAGTGAGGACATCAGGAGCGCAACCAATCGGCTCCGCTACGAGCCCCTTACTGTAGATAAATATCTATTTGGTACTATGTGTCCTCATTTATAAATAACCCGACTTTAGTCGGTGACTCCCCTATAAATAGCAGAGCTATGTAACCTCATTAGAGGATGGAAAAAAATGATATAAAACAAATAGCCAAGCCAATTTGTCCCCTTCCTCTTCTCAGATAAAGCACCACCGCCGGAATCCTCTGGCGCCGCCGAGCACCACCGGCATGTTGGAAGTAGCGCCCGAAAGACAATTTTTTTGTAATTGGTTTTATAATTAATAACTGACAGATTTATTCTCATCTTATTATTTGCTTCGTGGTTATAAGTAATACACTGCTGAAAGCCCCAAGTCGTATCATATGTAGCCATATAACTTATTGTGTGTCACACGTGAGGATTAAGTTTATGGTGATACACTTGAACTGTTAGTCCGTGGTGAACTTAATCAAAGTATGGGGTCTATTGATTAAACAACCATTAATGCGCCCAGAACACTTTAAGGTGTGACCGTCTTATCCGGACCGTCGATAATGGTTATCTAAGTAGGGCATTTATATATGATGTAGTCATATAGGACTGGACCGATTTAATCTGAATTTCTCATATAATTTCGTGATTGAGAAATCTTATTAAATCACAAGATGATCATATATGGATTAACCTTAATCCTGAAGTGATTGCATACTCCTACTTGTTTCAAGATAGGGTTTGTGTGTTCGTTAAGGATCGCTAAGAGGCGTCGTCCGAATCACTTTCACGTTGGCACTATTCTGGAATGAGTGAGAAGTGTGTGTCTCACAGATATGGAATCCATTCCTTCATGCGGGAAGTAGAAAGACAATCCTCTTATTTGTTGATCCTAGAAACTGATCGATCGGCTGAGTTCGTATTGGTTATGAACTAATTGATTACTAGTGGGTTAATGGTAAATAAGGATAAGATGTAATGAAGAAGGTTTACGGAAATAATCTCGCTTCGTTACAGATAGTCTATGGAGGGTTAGTCTGTATGTAATGATTATATCAATTGACACTTATTGACTCGATGCTTTGAGAATAAGTTATATCTATAATCGATAGAGTTCAGTTTCGGATTTATGGTGGCGTAATTCCTGAATTATAAGTCGAGTAGAATATTCTGTTCGATGAATATTTTATTCAATTTATTGTAAATTCTCGGTTATAGATCCATTGTCCCTAAGGTTGGCTCTGTCTGTGAGTGCTTTCTCTTTGTGGAACATCTAATAAATTAAATAGTTGATCTATTTAATGAATATGCGAATATTATTTATTTGGTAAATAATATGTAATATAGAAAACACATTTTCTATTATCCCAAATGGCATTACAAATGGCGCCACTTTTATTTGATTTTGGGAAAAGAATTTTTCACCTAATTATTTATAATGTGGATAATATAATTATTTATGTGTTAAATAATTATAAATAAGAAATTAGTTTTCATATTGGATAAATAGGAATTTTGTTTTCCTATTGGATAAATGTTTTATTTTCCTAAAAGGAAAAGATAAATTTGTGTGTAAATGATAAACTCTCAAATTATTAGTTATTTTCCTATAAAAAAAGTGTTTCTCTAACACAAAATTTAGGAATCCAACGCCATTTTTTTAGAAAAAGGGACGCACCTTTTTTGTGAAAACAAAAATGAGAAATTTTGTTTTCTTGTCTTAGCCTTTGGGAAGAAAAAAAACTGGAGTTTTTCTTGAGCATATTCGAGGAGGTTTTACACTGAGGATCGACATCCACCAGTCGCCACTTGGAGATACAATCCGGAAGATCACGGCTTCTCTCCGATTGGGTAAATCTACTAACCTTCTTGTAGATTATTAATTATTATGTGAATCATATCGTGGTAAAATCGAAAAACGAATTTTAATTCGTAGCTTCCACTGTGCATGATCGAGTGTCTCGATCGGTGCTGTGAATTAGATTTGACGATCCAATTATTGATTGGATCCGGATTCGGTTTCTGTATATCCAGCATGACAAACACCACTTTAATACATTTTTATAGCCAGATATCCACTCAACATACACCGCAGGGCCACCGTGATAATAAACCGCATCATCAGTATTGTTGAGAGAAAACATCAACATTTGCTTAATGTAGCCATAGGTTTGAGATTTCAGAGTAATCTATCCATTGAATATTGGGGTTTTTGCTTATTACATGATGTTAAACTTATTAATGTCACACCTACACCACCGATGAAAGAAAACACTCCTTATGAGGTGTTGTATCTAAATTTGATTCTAGATGTAGTGTTTGTGTGTACCTTTGAAACTCTAGTACCTTCAAGGGTGCCATATTATTGGATGTCACCAACAAAGATATCGTTGTTGCTAGAAATATTTAGTTTCATGTGACTTACTTGCCTTTGTTCAAGCATGTTCTAGGAAAAGCTCAGCACATTACTGACATGCCGGTACCATTACATGTCTTGACATTTTTTTATGATCGACTTAGCGGTTCAATTCAAGAACCCAAAGATGTGAGCAAGATTAGCTGAGGAGTCCAGCACGTATGACTCCGATCATCATGCCCCTTTTTTAAAAACACATATGACTGTACGCATATCCATATCATCATGCCTAATTTTTCATGAGCCCACATGACCCCAATTATCATGCCACCTTATCATGAACATATATGACCACATACACATTACCATGTCCCTTTTTTCACGAACACATGTAATTTCTGACAAGATCAATGTAAACACTTAAGTAAACCATAGAGGATGAATGGTTTTTTTCCAAACGCTTCCTCTTTTTTACTTCTTTCGGGATGATGCTAAGCGTTCCAATCTTATGGTGAAGATAAGAACCGCAAATGCTAAGTGATGATGAACTCTGAGTTGGTGTAGAGTTGAGTACAAGAACAAAAATAGTGAGGGAAAATATAATCAAATCAGACTCCAGATAAGATGGCAGATGCATTGGATTCAATCGGACCATGTACCGGATACCAGTTGCATTATCGTATGAGATACCATACGTGATACCGGATGAGATACCATACGTGATACCAGGTGCGATTCAAGATACAATACCAGATGCGACACCAGATGAATTTGTCCTTTAGCTCAGACAATGCGTTATGTGGAAAACAATCAAACACACAAATATTACCAAGGATTGAAGATCGTTTCACAACAATTTCCACCAATTGTTTATTTTCACACTTATTTATTAGCTCCGACTTATTTCACCCATGGAATGAAAGACAATTCCAAATCCGCTTTGGACAATTCATACCACAAAAATTGAATTCTTATTTCCAGAAGCAACGCATAACCATCCTACATAAGTACATAGCATAACCATTTATCTTATATACACGAACTCTAAAAACAGCTTCCAACAAGTCTTAGTTAACTGACTCAACTCTATTTCAATAATAGTATCTATAGATTTCAACACATAGTTCGCAAATATGACAAGTATGAATTTTTTACCACATTGTTTCACAGAATATCCACAGTATGACAAGTACTTGTTGATTAACTCTTATCAAGTTAATCAACAAGTACCACAATCAACGCATGATTCAATAGACTTATCAATCAAAGATCCAAATGACGAGTAGCAACAATTCAACAAGTCGCAAAGTTCATATTTCATGTTAAAAACAGAGAGAAACCTAGTACATCGACAAGATCTTCCTTACTTGTCAGTTACTATCCTTCTTCTTGAAACAAATGTATATTTTCAGCTGGTAACCCATATACTTACATAAAACCGTCGCCAAAATAAGCAACCACATGAAAAACAGAGAACAACAGACGTCATAATCTCCGTCGGAACTTGCTCCGGTCAGTTTCCTGAGGGTAGCAGTCGGGACAACTAGCTGCAATTATCTATCTAGCGACAGTTTTGCGAAATTATGACTTTTGTGCTTTTATTTTGATAAGGTTTTTGTGCTATATAATAACCGATTTATAGTTTTTCAGAAAAAGCGAAAACACTCTTTTAGAAGCTAATAAAACCCTATTTAAACGCAAAGACATTGAAAAAGACAATACTACCCTTACAAGATTTTTTTTCCTTGAAACGATCATTTTATTAACAACCCTCAAAATGAGGTAACCAAATTTACAATAGTATTCATAAAAAATGGGACACCCCAAAAAACTAATCTAAATATTTTGAAATTAAACAAGTAGTTTGGCTCAGTAAGTGACTTAGAATGCACAAGGAGGTCATTGGTTCGATTATTTTTTGTTCGATTTCATAGTAAATTTTGCAGTGACACAAATACCATTTTTATCGTCTTTCTTAGTCTCTTTTGGGCACACCTCTTCCAACCCATGATCTCCCGCAACTCAATTCTCTCCCCAAAAGTTCTTCACCACAGCATAACTGCCCGATGCATATACTCTCAAATAGACTCATTCACTTTTTCTCTCACAGTGTAAAAAAATTTAAAATAAATAAGAATCATATTATTATGTCTCACATATTGCAAGAAATCCAAGAATTTCTGGGAGCACTGGCACAAGCAAAAATGGTTGAAAAATCTACTGTTTGAAAGAGAGTAAAACAATCCGAAATCCTAGGAGCTAATCCAAAATCACCTACTCGATTGACGTCTCTCCCCCTCCAATTTTGTGGTTCAATTATCCCTGCACTTGTCTCATTTTCTTGTATCATACTATCACCCCATAGATAACACAGTTTGGAAGCACAATGTCCGTAAATGTTCATGTGGGTAATGAGTTTCAATTGAGAAAATAATTTAATTTTGGTCCATTGATGAGAACTTTTGACCGTGCTACCTAATTCGGGTAGAGTGGGTCGAACCGGGAAGGGTGCCGCAACTCTATATCTTATATCTATTAAAAGCTGAAGGAGTTTTCTCTGATGTGTTGGCGTGGCAGAAATTCAGCGATCGACACGTGTGACATAAAATTTTTTTTTTTCAAAACAGCAGGTTTTTTTTCCTTTTTTTTCTCTTTGGTAAAAACCGAAATTTTGTTATCGTTATATATAAACCGAATCAACCAAAAATTTTTGATTTCTCGATTCGATTTCGACACAACAATTGAATATTATACACAACAAAGTGTATATTTCGATCTGATTCATTTTTAATACTCTCCAACCGACAAATCATGGATTCGATTTTAAATTTCAATCAACCGAAAATTTACGATTTCTACACAACAATTGAATAAAACCGTGTGGACACCACATTAAATATTTTTATTATTTTGAACAATATAAGGGTGGAACCGACGACCATTTGCAGTACGAACGTCACTAAAATTGACGTTGGAATACCAAATCGCTTTTTATATTTTTCAGACCGTTTGACACGTGTTTTTTTCCTACCAATGAATGAACACGAGATCATTGACGTATTCATTAATGATAAGAAAAAGAAATGCCGTATAGAAAATGACTGAAACATATTTTCAAGCATATTAATGATCTGGAAGCTAAGGCGTCCCGGAGATTTGACCGTGTAGTTATGGTCCGCTTATTGTTTTTTTATAATGTTTCATTGCGTAAAGTCGAAGCAAAAGTGATCGATTTTATGACATTGTTCTCCGATACATCATATTGTAGTTTATTTTGTAGATGAAAACTACTGATAGGGCTGGAAGAGAGGTGATTCACAATCTTCACGTCTCTAAGAAAGAGCTACCTCTTGGTGAAAATGTGATATATTTCTCTTACTCTCTGCTCTCTTGTCGTTGAATTTATTCTGGTTTAGTTCACGCGAATTTATTTTACGTTGGGGATCTATTCTTTGATATTATCATTGATAACGATTTATGTTAGGCGCTCATGCATCTTTTGACGAACTTACGTTAACTAGTATAGTATAGGTAGTGCTGGGGACGAAAGAGAAGTTTTTTTCTCAAGAAGACGAAGATAAGGGTAATTTTGTCGCTCCAAACAAACTATCGTTTGGTTGCTCTGGTACTAATTTTTTTCACCTGGCAATACCGTCCGCCCTAAATAAGCGAAGCATACGATGAAAAAAAAAAAAAGCTACAAACCCTAATTGAACCTATAAGCGGCGCCTCAATCACACACCACCACTCTTTAAATACTCTCACTCTTACTCAAATATCTTTCCCTGCCTCTTTTCTTCCTGTGTTCCATCCCCTTAAACCCTAACTTTAGGGTTTTGTTCTGCCGTTCACTTCTCTTTTTCTTTGATAAATTTCTTAACATGGGTAGGAAAACAGCTCCCAAGGTAAGCATCTTTTTACTTTTATATGTTCGTGGAATCATTCCCATTTATTCTAGATCAATAGCTTGCTTTTTTTGTTTGATTGTTGCAAATTTTTATTCTTTTTATAAAATCTAATCGTCTTGTATATAGGGCGAAGTTGTTGCTCCTGTAGTACCAGCAAAACCTCTGAAGAAAGGTTTGATTTTTTTTCCTCCCCCACCTTTAATTTTAAGCTATTCTGGAATCTGAGCTTTGTGTTTACCAAATCCTCGATCATTTGTTTATATTAGTTGAGTTATTTTCTTTGTTGTTTTTGGTTGATTTTGATTTTGTGCAACTTTGTGAAGGCAAGAGAGAAGCTGAGGAAGTGATCGAGAAGGAAGTAAGTAAGAAGAAACAGAAGAAGGATGTGGAGGAAGTGATTGAGACGGAAGTAAGCAAGAAGAAACAGAAGAAGGGTGTAGCTGCGAAAGAGGCTACAGTGAAAAGGTTGAGGTCAAAACCGAGAAGAAAAAAGATTGTTAAGAAACAGGAGAGCAGTGATGATTCCTCCTCATCTGAGTCTGAAGAAGAGCAGAAGGTTATTGAGTTTACAATGATTACATTTACTGGCATTGTATCAAGCTTTTGTTTTTTGTCATGTGAATAATCGAGCCTGTTTTTGTTGTTGATGGGGGATTGGTAGTTGATGTGTAAATATTTCTTTGCAGGTTGTCAAAGGAAAAGTTGCTGGTGCAGCAAAGAATGGTTCTGTGTCAGCCCCCAAGAAGAAAGAGGAGTCCAGTGAGGAGTCGAGCTCTGAAGATGACAGTGACTCCTCAGATGAGGATGTTACTGCAGCTAAGAAGGCACCTGCTGCTGTTGCTGTTGCTGTCAAGAATGGGACAGCTAAGAATAAGGTAAAGGATGATTCTGACTCTGAATCTGAAGACGATAGCTCTGAGGATGATGTTCCAGAAGCCAAAAAAGTACCTGCAGCAAAAGCCAAAAGCGGCCCTGTGAAAATGGATGTTGACGGATCAAGTGATGACTCAGAGTCCGAAGACAGCAGCTCTGAAGATGATGCTCCACCTAAGAAGGTGCCTGCTGCTGTTGCGAAAAAAGCAACTGTTGTAGCAAAGAAGAAAGAGGAGACCAGTGAGGATTCTGATTCTGAGGATGATAGCTCAGAGGATGATGCTCCTGAAGCTAAGAAAGTACCTGCAACAAAACCACAAAGCGTCCCTGTGAAAATGGATGAAGATGGGTCTAGTGATGAGTCAGAATCTGACGATAGCAGCTCTGATGATGATGCTCCAGCTAAAAAGGCGCCTGCTGCTGTTGCAAAAAAGGCAGTTGTGGCAGCAAAGAAGAAAGAAGAGAGCAGTGATGATACTGATTCTGATGATGCTGCTCCACCTAAGAAGCGCGCCTGCTGCTGTTGCTAAAAAGGCAGCTGTGGCAGCAAAGAAGAAAGAAGAGAGCAGTGATGATTCTGATTCTGATGACGATGTAAGTATTTTACATGTCCTTAATTTATTTATGCATGGTTTTCTAATTCATAGTAGACAACCCAGAATTCAAAGTTTTTATTTTTGCTGTTGAAGTTATTTGCGAAATCTGATCAATTAAGAATAGTCCCAACTGTTCAGTTGGAGTGCACAATATGCGTCCCTACTATGGGCGATCGGTATATTGTTAAGTGAAGGGATGATAGAAAATCAGACTTGTTTGGAAAAGGAGCACTTAAAAAACCAATGGCCATGGGACAAACATGTTAGCTTGTAGGACCCTCAGTTCAGCAACCTAAATATAGTACTCAACCTTTGTCTCACGAGCCAACAGAGTTGCAAATGCACGGTTTCAAACCCTTCAATGAGATTTGACTTTATATTCCCACCTCCTCACTACGGACCTCCTGAACAGCTGCAACAGAGGTTGTAGGAAGCATTTTATCGGAAGTTTGATAATGAACTGCTGGGGAGATGTATGTTCCAGAAGGCCTAATCTATGTTAAGTGCTTAATGTTGAATTTATGGGTCTTTCCAGTTTCCTAGTTTAATCCTGCTAAACCTCTACTGGATGACTGGATGACTGGATGACTGTCAGCTAATGTGCTGTATTGCTGGTTCCCTTCATCTTAGTCAACCTTGCTTGCCTCAGGGCACGTAAATAACCAATCTATATATGAAATTGCTCGTCTTTGTTTCATCTCTTGCAACCAGTTCTTTAGGAATAATCATCTTTTGTTTGAGAAAAGGTATAAATGTTTTCGAAAACTGAAATTCAAGTATAGTTTTGTTCTGTTTCTGGTTAGGCATTAACCTCTTTCCTAATGTCATTACTATTCTGCAACGTGCTAGGTTGTTTGGAGCTCCAAATACTACTAAATCAAGTGCCAAGGCTAATGCAAAGGAGAGCAGTAGTGATGATGAGAGTTCAGAGGAAGAATCTGAGGACGAGCCTTCAAAGGGACAAGCAGTTAAGAAGGTTTGGTGTTCGAATCTGAGTCTTGATATTCGATTAGAGTCCCCTGCTTTAGTACTATTTAATGTTTTATCATCGACTTTTTTATTACTTATTGTTTGTTTGTCCTGCATGCAGCCTGAGACAGTCTCAACCAAAAGCAGTTCAGAGGAATCATCTTCTGGTGAGGAGGAAGAGTCTTCTGAGGATGACAAAAAAGATTCCAACAAAACACCCAAAAAAAATGTAATGTCCTTTTTTAGATTATAATAATTGTCACTCTATGTCAAACTGTTTGGATATATCTAAATCTTCATTATGCCTATGATTTGTTGTTATAATAGATTTTGATAAAGTACCATTTCACATAAATGCTTAATAGTTATCTCTTAAAAACTTCAGCCGTTAATGAGAAGTTTAATTTACACATATATCTACAAGCCCTCTCACGTGTGGATAAGAATAGACGTGGCTGGAGCATGGTAGCAATGGTAATAATTTCTTTTGAACAAGCTGGTTAGGTGTTGGGTTTTATCCCGTGACCTTGTGTGTGCTATGATTGTGTTGTTATTAGAGATGATCATGACCCTTTTTCAAGCTATATCTGTTCGTGGTTATTGGGGTGTCTATTTCAAAGAATTCAGTTTGGGAGTTATTGTTTACAAAGTTGGGATGTGTAACATCTGTTTGACTAAGACTATCTCTAAACCCGCTCTACCTTAAGAGTATCACGGTAATTTTTTAGTTACTTATTATTTTATAAAATTGCTATTACTTTCCCTGCTCAAGTACTGTTACCCTTGCCTTCATTTCCCACTCCCTTTCCTCCTACTATATCCTGCCGTTGTGAGTATATCTTCTTGCTCCTTTGTACCCTTTGCGTTCTCTTCGCCCCACTTTTCTCTAGTTTTTGTTTACCTCTTCTCGCTTTGTTACTGTCCTATCAAATTTTCAATCACTGCAGTGGAGATTAAATGTTCAGAGCAAAGAAGTGTCTGAATGTGAGATTTTTATCGTGTTCCAAACATTGGGTTTGAGCACTTTTAGCATCCATTAAACAAGCACTCAGTGCTCTATCTGTGTGTGATTCCTGCTTTTACTTCTGATTGCTTCACATTTTTACTGGATTTTAAGTATATGTTCTTAAAAGAAAACATGTACGACTACCCATTTCCTTTACCAATCCCTTTATGCTTACCTTCTTATCTGGAAACTCGTAATTATGAGTAGAGGAAGTTTACAATTCAGATGTTCAGACTTCAGATTGTGGATGTGAATTCCCTGGTTGATGTTGGTGTGCTGCATAAATTATTTAGGGGTAATTTAGCTAGGTTAAGTATTCCTTCGGCAATTCGAGAGAGGGGGGTTTCAGTATCATTTCTGATATGGTAATAACTCATATTTAAAGAAACAACGTAGGCAAGTATAAATGTGACCTCCAAATTCCTATGCAAACAAGCCTTGGATGTCACTGAATAATAAATTACCTTGCAGGCCAGGTATACCTAAACAAGCCTTGTAGAATAATATTCTTATTATTATCATGCCCATTAACGGGCTAATATGGCCTCCAATCCATTGTTCTTTATTTATTTATTTTTAGTGCTTCATTGCTTGATCTCACTTTGGATCTTAATGATTCTCTGATAAGCAGGACACTGGTGCTGACGTAAAGGCAAATGCTGTAAAATCCGTTTTGTCTTCTGAAAAGGAGGAGGTGCGTGCTGTTTATTTTATTTTATTTTTATTTCACGACATATATTTGATTTTTGGAGTTGATGGTGGTTTACTAATGAATGTTAATATTGCAGGCCAAGACCCCTTCCACTCCTCAGCCTCAAACATTGGGTTCCAAAACTTTGTTTATGAAGAATCTTTCTTACAATATTCAGAGGGCCGATGTGTATGTCTATCTCACGCTGTTGTTTGTATCACTTTTAAAATTGCACATTATATGATGCATGTTTATCTCAGGGAGAACTTTTTCAAAGGATGTGGTGAAATAGTTGATGTTCGCTTTGCCACACATCCTGATGGTGCTCTTAAGGGCTTTGGCCATGTTGAGTTTGCAACAGTTGAAGCAGCCAAAAAGGTACAGTTTTCTTCCAAAAATGCAATTGTTTCTTCTTCTCACCCATTTTTGTCTGATATCACATGGGTGTTTGCTGTATTCCTATTCCAGTGCCTAAATTAGCAGTATTTTTGTTGCTTTTTAATTGGTTTCTATTTTCTGGGTTTCGGGGCTGTGTTTGACTACTTTTCCAACAGGCGCTGGAGGAAAAAAATGGTCAAAGTCTTGCAGGTCGTGGCGTGTACCTTGACCTTGCTGCTGAAAGGGGGGCGTATACACCGCAAAGCAGGTATACCTAACCTTTCATATATTATTTGTCAACGTGTTTGGAGTTTGGTAGCCTGTTTGTGTGATTAATTTTGTTTTCATCTTGGGAACTTTCTATCAGGGATGCAAATTCAAGTCAGAAAAAATTTGGTTCCCAAGGAGGTGTGGGGATATTCATTCGAGGCTTCGATAAGAATGCTGGAGAATACGAGGTATGCCCTCTCCCCCTTATCACCCTCTATCCTGCCCGGAAAAGCGTCTCTGCTTAGTATGGAGATTATGTTTTATAAATTCATTGCAGATCAAGGATGCACTGAGAGAGCATTTTTCCTCTTGTGGAGAGATCACAAGAATTTCTGTGCCTACAGATGAAAATGGTTTGAAAGGGTATGTACTTTGTTTTTTCTCAAACCTTCTTTTGTTTGATGAAGAGTGCATATATCCTAGTTCCTTGTGGCACTCTATTTAGTATTTTTATTGTAAGTACCCCCCACCACCACCACCACCACCACCACCACCACTGCATATCATACTTGTTCCTTGTTGGGCACTCTACTAATAGATGTTCACTACATGTGAGTACATGGGTCAATGGGTATATGCACTACAAGTGGTATGCAGTGACATATTATTTAGGGCCATGTGGTAGAATTCTTTTTTTTTTTTAAACTCCAGGTCCGGTAAACGTTTCTTCTGTGTTTTGGGGGGGGGGGGGATGGTGTTGATATTTGATTTGTTGTAAAGTTTGATTCATCATTGGTTGGTGATTTATTTCTTTGTAAAATGACATTATTTTGTTATTTCAGGATGGCATTTATTGATTTCACAAGCAGTGATGCAGTTAACAGTGCTCTGGGGCTTAATCTATCTGAACTGAATGAGTATCCTATAAGCGTGCAAGAAGCAAAACCTAAGGATGATAGTCGTCCTCGTTTCAATGATAGTCGTCCTCGTTTCAATGATAGTCGTCCTCGTTTCAATGGTGGCGGTCGTTCTGGAGATAATCGTGGTGGCCGTCGCCCTGGAAGTAGTGGGGGACGTGGGCCTCTGAGTGGCACCGGTATGTATTTAATTTACACATTGAATCGGTATATAATTTTAATAATTCTAATTAATTGCTGTTTTTGTCTGACCAAGTGTATTTTTTTTATTTGTTATTTTGGTTAATACACAGGTAAGAAAACCACCTTTGATGACTAATAAATGATGGCAGCAGGAGAGCCACAAGGCAGGCATAGCTAACTTGTCCGTTTATCCAGCAAAACGTCTCCGGCTCTGCAACATTTTCTTGCTCTCTTAGATTATTAATATATTATTATGTGTTCTATTTTGAATTTGGAGTTGAAAGTTTATAATTTTTGAGATTAAGTTATTATATGACGACTATTTTTGCTTTTGGGGGAGAGAGTATGTTATTGTTTGATTTTACAGATTTTACTAGATAAAGGAGGGTATAATGTCCTGGTTTTTTGAAGGCTGATAAAAAATGACTTTGGTTTTTATTGCTGTCATAATAAAAGTATTCCTTATTTTGATATGACATCTGTTTTTATCTAACTGTTGGGGATTGGATTTTACATCTTCAATCCTTTTTTTGCGAAATAAAAGCATCTTAGAGTCTATCCATACAAACCAAGAGTGATATGCATTTTCTTTGGAGTGCATCTTATGGTTGTTCACCAACCTCAGTCAATTTAGCTCAAAGAGGAGTGGGAGATGCTGTCTGTGTCCTTTTATGTGGAGAATGCGACGAGACAACCTCTCACTGTTTGTTCACAAGTGTCTAATGTCTGGGCAAAGGAATCTATTAGCAAAAGTCCTTCTGTTGTGGATTGGTTAGAATTTCTTTTCACAAAGGTTGATGAAGATACATGCAGAGAGATACTTTATCTTCTTTGGTTTATCACCAAGGTACTTTGTAGCTGGATTCTTGACAAAGAAGCTGTTCCCTTAACTTCTTTGATACAATTGGACAAGGCTTTGGCATGCGAATATAGCTTTTGTTTGGCGGCTTTTGAACCCTCCAAGCCAAACCCTCTACCCGTTTTAAGGAAGAAGCCACCTGTTATAAGCATAAAGTGCAATGTGGATGCTAAGTTAATAAATGAAATCCTCTGGGTTGGTGGCATTTTCAGATGTTATGACGGACAATCAAGGATCGAAAACACAGATTGCAATAATCAAGAATAAACAAGAAATAATAAATCACACAAGAAACAATAACACACGATTTAACGTGGTTTCTGGGAATGTGCCGACTACTCCACAGGCAGAAATAGGAGATTATATTATCACTGGAGATTCTATAGACTTCTGCAACTGTTCTAGGTTACTGCAGATGCGTATTTATTGTCACAAAAACCTAGTCCTTACCGCCATAATAACACACTAGCAGATTGATTAAAATACCCCATGTGATTGCTCAGCTCAACTAACTATCACCAAACGTAAGCCAAAGCTGATTTGGCTCAATAGGCTCAGCTGACAAATGGAACTCAACAGAACACCGCTTCAGCTGAATTTCCCAGGACACCTCAGTTGACCACCAGATCAGCCGACCCTTCAGCTTTGACAGAACAGACGTAGAGGTCAACTCACCTTTACTACATCAGAAACGCTGACGATGCAAAGGTCGATCCTTCTTCGCTTTTCTTAGAACACGCATTTCGAGAGACATGGGAGAGGCATTTGCATTATACCATGGTCTTACCTTCGCTCTAGCTTATAGTTTTCATCACATTATCATGGAGAGCGATTCCCTTCGGACTAATGACCAAAATAGTAACGGGAACCTTAACCGGCAGAGTATCGGGTCGGAAGCACTATAGTGGAGAGCAAGGTCGTAGGAGCAAGGTCGAATCCTACGAGGACTCAATCGAGTACCAAAGTCATTTCATACTTAGTTTAGGTCAATCAAAGTTTGTTCACGGTAATTATCCTACAACGATATTTAAACTAGAGATAAAGAGAGAAAGTGACATAGCCAAATCACGATCCAATTGAATACTTTCGCCATTCTAATCGACTATTTGGGAATGAGAACTACCAACCGACCTTCTTAAGGCTTATATCGACTCGTTCATAGGTGCAAACTCCTAAGATAGTACTAGACGCCATGCAACAACCTAGTACCCTTTGCCCGATTCAACAGTCCGCCTTTAAGGATTTAACTGACCGAAACAAGATTAAGAACTAGAGCCGCTTGATTTACACCGACAAACCTCGTTACCCAATCGATCTAAACAACTCAGTCAATTGTAAATAACGATCTTAAAACTCCTTTTCCCACACCCCTTTGCAACATACATTTATAAAAGTGGTGTGTGAGTTCATGAACTAGATGTACAGTCTAATTCAAGCATTAAGAACAAGTTTTAAGACATGAATTCATCGATATACCAACAATTAAACACTACCCAATCCCAATTAATCAACTAAAGGGTGATTTCTTCAACTTTCACATGGTTCAACTATGTGGTAAATTAGCTACTCATCACAAAGCATGAAATAACAATCAAAGAGAAGATTAAAGGCATAAAAGAGAAAGAGAACTAGAATTAATTACCAAAATCGTAGTACAAGTCGGATTACATCAAACTTCATCCACACCCATGTCACTTGGGGAAGAAGAAGAACACCAAATGCAAAATCCAAGAGAGTTAAGCAAGAAACTAAGCTAGATTAAGTCTAATATAAGAGAAATTAAAGTAAGAAAGAGTTTAGAGGAGCTAAAAGAGAAGGGGTCGAGCTATACTACAAGTTAGGGTTCTAAGGAGGATGATTAATTGCTGAAAATCTGTGTAAAAATGTATATATAGGTACCCAAAAACGACCGAATGCGTACGCATTCAATGCCCCAAATCCGTACATTCTGCTCCAGCAATGCGTCCACATTCGATTGAATGCGTGCGCATTGCCCTGTCAGCATTGACGGCCTTCAGTAATTTGGCAATAACTTTGCGTGTAGAGCTCCGATTTGAGTGATTAGAAGTGTTTTGGAAAGCTCATTCAATTGTCTACAACTTTCATGAAGACCACAACTCCAGAAAATGCTTGTTATCTGGGATCAAATTGCTGATGAAGTGAACGTATGGTGAAAGTAACAACTATTTTTGATCAATTTCCATTCCCGGTCTTCGGTTTAGTCTTTCTAAGCCTCGTGCCTTAACTTCCGGGCTCATAACTCACCTAGATCCTGCATCACTACATTCAAACACATACCGAGCATAACTCCCCAAGATAACTAGGGCTCGAAAATGGTCAAAATACCGTAAAATGGTGAGGTTTTCCATCTATGTGACGTTCATCTCAAAGTGAGTGCTCAATGCGATTTTGCCCAATAAACGGTCTCAAACTACCCAAAATAAGCTGAAAGTGTTGTAAACAGGGGTTAAAACATGCACCGGAGCATAGTAAAGTTGACTCTCATCACTATTCAAAGGACCAACTCGGAGACCTTTCTGATGTAGGATGTGTCCTCCTTTCTGCGTGTAGAGAGCTCTCTTCTTTTATCTATTGTCTCCTTTTCTTTTGTGAAGCGCCAAGGAAATGTCCCGGCACATAGATTAAGTGCTAAAGCAAATGCTCGTTCCCCTCTCTAAGAATTGAGCTCTAATCCCCACGGATGTTATGGATGCTTGTATCTCGGGTGTTGCTGAATAAATAAAATCTTCAAATTCTCTGAAAAAAATGGAAAGGAAGACTTTTCAAAAGAAATATTCAGAAATTGCAATTTGGTTCTGTAAAAGGGTGGATGCTTTACTAAAGCCAAGTTTATAAAGTATAACACTATAATCCAGAGACATAATACACATGACATAAGATATTGAGAATGTAAAACCATTGTACTAAAGCTCATGATACAGATAAAAAAGATTATGAGGAATCTAGAGCTAAAAAAAAGATATACAAAATGCCCTTTGCAGACAGATAAGAAGAAGGATCTCATTCTCCCTAGGAACTAAGTGACATAATGTGTTAGTGTTGGGTGATGAGCCTTTGATCATTACTTTATTTTTTAATATCTTGGTGGGAAGAAGAATCAAGAAGCTAGATGGGAAAAACTTACCCAGGAAGCTATGTCACCTTTCGATTTCAGTTCTCAGATCATGATGATCAGCTCCAAGAATGAAAGATGTATACATCAAAGAAACTGGTATTTCGACCATCAAATATTAACTTATGCATCAAAAACTATTCCAATCCCACATGCAATCCTTGGCTGCAAAATCTGAATTCTCTTTTTGAAGTTTCTGTTAAATCTCCAGTCGAATAAGGTTCTGTATCCTTCTGCTTTCTTTATGAAACTATGACAGAGAAGGATGACAATCATGCACTCAGTGCATCCGGCTTTCTCTGCTCGACCCAGCTATAACCGGGACTCTTTATTACCTGCCTTTCAATCATCATGTTCCTTATGTCATTTGCTTCATCCCACCTTCCCAAAGATGCATACATATTTGCTAAAAGAAGATAAGGAGCAGAATTTCTTTGGTCCAGATTAAACAATTCATCTGCTGCTCTTCTTGCCAAGGTTACATTGGAATGGATTCGACATGAACTAAGCAAAACTTCCCAAACAATAGGGTCATCCTTGTATGGCATCTTCTCAATGAGTACCTCCACCTCACTAAAGCGTCCTGCACGGCCCAAAGAATCAATTATGGAAGTATAATGATCCAAATGTGGTACCACTCCATGTTGACCTTCCATTGAATAAAATATTTGGATTCCTTCATCTACCAACCCAGAATGACTACAAGCAGTCAAAACAGCGACGAATGTTACATCATCTGGTTTAGCGCCTGATTGAAGCATTTGCCAATACAAGGCAACGGCTTCATCTCCATGTCCATTCTTTGCATAGCCATGTAGCATCTCATTCCAAGTAACTGTACTTTTATGCAGCATCACATCAAAAGACTTTCTAGCTCCATCAACATCACCACATTTGCAATACATATCAACCAGAGCACTTCCAACAAATACATCATTTGTGTAGCCGTCCTTTATTGTTCGACCATGAACTTGCCTTCCCAGTGGCAAAGAAGGTAATTTCGCAGAACAACTCATTATAGTAGCATAAGAGTACTCGGTTGGATTAATGCCCTTCCTAAGCATCTCTATAAACAAAGAGAATGCTTCTTCGTCCAAACAATTGTAGGATAAACCCGCTACAGCAGAGTTCCAACAAGCAATATCCAAATGATGAAACCCAGCAAATACATGATTTGCGTATGTTATTTGACTACATTTAAAATACATGCTAATAGTTCCACTACTCACATATGTGTCCGTGTGAAATGCAGCTTTTATTGAGACAGCATGGGCTTGCTTTCCACTGTCCAGAAGCTCTAATGCTGCACATGAACTAAATATTATGGCAAAGGTAGTTCGGTCAGCTGATACGTTGCTGACCTGCATTTCTCTGAAAAGCTCTACAGCCTCCCAATGTTTTTCATTTTGCATGTAGCCAGAGAGCATGGCATTCCATGAACTTAAGCTTGGGGATTCCATCTTATCAAATATCGAACGTGCAGTTTCAACGTCCTCACACTTAATACAGGCCACAAGGACATTAATATAGGTAACATCATCTGCTTGAAAACCACAATCTTCCATCATTTTCAAGTATTGAAAGGATCTTCCTATTCTATGCATTTGTCCAAACCCACCGATCATAATGTTCCATGAAACAACACTAACATCAGACAAGCTTGTGAACACCATTTCTGCACTCTTCATGTCCCCGTTTTTAGCATACATATCAAGCAATGAATTGTCCACATGAAGATTTCCTTTAAACCCCATTTTTGTCACAAGTCCATGAATTTGTTTACCATGCATGTTACGTTGCTCCAAATCATCCTCTCTAACGAGTTCAAGTTTTCCACAAGCAACTTTTGCACAAATGGTCAATATGGTAGAAATTGAAATGGAATCAATCCTAGTCCCAGTCCTAATCATCAGTCTGAATACATCCCATGCTTCCTGTACACGATCAGTCTTGGCCAATTTCCCCATCAATGCTGTATAAGACACCTCATTGGGCTCCACCAAGTCTTCAAAAGCATTAAGTACTTCATCAGCACATCCGCATTTAGCATACATACCTACGAAAGCATTTCCAACGTAAATGTTCTTATCCAGCCCGAGTTTGGTAGCAAGGACATGGCAATCTCTACCATAATTCCCATCCTCCAAATTACCACTAGCCCTTAAAACGCTGGCAAAAGTAAAACTAGTAGGCAAGAAACCTTCCAATCTCATCACCCGATAAAACTCCAAAGCTGTTCTTTCAAAACCATTCTGCACCAACGAACTAATCATAGTGTTCCAAGATACGCTATTTCTCTCAGACATTTGAAGAAACAAGTCGAGTGCATCGTTTATTTGGTTTTCTTTGCAATACGCACTTAACATGGCATGCCAAGAGTATATATTACGAAGGGGCATTCTATCGAACATACGGCGTGCGTTTACAAATTGACCACATTTGGAATACATCTCAATCAGGCGATTTGACATGTAAGTATCTTCAAAAAGACCAAAACGAAGAACAAGAGCATGCAAGATCTTGCCAGCTCCGTATGCTTTTTTATCTATACAGGTTTGCAAAAGCCTTGCTAACTCAGATGAAAGGATCATGTTTTTTAAGTGACTTGTGCAAAAAATACCTTCAAACGGAGCTACCTATTCACAAATGAAGGTTGGATGCCTCCAGTCCAAATGAAAATGAAGTGGTTGAGCAAAGCTGCAATTATTTAAATAGCCGTTTGAATAGGTGATATACCATATGCCTTGAAGAAAGAAATCAATGGAAGCTTGAGTGAAGATAGACAGAAAGCCAGAAGCACAACCATATCTTGTAGCTTGAAATGTTACTTTGAGTTCTGGAGAAAGTTGCAATTTTCAATGGGCATGTGCGTGTGACTGAATGGAAGGGTTAGAGCAATTGTACTGAGCCACTGACCAAATAACTTGAACCTTGGTTGATGGAACGTGAAATGGGATGAAATAAAATTCATCCATTAACACATTTAGAAGGGATAATGAGTAAAGAAGGGTGTTTTGGAAAAAAGTTTGGAAAAAAGGGTGTTTTGGATTTTAGTGAAGTTTGACCATGATTTTCTCCATTTCTTTCACAACGTTACACGATCTTGGGCGCCAAATCACTGCAAAGGTGCTTCTTCCCAACAGGGTTTTAGTTTGGTTAAAAACACTAAAACGGAAGAAAAAAAATTAAATTTTAGTAAAACCAGTTTCACATGAGTTTTGGGTCAACACACCTGTTTTAAGCAAATACCCCCATTTAGAATAAAAAAAAAAATAATATACAAATTTCATAATCGGTGACCCAGAAAATGATAAGTAATGGCGTAATGGGTTGGGTTGGGTTAGAGAGTGTGATAGAGTATTGTGCGTGATGTAGGATAGTTGAAAGGGCTAGAGTTAAGGGGAAGTTATTGTGTGATGAGGGAATTTGAGGTGAAGTGACATGTGAAACAATCAGAACCGCACAGTTTAAATACAAAATAAAACTATGTGGTCTGAAAAGTGCCACACGGTGTCCGTATGGAGACACCACACAATAACTTCCTAGAGTTAAGTGGGGTGAGGTAGCCCTACACCACCTCGCCATCCTACCATACCCATGCTACTCTACTTTTTCCACCACTACCATACATATAATACTCAACTTTACCCACCAATTTTAATCTACCACCCACCCTACTTTACCCATCATTTCTAATCTATCTCCCACCCCATCCCTCCCCTCATCACACCCCCAACTTACCTTAATGATATACCTTACCTAACCTACAGATCTATTCACTCTATCAATAACTGAGTCGGATTCGTGTATCCTAAGGCTTTCCATAGCTTACAATGAAAATAAATGCAAGAAGAAGGACGCCACCCCACCTTACCCAATCCACCATCTTACCCTAACCAATATTACCCGTCACCTACCATCCCACACAACACACATCGCCGTATCATACCTCACTGTACCTTACCTCTCTGCCCATCTTCACTTATCCTATCCTACCACACAACCTACTCAAGCCAAAAGACTCGATATGAAAGAATTTTAGAATTTTCTTGATGCGAATGAGCGTCTTCCACTTTATACCCGCCGAAAAAAAAAGAATAGTGTAGAATTACATATTGTCTAAAAATAAAAATAATGAAATTAAATTAATCATGCTCCTTAATCCTTTTAAAAGGAATAATCATAAATTAAATCTAAATAAAACATTTTCACAACAAATTTGTACAACACACTTATACACTATTGATAATTATAAGATTTATATTTGTTTAGGGTGAATTTATAGTGTTTTTAACGATATGTTTTATATCAATTTCCTCCATATGTGGATGTTTTTCATAGAAATCGAGCTTTATAATTGAAATATTGAGCAAGTGGTGTTTTCAATAGTTAAATTGCAAAACGTATTAATTATGTGCTTAAATTGTGATTTTATATTATTTTGGAGTTATGATACGCTTTGGTATGTTTTATTTATCTTTTAGATACATGTTCTCGAGCTAAGAGGATTAGAAGAGGCTGCATTCGGATTTTCTGATGAAGAGAAGAGATAGGGATGAGAAGGAAAGGATAAAGATGAAGAAATCAGCTTCCAGGCATGATGGACGTTCGTTCATGTCCGTCCCACTATGGACGGGCGTCCCATTAAATCAATCAAGGCGTCGGAGAAGAAATCGAAACGAGAGTTTGGGCGTTGTATGGACGGCGTACGCCTAGCGTCCAGCGGTTGGGCGGGCGTCCAGTGTTTCGGACGGGCGTCCGTCCGCCGACTTAGCCCTCGGCCGACTTAAAACTCTATAAAAGCAATGCGCTTCAACCCTAAAAGATATCAAAAATTCTTCATACACCAAATACTACTCGGCGAAACCGCACTTCGAGGAGTTCCAGGCGGTCACCCGAGCCTTGTGCTCGGGTGATCCGGGTTAGATTAGGATGTTTTATTTTCGTTTGTTGATTCATGGAGATCATCCATTGTACCAAACTATGTGAGTTTATCTTTTAATTTATTCAATCCTTTGTTTATTTTCGTGATCTTTGATTTGTTTTGTATCTTTCTATGATTTATGATGCTATTGTGTGACTAGATCGAGAGATTGGTTGCTAATTGTTGTCTAACGTAGATGAGAATTGAAGAGAGTTTGAGAATGTGTTAACACAAGAGTAAACTTCAACTTAGTTTATTCATTGATATGAGAGGTGTATAAATAGATACAATTGAGAGAGAGACTAGCTAGCTAGCTTGGCGTGCCACTTGAGTATGTAGATGTAGGCGGCAAGCATGCAAAAAGTAAAAGTAAAAGCTATGTCTATGACATAAAGTAAACTAGAGTTTGACATATTAATTGTTTATATGTATCACAATTAATATGTCTTTTACAAATAAATAAAGTGTACAAATAATATAATACACGAAATAGAGATATTTCTTGAACATGTCCTCAAATAGAGGCATAAGAGCACCTCTTTGAGGTCGCACCTATTTGAGTAATATTTCCACACCCTCAAAATCAATCAGATATGTGTAATGCAAACAAGTTTGCTACTTAGTCTCTTTGAACATAAGAGGTGGAATAGCCTTGGTAAGGATATCGACATTCGATCTGCTTGAGGAACATACCTGAGTTGAATAATCTTGGCATCAATCTTCTCCTTCAAAAATGTCTGTCAATGTCCACATGTTTGGTTTTGTCATGATGGATGGATCCTCTGCCATGCATAGTCTTTGAGTTATTATCACAAAGAGAGTGTGATAGGTTCTCAAGAGGTCACTGGTTCGATGAAGTACTCTTTTGAGCCAAAGAGCTTCACAAATGCCTAAGACAAGTGCTCGAGTTCACTTTTTCAAGATCGCTTCTGAACACGATGAGGTTGTTTCTTGCTCCTCCAAGTAACAAGATTGCCCCATACATAGAACGATGCTTTGTGGTCGACCTTCTATCTATGTGGCATCCAAATGATCAAGATCAGTGTAGACCTTGATGGATCTATCGCCAGACTTGGTGAAGTGTAACCCTTGGCCAGGAGTGGACTTTAAATACCTCGATATCCTATTCACAAACATCCCAATGTTGCTCAAGAGGCGTGCATGAACCGACTAACCAGATGACACCATATGCAATATCAGTCTTGTATGGGAGAGGTAGATGAGTTTCCTACAAGTCTTTGATATTGTTCTTTCCTCGACAATGATGTCACCATGTAGCGAGGGTATGACTGGGGTCTACAGGGGGATATAGCAGTTTTGCACCCCAAAGATGCCGCTTCCTTCAAGAGATCCAAGACATATTTCCTTTGGGAGACAAATGCCTTTCTTTGTTTCTTTGCTACTTCCATGCCAAGAAAATATTTGAGAAAACCCAAGTCCTTCACCTGAAACACCTTTGCCAGCAGAGTCTTCAAATGTTGGATCTCAGTAGAGTCATCTCCAGTGAGGATGATATCATCCACATAGACAATAATAATAGACCTCTTCTCGGTTGGTTGTCTTGATGAACATAGTGTGATCGAATTGCATTGGTGATATCCAAAGCAGCTTTGACCACGCTTGTTAATTTTCCAAACCATGCCCTTGGTGATTGCTTCGAGCCATATAGAGATTTCCTCGCTTTGCACACCTTGCCTTGAGTATGAGGATTGATAAAACCAGGAGGTACATTCATATAAACCTCCTCGGTGAGGTCCCCATTTAGAAAAGCATTTTTGATGTCCAATTGGTGAAGAGGCCAGTCAAGTTGGACAGCTAGAGAGATCAGAACCCTGACAGTGTTGAGTTTTGCCACTGGTGCAAAAGTTTCCTTATAGTCAATGCCATAAGTTTGAGTGAATCCCACAGCTACCAATCGGCTTTGTACTTGTCAATAGTGCCATCGGCATTGTATTTTATAGTGAATAACCATCTCAGAATCGATCGCCTTCTTGCCCCATGTGGGAGAGGTGTCAAATCCCAAGTATGATTATCCGTAAGTCTTTATCATCTACTGTTTTAACAAGCACCTTTCCATTTATCATTTTGAAGGGCCTCCTGAATATTTTTAGGAATAGAGTGAGAGTCCAGGTCCTGTGAAAACATGGCAAAGGCAGGAGATAACTTATCATAAGATAAATAAGAATGAATAGAATGATCAGTGCACGATCTCTTTCCCTTCCTAAGAGCAATAGGCCTATCATCAATGTCGGCCAGTCGAGGATCTCAGAGATTGCCGAGTGTCAAGAGGCTCGGGATCGCAGGGCTCTGGGTCGATGAACTCTTGTTCGGAGGTTCTTTGAGGAGTATTAGGTCGTAGAGTCGATAGGGTACCGAAGTTCGATCTGCTTGAGGATCGATGAGTTCTTGAGGTTAAGAGTTTGCTTGAGGGAAGGGTTTAGGTCAATTTCAATCGTGTTTCCATCGTTGAATGGCTCAAGAGGTTTGCTGTAATAAGGGTCCTTTCAAAGAATTTTACATCCATAGAATTGTAAAATTTCTTTTCAATAGGGAATAACACTTGTAACCTTTTTGTCCTTTGCATAACCTAGGAAAATGCACTTGTGAGCTTTAGGATCAAGTTTACTTCATGTTGAGCATGGATATACACAAACACAAGACAACCAAAGATCTTTGGAGGCAAGCGGGAAACAAGATGATGGCAGGAGTGTGTGGTCGATAGGGTTTGGAGTGGAGATTTGAAACCTAACACTCTGCACTGGGAAGTCGGTTGATTAAATAAGTTGCGATCAGTATAGCTTCACCCCACATATATTTAGGAACATGTGTGGTGAACATGATTGATCTGGCCATTTCAAAGAGTGCTGTTCTTTCTCTCAAAGAACCCCATTCTGGCTGAGGTGTTTCCACACAACTACTGATATGAACAATTCCTCTATCTCACAAGAAGGTACTGAGATTAGACTCATAGTATTCTAGAGCATTATCGGTCTTTAAGATCTTGACCTTAGTATCAAATTGAGTGGAGACCATATGATAAAATTCTTGAAAGATAGGGCCAACTTCAGTTTGTCTTTCATTAAAAAACCCAAGTGTTCTGGTATGATCATCAATAAAGGTGACAAACCACCTTTTCCCCTGTTATACTTTTCACCCTAGAGGTCCCCACACATCACTGTATTAAGGTGAAGGGTGAGGAATGCAAATGAGGTAACTTAGCATACAGTTTTTGTAAGTTTAGCAAATTGACAAATATCACATTGAAGGTCATTCAGATTACATCCTTTAAACAATTCAGGAGTTAAAGATTTTAAGTAACCAAAACTTGGATGTCCTAATCTATAATGCCATAACATGATATTGTCTAAAGTCTGGGAGCAGTCACTGAGGCGGTCGATCTTGATCCTCTGTCTTCATAGGGTTGACCGAAACAATCCAAATGCAAGGTTTAGCCTTCCCAATCACTTCCTCGTGAAGTAGGATCCTGGAATGTGCACTGATTCTCCTTAAAAACAACAGTCCAATTCAAATCTTTAGTGAGTCTACTGACAGATATAAGATTGCAGTCTAAGTTTGGAACAAATAGGACATCCTGTAGGCATATCTTATTAGTGAGTTTAACATTTCCAACACCTTTTGCACGAGAGATAGATCCATCAGCAGTTTTAATGTTATGAATTTGGTGACAAGGCATATAGTTGGTTATAAGGTTTTTATTACCAGTCATATGGGAGGATGCCCTAATCAACAATCCATGTTTCATTGCTAAGGGAAGAGTAGAATTTACTGTATGAGTATGAGTAGCAACATCAAGAGAGTGACTACCTTCCTTTTGTTGATTCAGAAGGCTTTGAATGCAAAGACAAAGCGAGCATTCATCCGGTTGTCATTCTCCTCTCTCACCGATGTGTCCGCCTTGACTTTCCTCGATAGGTTTTGAGGTTTTGAGGAGTTAGGCTTGCCATGGAGCTTCCAAAGATTGTCCTTGGTGTGATTTGTGCGTTTGCAAAGTGATCACGAGCAGCTTTTCGAGCTTTCTCGGTAGGCTTCCTGTATGTCTCAAGAACTCCTCAAGAGCCTTCCCGGCGATCAATGCGAGGCGGCACCTTCAGTGGGTTGTCGTTAGGGAATTTGAAGCATGACTTTTCTCCTACTTTCTTCATGTTTGACCTCAAAGAAACATGGATTTGAGATTTGGAAGAGGTTTGGTGGCAAGAATTCTTCCTCTAACATCATCAAGAGTAGGATTCACCCAGGTGAGGAACCTGAATACTCTCTTCTTTTCTATGATATCTTTATAAAGAGCAGCATCCTTGACATCATTCCATGAGTGAGTTTCCAACATATCTAAGTGTTGCCAAGCCTTAGATAGTTGATTGAAATATTGAGTTACAGACATATCCCCTTGCCTGCAAGTTTGAATCTGAGCTTCTAGTTCATATACCTCAGATGTATTATCCTTCTTGGAGTAAAGATCTCTGGCATTATCCTGCATTTCTTTGGCGAGATCATACATCATAAAGTTTTCACTTATCTCTTTTGTCATTGACCTCGTGAGGATGGTCATGAGTTGATTATTTGTTGTGTCCCATGCTTCAAAACCGGGTCGGTTTTGGAGTGCGTGTTTTGTTCCGATAAGTATCCCATCTTACTTTGTCCGAAATGTACATTTTCATAGACCTTGACCATAACAGATAGTTGTTACCATCAAGTCTATGGTTTGTATAAGAAGAGGAGTTGTCAAGACTCTATCACCGAGGTCACTTGAGAGTCTGCTGAGGTTGAAGTAATGTCGGATGTGGAAGACATTCTTCAGAAATATGAGTTTTGCAGCGGAAAAGTTAGAACACAAATGGCTCTGCTACCATGAAGAGAGTTTGAGAATGTGTTAACACAAGAGTAAACTTCAACTTAGTTTATTCATTGATATGAGAGGTGTATAAATAGATACAATTGAGAGAGAGACTAGCTAGCTAGCTTGGCGCCACTTGAGTATGTAGATGTGGGCGGCAAGCATGCAAAAGTAAAAGTAAAAGCTATGTCTATGACATAAAGTAAACTAGAGTTTGACATATTAATTGTTTATATGTATCACAATTAATATGTCTTTTACAAATAAATAAAGTGTACAAATAATATAATACACGAAATAGAGATCATTGAACATGTCCTCAAATAGAGGCATAAGAGCACCTCGCCGAGGTCGCACCTGCTTGAGGTAATATTTCCACAAGAATCGTTGTTAGGCTAGATCACCATAGGAAGATAGGATCTTTAATCGTTAATTCGTGACAAATTAATTGGTTAATTATCTAGGTTGCTAGATTCTAAAATACGAGAGTTAACTTGAATCTACACCTTCGCTTTTGTATGAAATTGGTCTCAACATTCGAGAGAGAGAGATCGATAATTGAATTCACTAAGAGATTAGGAATTCATAGCTTGAGAAACGGATTCACTAAGGAATTAGGAGTTCAGTATCTCGTGTAAAGTGAAACCACAATATCGAATTAAAATCATGAGATGAACTTGGATTGAAATCACTTGGTTTGTATATTGTTTGATTCCATGTATCTTTGTTTTATGTTTTGTTTCTCTATCATTTGTTATAGCTTAGATTTATTTCATCTTTCTATGTGTTTATATGTTTGTTCGCTCGTTTATTTGTTTTCATAAGTAACAATTGAAAGGAATTAATAAAACTAGATTCAAAGAACCCAATTCCTGTGGATCGACCCTTACTTATCCCGCTTTACTAGCAATTACCCGGTATTCGGCCGGTTAGGAGTTAGTTTTGCATATAGGTTAGAGTTTATAAATTGTTTTTGTTTAATGATGCAAAACCATCCAAACAATATTAATCAATAAATCATACACCATTGGTCATTATATTTCTCTATTATTGGGCAAAAAATGGGTTTATAGCTATATCCAAATCCTTTTTATTGATCACTTATTTTTCCTTTGTTGGTTGGTCTCTTTGTTTTCCCGAAGAAAATGATATTAATATATATTATCAAAAAATGTATATCAAGCGTACTATATAAAATATCGAGCCCACAAAACGATATTACCAAACTTTACCAAAAAAGCTCACATATTGTGAGCCATTTCAAGAGAATTTGTACGTGCTAGAATACTAGAAACAACACGTATAGATTCTCTTGTAATGACTCACAATACGTGCTAGAATACTAGAAACAATCCCTAAAAAAAAAAAAAGAATACTAGAAACAAAAAAATCTAACTTCTGGCAAAAACATCAAAGTTCCTGATATGCCAAGCCCGTAAAGGAGCCTTTGGATTCAGGTTGGGCCTCCATATAGACCCAATAACGAATAGAGTCCCTGGCCCAATCAGTTTGCATCCACGTAAGACGAGCTGGGCCAGGAACAATCCAACCCGCCTCGAACCATTACGATCCTCATCATTGGCTAGGCAACGGGCGTCGATACCAAAGCCTTCATACGCCATCTACCAGGCGAGGCAAAACATTGGGGGCCGAGTCGACTGCCCCTCAACTCGCAGCCCGCTTAATTTGGCAGCAAAGTCACAAGTTACATGTGAAGTGTCCGCAATAGCCGAGATGCATACCAGCTCGCACATCAAGAGCCCGACTCGCATCTTTATATTTACGAACTGCATGTACTCTTTATTCCAGCCATGTAACCACCGACTATGTAAGCCCTATAAATAGCGGCGGCATTTACCCTTCAAAGGGAGACCTAATAGAAAAAGCAGGCCAAACTCTGTCAATTTGTTGACACATACATTCTCTCTTGCATGCATATTGTTCTTGCAAATCTTCATACATATTCCTTGGCCCTTTTAGTTCCTCCCTACTTCATCTATAGCTTCAACAAAATTTCTTTGGCAGTACTACATTGTGAAACATAATCTTGCCTCATCCCATTTTCCGTCTTGTCTTGTATAAGTTCAACAACACCACTAGTAATCTTGGTCTTCATTGGGATGAAAGGTCCATCTTCAATGACGACATACCATAAATCAGTGTCCAGAGATCCATGATGTAATCTAATGGCCTACCTAGAAGCTTCTTTTAAACCAGTAACCGAATACCCAACTCCTACGACCACCATAGGTAGACACAAGATAACATTATTAAATAGAAAGGAAAAAAAAACATTCATAATAACATAAATACCAATGTCCGGTTCACCAGGTTCTACCACAATAGAGCACATGCAATGTATATCAATAAGCGATATATTATGGATAAAAAATAAAATCATGAAACAATGCCGTAAACATACAGTAGCAGTAGCAGGGGTGAATGTGAATAATATCAAGCGTATCTGTTCCGTTATATATGATGGCGAAGGGACATCAAACTCCCTATATATTTTTACCGTTATTTCAAGATGTGATCATACCATTCCTATTCCTATTCATGTTTTGTTAACCCGCATATATCGCTTTCGAGGTGAGGCTTATCACTCCTTATAGAAGGAAAGACATAGGCGGCCGGAGCTTCAAAACCGCATGTACATAAATACTATAGGGTATCCCTTGCCCGAAGATATTTATGAATGAATCCATTATTGAAACCCAATTCCAAACGGCTTAGGATAGAAAAACACTTCGCTCGGACAGGGTATCAAACGATTCCATTGTATCTATACATCACCAGATTAGGGGCTCGCTTTTGGATCCAGATGGAACACCTTTTATCAAATGGAACGGGGGACTCACTGTAGCCTGCCTTATAGAAGGCTTATGGTTATGGATGCAATTTATAAAATGGATTTAGAACTTGACAAGGAAGGAATTATAAAAATTAAGACAATTATTCAACAAGGCATGGTGATTGAAGAGCGAGGAGTCTGGTGGAAGTAACCAATGACAAGTACGAGGTATCATCAAGACCTTATTTGTCCGACCCTGCGCATAGTGCTAATGGGAGGTGCCTCTCTCTTCCTATTCTAAAAAAGTCTTGGCTTAACAAAAATTACCATCGTATCGCGCGCGCATCTTCCACTTCTGCCAACCCCAACTCTAACTGGGCTGTGCATTCCTTTTGACTGCCTAATTTTAGAACATGTTCCGGTTCGGCCGGTTTTTTCTCATTTTTAAAACCAAACCATTTTATATGGTTTCCGATTTTCGAAACCAAACTAGAACGGTTTTAAGGCGTTAACCATTTGTTCGGTCTGGTTTGGTTCGACTTGGTTCTGGTTTTTTACGGTTTTCTTTAACAATTAAAATTATTAATAGAAAATCACAAAAATTGTCTGGTAACAACAAATGATAATACATGTAATACGTTAATACTATTATGTCAATAAATCCAATGAGACGATTTAACAAATGTTTTATATTTAACTAACATCCACTTTTTTTTTGTGTGGAAAGAACTAGCAATATACCTACGCGAATCTTAAAGTTCAAAAAACAAACCATTCTTCAACACAACAAACTAGACATCTACCATTGTACTCCCAAGTTTGGGACAATCAAGAGAATCAAAGAGTCATCTATTACCCATTTCACTTCATCAATTAATCATCAAATTTAAAAAATACTAATAATGAACTAACCGTTATGTTATTTAATAACATAATAATCGAGAGAATCAAAGAGTCATCTATTACCCAAGTATTTAAAACAAAATGATATTTTTTTCGAATATATCATTTATTGGATACATTGATATTTGATAAATGTGTTTCACGGCGTCTCTATGATTATTGGTGTTAATGAAATGCATAAATGTTAATGAAGCATCTAAATATATGAAATCGATGTAGATATTATACGTAAAACCTAATTTATATGTAAATACCTACGTGGAGTAGGTCCACATAGATATGATATGTAAATATCTATGTACCGAGGCCTGCTCTATTAAAAATTTCGGGGCTCGCCAACAAGGCCGATTTGCTAGAACTACCATGACGATACATGGTATCACCTCGACTAGGGCCTCGCCATCTTCATCTTGCAATGAGCCATAGCGAGAAAGTGGAAAATCCGAGTGAGGCGGGGTGGGGAGTGAGCGGAATCGCCGGTTCGACATCCGCAAAGATCGCCCTTCGACGGGCAGTGCCGGAGTAGCCTCGAGCCGGAAGAGCTCCCACCTCCAAGTTCTAGGTGTTGTCCTCTTCTCGAGTGGCGGGGTAATGTACCTTTGGTTTGGGGACCTGAGTCGGATCGGTGATAAGGAGAAATTTCCCATTGCAAAAAGGAAAGAAAGAAAAACAAAACAAGGTTAATATCACCAATAATGCTAAGTCATGGTTCTCGATGTAAATAGAAAACAACAAATGTAAAAATATCCTACATGTTTCTTGGTCTACTGCATGGAGTGTCGAGTAGGGCATCGAGCCCACATTCTCCAATCTAGCCAACTCGTACAGAAGGCTCAGATCTCGGGTGGGTACCTCGAAACCGAGGTTATCCATCGTATGGGCCTCTCGAGGGACGGAAGCATCACCCAGTTTATCCGTCTTCTTACCCCTCGACCTCCATTGCCCTATGTAGGGGTTGTCCGAGCCGTGATGAAGGAAGAAGAATCGCGGTTTCCAGTCACCGTGTGATGAAGGCCCCTTGGACACAAATTCGTGTCGGTTTGCCCTCTGTTGGAAGGTATACCACATTTTATCTGGCATACCCGTAATCTTGTAGTAATAGCGGAAGAGGGGGACCGAGAAGCAAACTCCTGCCACTCGACATGCAACTACAAACCCCATTAGGATCCTGATAGCATTGGGGGCTAATTGATATACGCTTATCTCATAATGATTCAGAATTGCTGTGACGGCCGGGTACAATGGGAATCTCAACCCACTTGAAAGTTGGGCCTCGTAGACTGAGCAGAACCCTTCTAGGGGCTCATCTGCGTATTGGTGTTGCCCCGATGGAAGTCGAATTTCAAGTTGAGGCCCCACAATACCAAATTTGCGCAGATTCGGTAGCATCATCTAAGGAAAGTGGTCGTGAGACAAATCCTTTTGGCCTTTTCCATTCATCCTAGTGACTAATTTCTTAGGTTTACTAGGGACGTAAGGGACGGGCTTACTGATTCGCCGGAGAGTGGCCGGAGAGGATGATCGAGTGGGTGGTCGACTTAATCTTGACTCGTTAGAAGGCGATTCACTACCCCTATCGATTCAGTTGTACTACTTGACATGGGTAAATACAGAAGAGGAAGAGAACACAAGAAAATGCTTACTTGGTGTTTTGAGATTATGAAGATGAAATGGCAGAATGAACTCTTCTCCAACTTTGTCTCTCCTTTTATGCTTGCGAAGATTGTGAAATGATTTGAAGAGACGTGATTTGAGGGGGTTATAACCCCCCACAAATCGCGAAAATCAAGGTAATGGCGTTATGGTTAACACGAAAGGATGCCTCGCCTCTGTGTTGAAAATACGACTTTAGTGCGCTATGACGCGTCATGTCGCGATTGGCTAGGGTTATAAGTGGCGGGATTTTTCCCGCCCAAACAATGGCCCAACTCGAAGACAATTCAAAGGGCAGATTTGACCTCGGAAGACGGGAGTCGCCTCTCTCAAGTCTGAGGGGCTTATGACGATACATGGTTTCACCCCTCCACGTGTCGTCTTCCAGTTGGTCTCCATGATATGTAAGAGTCAAGGTCTGCATGTCGATGCCCGGACTCGGGGCTACGATGATCGATACCCAAGCAGTGTAGGACGAGAGCCCCATCTCGACAACCGTAAGTCGATCGAGTCGGTTTAGAGGACAGAGTCCGCACCGACCTACGAAGGCCCATTATCTCGATAACTTGGGCAAGGGCAAGGCCCATTAAGGTTAAATATGACAATAGCCTAAACCGACCTAATATTAAGGTTAGGGTGTGCATTATCATTATAAATACCATGTTCCAGAACTACGTAAGGCTTGATTCTGGACAAATACAAGATACGTAGGCAATCTAAGACAAGCTCTTAGACTCACCATAAATATTAAAATCTACAACACGTTCTTAAGGCATTAGGGTTTTGAGAATTAATCATTAGATTCATTCAGCTCGGATTAATTAGGTGACATTATTTGTCATCGCATACCATTCCATGGCCCACATTTCACATGGTCCAAATTGCATACATAATACTCATGCGATTGAACAAATGGTTGGATCAAGCTTTGTCCAAATTTCAGGTGGTGGCATTAATATTGTAGCTCCTTTGTGGACCATCTACCTCATGTGCATTCCGATCACCACCTCATCCTTCTAGCTCTAGATAGTATACTTGTCATAGACTATATTGATAAGTCCTTTTGATTCCAAGCTTGTTGGATGATACACAATGACTTTTATAATGTTCTTCTTAATGTTTGGAATGTTACCGCAATAATTTAAAGGGGTTTTTTGATACTTGTGCTTTAAATGCCAAAGAATGGAATAAAAGGGTCTTCGGGAATGTATTCTATCAGAAGAAGAAATGTAAGCTAGAATTGAGGGAATCCAACATTCTCTCTCAAAAGATCCTTCGGTTTCTCGAGTAAGGTGAACAAATAATTACAAAGCAGGATTACGAAGACATTCTATCTCAAGAAGAAATTTATTGGCACCGGAAATCGAGTCAAGGAGAGATTTACTGTAACATGATCGGTTCGCCGCCTTCTTCTCATTGAAGTGCAACAACCCGAAGAAGGAATGATCATTGTATCTTGGGAGACGATTTTCGTTACCGTGTGCACATAATTGAGAGCAAAACGCCTTAAGGACAGAGTGCTACACCCGCCTCGACCAATAAGATTTCATCCTATTTTTTGCTTTCGCTTTTGTTTGAATTGCGTGTTAAACAAAGATGCTAGATTGATTAATTTCCCAACAATCTTCAGACGTTTTTAAATTTGTGTCGGTATGTTTCACCAATCACTTCCGTGCATCGATTAATGATCCGTGCATTAAAATTGATGTTCATACGTGAATACGCCGGGATACTACGTAACTCTGCAATCAAAATTTTGACATTTTGCGTTAAAATTTTCTTCCGCTCATTTATGCAAGGAGCATTTATTCGCACTCGTCAATCTACCACTCGCACCCATTAATATGAAAAAGATGAAATTTATTTGTTGCACCACACCAAATATTTAATAGTTTCTCGATTTACCTTTATACCCCTAAAGTTAAAAAAAAAACACTATTGCCAAACTTTTTTAACTACCCACAGATTCTAATATTATCATTTCCTCCTCCAAAACTTTTGAATTAACAAAACACCCACAACCCATAAAAAACCGTCCTCCCTCCTCCTACACTTTCCCCTTCCTCTTCTTCTTCAACTTCACCTTCATAACTTCACCTTCTTCGATTTTTCTTTCTTCATCCATAAGATATTCAATCTCTAAAAGTAAAAACACATATTTTCCATCTTTTCTCCCATTGATTAACAAACCCTAATTATTTCTCTCCTACCGCCACAAATGGCTACACCGCCCCATAAACAAATAGCAAAAATTACAAAGAAAAGAAGATTTTATCCATTAAACCGTAAATCTTGGTACAGTCATTTTTTTTCACAAGGCCATCTTTTCCCATACATAGAGTTATGCAAACGCTTGTCATCTTATCACAATTGCAAACCTATACTTATACTCGATCCCCTACAATCTCTCTGCGCTGCTCACTCCGCCACCCTTTTCTCGGTAATCGATATACCCAACCCACCACCGCCGCCGCTTGAACGTATGGGCGAGGGAGTTCGACCCGAACCCAAATCTGGGTCGAACTATTTCACAATCAGCCGCACAAGAAATTGAGTGAAGGGATTGAATATTTTCTAGATGAGAGTGGTGACCCAACTCGTGTTTTACGTAATTGATGTGATGATGAGCAGGAGCAAATAGTTTTTCAAGAAATTGGGGTTGCCCATAGTTTCTTTTTTTTATTACTGGTGTTTGTAGCTCTACTATTAATTATGCAGGTTGGGTTGCAAAAGTGGAGGAAATGAAACCAGTCGACTTAATATATTTGATGGATTACCCACCAATATGGCAACCATGAGCTGTTCGGAGGTGGTGGAGATGGTGAAAATGGGTGGTGGAGATGGTGATTGTATTCATTTATTATTATGGAAGTGTTGGACTAAATTGTGTTTTAAAAGATTGGTGTGTAAATAGTTAAAAAGGTGGGGTAAGGTAGAAAATTGGGTGTAAATAAATACCAAAAAAATTAAAAATTCGGTGTGTGGTGCAAATGTAGATTTGAATTTTAAGTAGGGTGTGGGATGTAGAGTGAGACAAAGAATGAGATTGAATGAGGTGCGAATAAAGGACCCCTTATGCAATAAGCATAATCAGACTTGTCAGACTTTTCCATGTCAGTTCGCATGAATGCCTGTTTCATAAAATTGGATAATGGTGTGCCAACAGAAACTAATGCCTTATGTTTTCATTTGTAATTTTTGTGTTAGAGAAGAAGCGGAATAGTTGTGTCTCGTTGTAATTAAAGAAGTTAATAAACTTACAAATAATTTTGCTGACACAACTGTTAACTGAAGTGGTACTTTATGAAAAGTTACCACATTGAAATTCAGTATTTGTTGCGGGGGTTATTGTGTAGTGTCTCACACTGCACGGAACACCGCCGTGCTTAGCGATTCCATACTGCACGCTTTTATTCTCAGATTTAAACCGCGCTGCTTCGATCGCTTCACCCGGCCACTTCACTCAAAAATCTCTCACCACACACAATAACTTCCTTGTTGCGTGTGGTTTCACAAAAGAAAAGAAAAATAAAATAAACTTTAAAAAAAAAAAAAAATGATGGTAAAGATGAGATTATATATATCTCTTCATTTGAACAAATTTGGATACACATTGATTGCTTTACTGTCTTTAATGCGTATATTAATGCTATGTGTTCCAAGTGCTATATATTCTACTTATATGGATCACAAAATAAAGTGGTTTGGGATATAGATCACAACAATGTCGTTTCTTACTATCTTAGATATTGCTAGTACGATAGTCCAGTATGCAAAATGTATGCATACTCTTTGAATATTAAAGAAATGTCAATTGTGTATATTACTCTAATGTCCGTTTTGATATTTGCTTCAAGTTTATGAAAATCTGAATATTGGAGTCAGCTGACTTTGTTAGCAGCTAGCGTGTATATTTGCACTTTTATGTGTTGAATCATGTGGCTAAGTTATCGTTTCTAACGATAGAAAATGATATATAGCATTTGGATATGATTCACAGTAATATCTGTGATTTAAAGTTGTGTAAACAAAGAGTATTTAGTGACTTTCATCGATAATAGCACAATATATCAATTATGTTTATCTGTCGAATGTAATATTCCGATTTTCTAAAGAAGCAGACGTTGCTTTTTTCGCGAAAACGAAATATCGTGTTTCGCTTTTATTTTGGAGTTTAAGTAATTGGATATTTATATATATAATTTTAAGGTAATTATGTATATAATAAAAGAGATTTTTTTTCGATTTTATAATAGGAAAAGGGATTTATTTGGGATTAACTACTTAAGGGATCTATTATACACATTAATCCCATAACCTAAACAAAAAAAAGAGAGCAGCCGCATGCTCTTCTTCTCTGCGTGTGCAAGCAAATTTTGGGCTGAAGGATTTTCATCGGTTCTAAGTCGATTCTCAATCGTTTTCAGATCAGTTTCGAGCATCGGAATCGTCGTGAAGGGAGCGTCGATTCAACACCAAAAAGTTGGATCTTTTCCCTAGGTAAGAATTCGACCCTTGCTGTTTTTGGGTGAGTTTTGAGGATCAAAACTCATATCTTTTTCATGGTTAATCGTCTAGGAGCGTGTGATCGAATCTAATCAAAGTTTGGATTTATCACATGATTTGATCTGCAGGAAAAAGATCAATTTGCTGCTGTTTTACTGAGCTTTTGCTGTTGGTATTGCTGTTAAACAAGTAAGAAGCTCTTCCTACAATCTAATTATGGTAGTGAGTAGTTAGATCAAGATTTAAGATGTCTTGGTGCAAGAAAGATGTATACTTTGATTGGTTAACGATCCTAGATGCTATGATATGCTTAGATATGCGTTTAGGCGTTTTTCGGTGTTATAGTTGCTGTTGTTTGTGTTAGAAACGGATTAGAAATCGAGTTTGAAGATTTTAGGTTTTGGGAGAAACGCAGTGGACGGGCGTCGCATAGGCGGACGGGCGCCTCAAAGTAAAACTCAAACGGGCGTTTGCCTTAGGCGGACGGGCGTTTGAGGAGTGATTTACATACAAAGTTGTAGCGTTTCTAGGTGGGCGGGCGCCCAGATTATAGTGAGACGGACGTCCAGCCCCGGACGGACGTCCATAAGGTTGGACGGGCGCCCAGTGGAGGGTTTAAACGAGCGTTTATGGTTCTAGACGGGCGTTTGATCAGTTTACTTTGTTTTGTTGATTTTAATCGATTCATTTTAGTTCAGGCCTCAATGTTATGTTATTTTATTGGATTGAGCTTTAAAACATGATGTATTAAGATTAATTAAAAAGGAAACAAGCTTCGATTGAACTTCCGATTCGCTTCAGCTTAAAACACCGAATGTACTCTTAAAGGGAGTTGAAGTTCGGATCCGTCGGAAGGGCATGAAAGGGCTTGTGCTTTGGTGAACTAGAGTTCATCAATGTCTGTGTTTTTGCTAGGACTTGTCCGTGTCTAGCGGTCTAAGTACGAGAGTAGGAGATGTGAGGAGCCTACTTGAAAAACACTAGAATGGCTAGTTAATTCACATCAATACCTACATATGTGTAGTAAAAGATAAAGCATCATCTATTCTCGGTTAGACACTAATCCATATCGGCGATGTGATACGCTCACAAAAGGTGGACAACACCGCCGGCCTTAAACGGTCAAGGGTAGTGGAGGAAATCCATCGGACGATATCGCATACCGGGAGACCCCGAGCTAATCGGTGCTAATCACCGTTAGTTAGCAAGTATATCTTCAGGCTGATGAACGCCATGCGCAGTGTCCTTGAGTAGTGACGCAACAAAGATAAGTTAAGTAGAAACGTATAGTCATGACGTGTCGATGGGCATGGGATGAACCATAAATTGAGTCGGTCTCACTAAGATGATTAATTAATAACGAACCTTAATTAAATTGTAGCTTCTACTTCTTACTATGTACATTGTACTTACCTCAAATGCATGTTTATTTATGTGTTTGGGGAAGAGAAGACGAACAGGTTGGTGATGGTTTCGAGGAGGACTTCGATGATGACGTTTGAGGACGCCAGAGTTGAAGACCTTGTTTACTATTTATCATTTATTTCATTTATGCCTTAGACTTGGATTTTAATGGATTCTGTAGTTTACTTCTAGTACTTTTGGATTCGTTGGTTTCTTCTGAATGTGATAAGCATTACATTTTCTTTCTACCTTTAGTGATTCTTAATCTCTATTGTTTGGGAAAAATTACCCGAGTCTTTTGCTTCCGTTTGCTTTTATTTGATACGGCGTAGTGAGGCTTACGTGTAATGTTATTTATTTAATGTTATGCGTGCTTAACGCTTCGCTTCCGGATAAGGACTCGTGTCCGGAACGGGCGTTATAGCTTGGTATCGAGAAAAGCGCCTTTTAGGCTTCTATTCTTTTAAGATAAGTTTCTCTAGCTCTTTTAGTAACGCTCGTTTTCTTTGATAATCGTGATGGTGTTCACGAATCGAGCCGTGCGTAATCGCCGGGAGTTCGACGGGAGAGTCCAATACCAATCGTGGGAGGAGGTATTGTGAGGTCGAGTCATCCACCTCGGCCGGAGTTTGTCACCACCTCCACATACAAAGAACCCCTTCACCGGATTCTCGGCCGAATTCACCACTACGACCTCAAAGAACCCCGCAGCGGGCATGTGGGAAGTTCGGTTCCATTTTCTCCGGTCGCTGAAGTTCCAAGAAGTTCGATACCACCGCCAACTGAGCTACCCTCCGCACCCGCAAATCTTTTACCCTCCACCAAAGAGCCACACCTCACCCATTGTGTTCCACCAAAGAACAACAGATCCCCTATCCACCTCCAAAGTAGGTCCTACTCCACGACCTACAAGACCACCGTCACCCCGCCGACTTTCAAAGAAGGTTTTGGCTACCCACCCTACGGTTTCCAAAGAACCCCAGTATCACCAAAGAAGTGCCGTGCTGTATTCCTCCAGCTTTACCCAAGCAGAACCACCGCTAGACCGGTTTTTCGAGCAAGCACCACCAGCTTGACTGGTATACTAGGTTGAGAAGGAACAAGGTCCAGATTTCTTTGGAAATGTTGAGCACTCGAAGGCCGAGGATTGATAAGAAGTTTTGAGAAGGCATGTAGAATATACATGTCCCTCGAGACCGAGATGGCACAGCTTGGCGCCGCTTTTCTTTTAAGCGCAAATTGAAGCTTGGATTGATGCGATACTGAGTAGTAATGGTAAGGTGACAGATTGGGAAGGTTTCAAGACCATGTTTTACAATGAGTACTTCCTGCTACAAGTCAGCAGCATATGGCAAGCCGCCTCTTAAAGCATAAGCGAGTGGTTTAACTATGATAGCTTTCACAAGACACCAACAAGTTTAACGAGTTGGGAAGATTCTACCCTGAGCTAATGAAGGTAGAGGAGAGGAAGATGGCCCTATACAAGGAAGGGTTAGCATATCACATACAGTCTGGCATGCTAGGTTTCACGGCTAAGAACATGGCGGAGTTGTTGAATAAAGCTTTGGAAGTTGAGACCTTCAGGAAGAAGGCCACCGTGATTGTTGGGAATAAGAGGAGCTTTGGAACGAGCCAGGGTAACAACCGAGGAGCACCACATCAGAGTTTCAAGAAGACCACGGCCCCTGCAGCAAGTAAACCACCTACCGGAGCACCCCTTTGCCCTAAGTGCAACAGGAATCACTCAGGTGAGTGCCGAGTTCATACAAACGGGTGCTATCTTTGTGGAGAAACGGACACTTTGCTAAGAACCGTCCGACTAAAGGTCCAACGGGTAACCGTAAGCAAGGAAGTGGTAGAAGCGCCCAAGTCGCCTGGGCCAGTGTTTTTGCAAATGATGCTGAGAGGCGGAACTCGAGGATGACGTTATATCGTGCGATAATGTTAAATAATCTTATGGTCGAGCTTTGTTCGATACGGGAGCGCCTAATACTTTCGTGTCGACTGTAGTAGCTAAGAAGTTGAATCTACCTTTGGAACCTTTAAGAAATACCTTAGAGATAATAACACCATTAGGAAAGTTACTAAGGTAACCAAGTTGATGCCTCAAGTGGAAGTCCAAGTTGGATCTTATCGATGCAAAAGCGACTTCACGCTTTTAGACTTTTCGGATTTTGATGTGATCCTTGGAATAGATTGGCTATCCGAGAACTTCGTCCCATCTAGATTGCCGAGGAAAGAAAGTGATCTTTAAGGTACTGGAAATCTGATAAGGCCTATCAGGAAATGTTTATAAGCCCAGATGAAGAGGCGCCACCCTATAATTTCAGCGTGTTAAGGCTATAAGAGCTTGTCGAAAAGGTTGTGAAGGCTACTTGTTATACGCAGTGGATGTGGAACAAGTGAAGCCCAAGTTAGAGAAACCCTCAGAGTCAAGAATATCCTCAAGTGTTTCCGGAAGAGTTACCGGGAACATGCCGGATAGAGAGATCGAATTTGAGATTAAGTTGATACCGGGAGCGACACCAGCTTGCCAAGGCACCTTATAGAATGGCGCCGGCTGAGTTGAAAGAGTTGAAAGCTCACCTTAAGGACATGCTCGAGAGGAATATAATTCAGCCTAGTACTTCACCTGGGAGCCCCAAAGTGTTGTTTGTCAAGAAGAAAGACGGTAGCACGAGGATGCGCATAGACTACAGAGCGCTGAATAACCTCACCATTAAGAATAAATATCCTCTCGCCAAGAATTGATGACTTGTTTAATCAATTGCAAGGAAGGAGTGTGTTTTCTAAGATTGATCTTAGGTCGATATCACCAATTGAAGATCAAGGTAGCGTATATACCAAGACGGCTTTCAAGATTTAGATATGGACATTATGAGTTCTTAGTCATGCCTTTTGGACTCACTAATGCTCCATCTGCATTTATGGACTTAATGCAGCGTGTTTTCATGCCATACTTGGATAAGTTTGTGATAGTATTCATAGACGATATCCTAGTATACTCCAAGGATGAGAAAGAACATGAAGAACACTTAAGGATTGTGTTGGAGACTCAAGGAGAATCGCTTGTATGCTAAGTTTTCCAAGTGTGACTTTTGGTTGAATCAAGTGAGTTTCTTGGGTCATGTCATTTCGGAGATGGCATTAAGGTTGATCCGGCAAAGGTTGAGGCAATTGAGAAGTGGTCCGACCGACTACGCTTTGAGGTTAGAGTTTCCTTGGTTTGGTCGGCTATTATAGGAAGTTTGTTCAAGACTTCTCAAGGATAGCTACACCACTTACCCGGCTCACTCGTAAGAATGTGAAGTTTGAGTGGACCAGTGAGTGCGAAGAGGCTTTTCAGACGTTGAAGGAAAGGTTGACTACAGCCCCAGTTTTGGCAGTTCCGGAGATCTTTGATAATTATGACGTTTACACGGATGCTTCGGGACAAGGTTTAGGTTGTGTGTTGATGCAGGGAGGGAAGGTAATTGCTTATGCATCCCGACAGTTGAAGGTGCATGAGAAGAATTACCCAACCCACGACTTGGAGTTAGCAGCGGTTGTGTTTGCCTTGAAGACTTGGAGGCACTACTTATACGGAGTTAAGGCGAGGATCTTCACCGATCACAAGAGCTTGAAGTACTTCTTTACCCAAGAAAATCTGAATATGAGACAAAGGAGATGGCTAGAGTTCGTAAAGGATTATGATTTGGAGATACAATACCATCCGGTAAAGCGAATGTGGTAGCGGATGCTTTGAGCGTAAAACCAAGATTTGCGGTTTCAAGTGTTGAAGTTGTGGCGTAAAGGCTGACGGGCTGCAAATCCGTTTTGATCGATTGAAGACCGGCGCTTTGTGGCACCGTTGATAGCAAGGTCCGAGTTGATGGATGATATTCGGGAAAAGCAAGATGAAGATCCGCTTTTAGTTGATTTGAAGCGAGTTGCAAGAGAAAAGCCTACAGCCGGGATATGTGCTAGACAAGAACGGAAACCTTTGGTACCAGGATCGCCTCGTGTGCCTAATGTTGGTGATTTGAGGCAAAGAGTTATGGAAGAAGCACATAGGATTGCATTTGCGGTTCATCCAGATCCACTAAAATGTACAGAGACTTGAAGGAAAAGTTTTGGTGGCCTCGATGAAACCGAGATAGCCAAGTTCGCTGCGTAACGTGACACTTGTCGGGCGGTGAAGGTCCGAGCATAGAAAACCAGAGGAATGCTTAAACCATTGGAAATCCCGAATGGAAATGGGATAAGATCACAATGGATTTCATCACCGGTTTACCGAGGACAAGAGGCGGTCATGATGCGATTTGGGTGGTTGTGGATAGATTGACTAAATCCGCCATTTCTTACCGTATAAGGTTGATATGCCCTTGAAGAAGATGACGACACTATACTTGGATAATATAGTGAAGTTACACGGAGTACCTATATCGATAGTATCGGACCGTGATTCGAGGTTCGTCTACCGGTTTTGGAAAAGTTTGCAAGCGCCTTTCGAACCAAGTTGGATTTGAGTACGGCCTTTCATCCTCGCATGGATGGACAATCTGAGAGAACTATCCAAACACTTGAAGATATGTTGAGAGCTTGTGTTTTGGAGGTAGGCGGATCATGGGATGATTACCTACCGGTAGCGGAGTTCGCTTTATAACAATAGTTATCATGCAAGTATAGTATGCCACCGCTTGAAGCGCTGTATGGAAGAAGATGTAAAACGCCATTGCTTTGGGATGAAGTCGGAGAAAGACAAATCACCGGGCCGGAATTGGTTGAGCAAGCTAAGGAAAGAGTTCAGTTGGTTAAGAAGAATCAAGGCGCGGGCTCAAGATAGACAAAGAGTTGGGCGATGTTAGAAGAAGGCCTTTGAGTTCGGTTTGGTGAAAGAGTTTATCTACGAGCGTCACCAATGAAGGAGTGAAACGCTTTGGACAAAAGGGAAAGCTAAGCCCAAGGTATGTTGGACCTTTTGAAATTCTCGAAAGAATTGGACCGTTGGCTTACAAGCTTAAGTTACCGTAATCCATGTCAAGAGTCCACAACGTGTTTCATGTCTCGATGTTGAAGAAGTGTTTGACCAAGACGGATGTTGAGGCTACTGTGATACGGAGATTCTTCAAGATAATCTAGCATATGATGAGACACCGATCGAGATTTTGGACAGAAAGAAAAGATGATTAAGAGACGGTTGATTCCTTTGGTTCGTGCAATGGAGCAATCATTCACCGGAAGAAGCTACGTGGGAAGTCGAGGATGATATGATCAATGAGTTCCCGATTTTATGGACTTACCAGTATGTTCTAAGTTTCGAGGACTAAACTCCTTTAAGGGGGAAGAATGTAATATTCCGATTTTCGGGGAAAGTGGCAGACGTGTCTTTTGCGTAAAACGAAATATTGGGTTCGGTTTCTTTTATTTGGAGTTTAAGTAATTGGATATTTATATATATAATTTTAAGGTAATTATGTATATAATAAAAGAGATTTTTTTCGATTTTATAATAGGAAAAGGGATTTATTTGGGATTAACTACTTAAGGGGTCTATTATACACATTAATCCCATAACCTAAACAAAAAAGAGAGCAAACCAGATGCTCTTCTTCTCTCAAGCAGTGCAAGCAAATTTTGGGTGAAGGATTTTCATCGGTTCTAAGTCGATTCTCAATCGTTTTGAGATCGCTTTCGAGCATCGGAATCGTCGTGAAGGAGCGCCGATTCAACACCAAAAAGTTGGATCTTTTCCTAGGTAAGAATTCGACCTTGCTGCTTTTGGGTGAGTTTTGAGGATCAAAACTCATATCTTTTCATGGTTAATCGCCTCAGAGCGCGTGTGATCGAATCTAATCAAAGTTTGGATTTATCACATGATTTGATCTGCAGGAAAAAGATCAATTTGCTGCTGTTTTACTGAGCTTTTGCTGTTGGTATTGCTGTTAAACAAGTAAGAAGCTCTTCCTACAATCTAATTATGGTAGTGAGTAGTTAGATCAAGATTTAAGATGTCTTGGTGCAAGAAAGATGTATACTTTGATTGGTTAACGATCCTAGATGCTATGATATGCTTAGATATGCGTTTAGGCGTTTTTCGGTGTTATAGTTGCTGCTGTTTGTGTTAGAAACGGATTAGAAATCGAGTTTGAAGATTTTAGGGTTTTGGGAGAAACGCAGGTGGACGGGCGTCTGCATAGGCGGACGGGCGTCTGGAAGCTTAGAAACTCAAACGGGCGTTTGCCTTAGGCGGACGGGCGTTTGAGGAGTGATTTTACATACAGGTTGTAGCGTTTCTAGGTGGACGGGCGTCCAGTTATAGTGGACGGACGTCCAGTCCCAGACGGACGTCCATAAGGTTGGACGGGCGTCCAGTAGGGTTTAAACGAGCGTTTATGGTTCTAGACGGGCGTTTGATCAGTTTACTTTGTTTTGTTGATTTTAATCGATTCATTTTAGTTCAGGCCTCAATGTTATGTTATTTTATTGGATTGAGCTTTAAAACATGATGTATTAAGATTAATTAAAAAGGAAACAAGCTTCGATTGAACTTCCGATTCGTTCAGTTAAAACACCGAATGTACTCTTAAAGGGAGTTGAAGTTCGGATCCGTCGGAAGGGCATGAAAGGGCTTGTGCTTTGGTGAACTAGAGTTCATCAATGTCTGTGTTTTTGCTAGGACTTGTCCGTGTCTAGCGGTCTAAGTACGAGAGTAGGAGATGTGAGGGAGCCTACTTGAAAACACTAGGAATGGCTAGTTAATTCACATCAATACCTACATATGTGTAGTAAAAGATAAAGCATCATCTATTCTCGGTTAGACACTAATCCATATCGGCGATGTGATACGCTCACAAAAGGTGGACAACACCGCCGGCCTTAAACGGGCAAGGGGTAGTGGAGGAAATCCATCGGACGATACGCATACCGGGAGACCCCGAGCTAATCGGTGCTAATCACCGTTAGTTAGCAAGTATATCTTCAGTGATGAACGCCATGCGCAGGTCCTTGAGTAGTGGACGCAACAAAGATAAGTTAAGTAGAAACGATAGTCATGACGTGTCGATGGGCATGGGATGAACCATAAATTGAGTCGGTCTCACTAAGATGATTAATTAATAACGAACCTTAATTAAATTGTAGCTTCTACTTTTACTATGTACATTGTACTTACCTCAAATGCATGTTTATTTATGTGTTTGGGGAGAGAAGACGAACAGTTGGTGATGGTTTCGAGGAGGACTTCGATGATGACGCTTGAGGACGCCAGAGTTGAAGACCTTGTTTACTATTTATCATTTATTTCATTTATGCCTTAGACTTGGATTTTAATGGATTCTGTAGTTTACTTCTAGTACTTTTGGATTCGTTGGTTTCTTCTGAATGTGATAAGCATTACATTTTCTTTCTACCTTTAGTGATTCTTAATCTCTATTGTTTGGGAAAAATTACCCGAGTCTTTTGCTTCCGTTTGCTTTTATTTGATACGGCATAGTGAGGCTTACGTGTAATGTTATTTATTTAATGTTATGCGTGCCGAACGTTTCGGTTTCCGGATAAGGACTCGGTGTCCGGGAACGGGGCGTTACACGGAAAGCAAAGATGAGGCCCATAGATAAAACTGACATTGAGAATCCACTTGGGAAACGAATTGAGATAATTTGTAGTGACTGAAATGGAAAGTATGATGGAGCATTTAATGAGTTTTGTTAAGGCGCCAACATCATTCATCAAACCAATCCTTCATACACTCCATAGTCGAGTGGTGTTGCTAAAATGCAAGAACACCGTAAGAATTGATGAGCGCTATGTTGATCAATTTGGATTTATCTAGAAGCCTACGAATAAATTCTCGAAAGATTGCATATTTTGATATGCAAATAACGATGAAGTATTAATCTGCTTTTAATACACAAATCGACATTCCCGATGCATATTAAAATTTAATCACCGATGAATGGAATGTTGTATTTATTGATGAGATCTTTCCTTGTAAAGACAATGAGAAAGAAGATTCAAGTTCAATCTATAGCCCTTTGACCGGATGTTAAGGTACTTGAAGTTTACAATGAACCTCGTAATACAAAAGGTACAAGATATCCAAGAGTATTGGAAAAGATCATGTGATACAAAATGGATATCCGATCAGAAGACTCAAAATCCACTAAAGGATACGTATTCACTATTGGTGGTGGTGTAGTGTCCTGGAAGTCCACGAGACAGACATGCATAGCTCATTTCATGATGAAATCTGAGTTTATAGCATTGGATTAGCGTGGAGAAGAAGCTGAATGGCTTAGAAATATCCTTGTGGATATTCCATGTTGGCCTAAGTAGTGGCTGCTATTAGCATACACTGTGATAATCAGTGGCTATAGGAAGGGCACAAAGTTGTATGTATAATGGTAAGTCTAGATATTTACTTCGTAGACACAATACCATTAAATAATTGATCTCTAATGGTTTGATTTCCTCGATTGTATAAAGTCGAAGGAGAATCTTGGATCCGCTTATTTTAAAAAAAGGTTTAGCTAGAGATCATGTGTCAATTTTTGACAAACGGGATGGGACTTAAGCCTATTTCGCATGTTCCCTTATAATGGTAACCCAACCATAGTGACTGAAAATCCCAAGATCATGGTTCAAAAAGGACAACTAAGTTATGAGGAACAGTTAGCACTTACCCATTCTCGTTAAAAAAAAAGTGCTTTCAGGATTTTGTTAGGTTAAGCATTAAGCTTTTAATGATTCCCATATCTTGGTCAAAGCCAAGTGGGGTATTGCCGAGTACTTTTTATGGAGGTCACCTATGTAAGTGGAAGTGGGGCCATTGTGAGAATTTGAGAGTCGAATTCTCTAACACACTTTCTCGAAACCAATGTGTTCCAGGGCAAAACGGACACAACCACGAGAACCTCGAGAATGTTAGGAGATCATTGTGTGTAGTATCATTGTCTCAGGCATGCACCAAAGCCTGAGCGCTTCAAGACCTAGTTCATCGCTTTCACCGAGTATGTCCGATGGTACTTACTACGGAAGGTTCAAGGCAAAGAAACCACCTCGCCTAATGCAACATATTTCCGCATGTAATCTCTTCAGAGTCTCAGATTGCATTTGTTTTAATTTACATTCATGTAGGGGATTGTTGGAGAATTTTGAATAATAATTAATAATGGAGGAAAATTCGAATGGACATCCGACAACTTAGCTTACATCGGTTCGGTGAAAGGTTGCAAAACTACGTAAAGATTGCACTGCTCGGTTGAATCACTTTTGAAAGGATGCAACCCTTAGTACATAAACTCCATTTTCTCCTATAAAATCATAAAGCACACAAGTGAAAATGGGTGTAATTTTCATAAGAAATTCATTCTTTAAAAGTCCTGCTTCTTATGTTTTTAATGAAATCTAAAAATAAACCTTGCATAGATTTTTGAGTCAATGAGAGATTTACATAACATGATTGGTTCATCGCCTTCTTCTCATGAAGTCAAAACAACCCGGAAGAAGGAATGATCATTGTATCTTGGGAAACGATTGCCGTTACCGCATGCGCACATAATCGGGCAAAAACGCGCCTTAAAGACAGAGTGCTACACTCGCCTCGACCAATAAGTTTTCTGTCCTATTTTTTGCTTTCGTTTTTGTTTGAATTACGTATTAAACAACATGCTAGATTGATTAATTTCCCAACAATCTATCACTATCTTCATAAGATAGAAGACATTCAATACGTGCTAGTCTAAGAATACTATTAATGTCCTATTTAATAGAACCTTTTGACGTAAATTGAGATCTCATCAACTATAATCACTTATTATGATTTCTCTATCACAGTTTGACATTAGAGACGTTATATATACAATATCACAATTGGTCCGTTAGATGAACAAATATATAATAACAGAAAACTATTCTAAAATACGTGTTCATAGGCATCGCTTCCAAATCGAGTAATTTATTTGACTTTTCTAATCAAATCGCTACAAAAAGTTCATTAACCACTAAGTCATACATCTAACACTATAGTGATAAGAAGTACGGGCATAATAGAGTTTTTTTTTTTTTTTTTTTTTTTTCTATCATAGTTTATATCATAGTTCTCGCTTCTCCGGCCACTTCACTTCATATAAAGTCTCGTGCAAAAATTTCGCTAATAATAAAATGTGTAATCCTGTCATAGCAAAGGTTTCACTTGACACTTCAATATATATAAAATCAGTAGTTTTATGGTGGTTAAGAATCACCATTTCATACTTATGTATCGAATAGAAATTTTTAAAATAGGGGCAAAGTCGTAAATATATGGCATTTATATTTTACACGGTTGGACCTCATGTGATTTTTTAAATTTCTATTGATTCTGAATCACCAAATCATATTTGATTCAGGACCACCATAAAATTTGCCAAAATCGGTGGTCTCCCTCAATTACTCTAAACACAGCACGCGAATCACCGCATTTTTCACAGAAAATGGCAGTTGTTATAATCGATGGGTCAACACTACGCGACTTCGTCAACGACGAGTCCGAGTTCAACAGATCGGTTACCGAAAGGTTCAAGATCTTAGATCTCAACAACGACGGTGTTCTCTCCAACTCGGAGTTGAGAAAATCCTTCGAATCGCTCCGGCTAATCGAAACTCACTTCGGATCCGACGTATCCATGACGGCCGATGATCTGACGAAGCTATACGATTCGATTTTCGACAAGTTCGATTATGACCACAGTGGAACTGTGGATCTGGAAGAGTTTAAGAATGAGATGAGGAAGATCATGTTAGCTATAGCTGATGGACTCGGGTCAAACCCGATTCAGATGGCGCTTGAAGATGATGATGGTGGTAACTTTCTCAAGCAGGCTGCTGATCTTGAAGCTTCCAAGGCATCGTCTAGATAAATTATTTTGATTTTCTTTTAGTAAAAATATAAGGGTAAGTAATCAATAAGGTTTAATTTTGGCGCTTATCTTCCATTTTGTTATATGAAAGTTGTGTAATATTATGCAAATAATGTTGGCTTCCTTTATTTGTGGTACATGTTCATCGCACTAAACTGATTTTCTGAAAGTCAGTTTTGGAATGAAAAATCGAATTTTCCTATGTGTATTATGAGAATCTGATCATGAGAAAGTCCGTAAATCGATTTTTCGTATGTTTATTATGAGAATCTGATCATGATAAAGTCGGTATTTAGCTTCGGAAACGAATTTTACAATATTAATTATTTGAAATCGGTGTGTTGCGGCGATGGAAGTGGTTTGAAGAAAACCAGGATAGTACACGGAAACTGTAACGCCCCGTTCCGGAAACCGAGTCATTATTCGGGAAACAGAACGTTCAACACGTGACATTTAGAGAAAACTCTAAACCTATATAAGTCTTATGTCATATCAGAATAACTAACGATAAATACGGAAGTTAAAAAACAAAAGACTCGGGAAATAGACCTTCTCAGGGTTTTACAACATGCCACTCAATCAGAAATTAACTGCTGTTAAACTATATCATAAATAACTAAAATAAAAGCTACTACCTATTAACCACAAAAATGTCCATATTTTGCTTTGCTCAATGATTAAGAAATCAATTAATGTGTAGTATTTTAATTACTAATGGACATATATACCCCGTCGCATAATAAAAACTTTTTTTGAAATGTAAAATGAATATACAAACATTAAATGCTAACATAGGGGTATGTTTGAAAAAAATATATTAAATGATGTATTGATTTCGTAAATGGACAGTTTTTATGGGACAACATATTTTCAAAAAGTGGACACTATTATGGGAAAGGTGTAGTAGAATCCCAAACGAACATCTATGTCTGAAAAGAAAGGAACAACTGTAACAACCGGCAACAATGTCTTATTCGAAACTATTAAAACAATAAACTAGAACATAAACTTCATAAGCTCCACTCCTAAGCATGATCTTCAAAATCTTCTTCAAAATCATCACGAACCTACATATCTTCTTATTCTAAAAGAGGACTAAGCTCATTCATCATATTAATAAGGAGAAAGAAGATCAAATGTGAGATTCATTATTGTCATAAGCCGGGAGACACGACATGAATCTACCCAATTTCACAAATAATTTAGAACAATACTTTTAACATATGAGGAAAACCACCTTGGAGTACATAATCAATGTATAAGAAACATGTCTATTTACTATATCATTCTATCTTGAACATACTTGTTTAGTTACATTAACTACTTACTTACTTTCTTAACATATTCATGTCCTTGTCTTTCCTATATGTGATTCTTGTCCACTAGTTTCAAAGTACAGATATACACTTTCGTTAGCACAACTAACTACACCTCCAACATGGTACTTACTGATGCCTAAAGTACAATTATAACCGCCTTAAGAACGGCTTGGCTAATATAGCTAGTCACACTTTCCAACATGGGTTTTAACTGTGCCCATGGTACCCCGTCTATTCATGCTTATTAACGAATACCATGCTAAGTAGATTCAATAATATGTAAAGCAAATAAGAGCACGTAAAGCACATAAATCTGTACTAAATTCCATGTCTAACCTATGGGAAACATGCAAAGTCCATAACAACATCATACTACCACCCTATCTCCACTAAGCATGTGAAAACAAAGCCCAGAAAATCATCCATAAACCTAGATAACATTCTAAAAGCACAGTTGACCTCACAATACAACCAGAAAGCATATATGAGGCTTTTCTTGGACGCTTAACCGAGAGATGCCCTCGGTTCAGCGAGCTAGTGAATCCTAGATTCACTTTCTGCTCTGAGACTAGTCCGGCATCCTGTCCTAAAACACATAATTCACTACAAGAAATTTGCATTTTTATGGCGTGCATTGCGTGCCATAATTTAGATTTTATGCCGTGCATGAGTGCGCCATAAAAGCCCGCGTCGTAAAACTGGGAAGAAAAAAAAAAAACACGGCATGCATACGCGTGCTGTAAATCCTCTATTGTGTGCCATTACAAGCTGTCCAGTAACATAATTGAACTGAATTATGTCGTGCATTGCACGCCTTAAAAAGTTCATCCGTTTATGGCATGTAAGTTACGCCATTAAATGCTTCCCGCCAACACTATATCTGAATTATAGCATGCAACGCATGCTATAGAGTCATTCCCGCCAATAACAATACCATATCACAACATGCTTTGCACGTCTTAAATTATATGGTTTATATAAAATGGTTATTATTATTCTAAATTAGTTGTACTCACACCAATCTCACAATAATGCACATCATAAATGATAACATCCCATCATAAATCAACAACAACAACGTCCGTTATAACAATTCAAATCCACAACAAATACCATCTCTAAACAAAACAAGTCAAACGAAATGAAAAACAATCATGAAAGAAGGATTACAGTTAAACTAATCATGAAAGAATGATTTATGTTTTCTCAAAAAGAAACCTTCTATAGATAATAACAAAACAGTTTCTTCTCATTCAAAACTAATTACCTTCTGTTGATTTCAAACAAAAGATTACTGAAAAACATTCCCATAGCACAAGCTCTATAGTACAGAACTTAGCAGTGATCGATTCCACAAATTCTGACTCGTAGCCACACCAAGATCAGAAGCATAAAGATAACCATCTATCAAGCAAACAATGAACAATAATTAATATTGTCAGGAGCAACAAAACTAGCAGAACATCAACCGCTGAATCTAACAGAACACAAAGCACTTTATCCATATCAAGTGGCAGTAACATTACAAAAGTAAAACAGGTAAAGACAAACAAATAATACAATTTAGCATGTTATATGAAGGTAGACTAAAATATGGTTTCATACAGCCATGCCACCAGCTTACCAGAGCTATTATATGATGGTAGGATCAAATATATTCAATTCAGATTCCTTCTACAAAAAAATATTTGCAAACGAATTCCACTAATCCAACCGACCCAGATCGTGATTCTTGCAATGTATAGTAACATATATTTCGGGGCAGATAAAAAAAGATCACAAAAGTCAACATGCAATCAAACTCAAATATCAAGCTGAAATTTAAAACAAAAAATAAAAATATTGCAGTATAATAACAGTGTCTTGATTGGAATAATATATGGAAAAGAGAAGGCCTCCACAAGAAGCAAAGCATGCTTTTCTACCAATGTCCACTTTCACTGGACAACCATTAACTGTTGGTCCCAGAGAAGGGTGAAATATAGTCAGGGGGTGAATGACTATATTGTGAGTTTAAAACTTTAAACCTCATGAGTTGCAAAAACTTTTCTGATGCAAAAGCTTTTGTGCAACGGAATATTAAGACTCTTCTAAAACATATTTTCAAACTACATAATGAAGAGAGTTTGAGAAAGTGATACACACTAGAGTAAACTTCAACTTGGTTTATTCATAAAATGAAAGAAGTATAAATAGTTACAATTGATGGGAGAGACTAGCAAGCTTGGGCGGCCACTAGAGTATATAGCTATGGGCGGCAGCATGCATGTAAAAAGTAAAAGCTATGTCTATGACATAAAGTAAACTAGAGTTTGACATATTAATTGTTTATATGTACCACAATTAATATGTCATTTTACAAATAAAGTGTACAAATAAAGTATACACGAAATAAATAAATATTACATAATATTTGATATGTAATATTTCCACACACCCTCAAACTGGGTTGTATATGTTTATACAACCAAGTTTGCTACTACCTATCACAACATAAGTGGCGGAATGGCCTTGGTGAGAATATCGGCGTTCAGTCTGGCTGAGGAACATACTGGAGTTGAATAATCTTGGCATCAATCTTCTCCTTCGAGAAGTGTCTGTCAATGTCCACATGTTTGGCTTTATCATGATGGATGGATCCTCTCGCCATGCATAAGGTCAATTATTGTCACAAAGAGAGTGTGATAGAGTTCTTTGAATAGGTCACGAAGTTCGATGGGACCCTTTTTATCCATAGAGCTTCACAAATACCCAAAACTAGTGCCTGAGTTCGAACGGCAAGATCGCTTCTAGAGACAATGAGTTGTTTCTTGCTCCTCCAGTGACAAGATTTCCCACACACAAGAACAATAGCTGTAGTAGACCTTCATGCGTGTGACACCCACCCAATCAAGATCGGTGTAAACCTTGATAGATCTCTCACAGACTTGGTGAAATGTAAGCCTTGGCCAGAGAGTGGACTTCAAGTACCTCAAGATATCCGCTCACAACATCCCAATGTTGCTCAAGAGGGCAATGCATGAATCAAGCTAACCAGGCCGACTCCATATGCAATATCGGGTATTGTATGGGACGAGATAAATGAGTTTCCTACAAGTCTTTGATAATGATCCTTCCTCGACAAAGAATGTCACCATGCATCGTATTACTCTGGGTCTACTCTGGGGGATACAGAGGTTTGCATCCCAAAGATACCGCTTTCCTTCAAAGAGTCCAACACATATTTGCTTTGAGAGATAGAGATACCCTGGTTGTTTCTTGCAATTTCCATACCAATGAAGTATGTAAGATAGCCCAAATCCTTGACTTGAAAAACCTTTGCCAGTAGAGTCTTCAAATTCTGGATCTCAGTAGAGTCATCACCAGTGAGGATGATATCATCCACATATACAATAAGAATAGATATTTTCTGGCTAGTTGTCTTGATAAACATGGTGTGATCTGAGTTGCATTGATGATAGCCAGCAGCTTTAACCACAGTAGTGAGTTTCCCAAACCAGGCTCTTGGGGATTGCTTTAGGCCGTATAGAGATTTCCTCAATTTGCAAACCTTTCCTTGAGTGCGAGGATTGGTGAAACCAGGAGGTACATTCATGTAGACTTCCTCAGTAAGGTCACCATTGAGAAAAGCATTTTTGATATCCAATTGGTGAAGAGGCCAGTCAAGTTGGACAGCAAGAGATATCAGTATTCTAACAGTGTTTGTAGTCAATGCCATAAGTTTGAGTGAAACCCCTTGCAACTAGTCTGGCCTTATACTTGTCAATTGTACCATCAGCATTGTATTTGATAGTAAATAACCACCTGCAGCTGACTGTCTTCTTGCCTTTGGGGAGAGCTGTTAGATCCCAAGTGTGATTATCCAGGAGGGCAGTCATTTCTGTTTTTACCGCAGCCTTCCACCTATCATGTTGAAGAGCTTCCTGAATATTTTTTGGAATGGAGTGAGAGTCCAAGTCCTGTGTAAACATGGCAAAAGCAGGTGATAACTGATCATAAGATAGATAATTATGAATAGAATGATCAGTAGTGCAAGATCTCTTTCCCTTCCTGATAGCAATAGGTCTATCATCAATGTCGCCAGTCGCTTGAGAGTCGGTAGGTTCTTTGAGTATCGAGAGGGCTGCTGGGTCGAGAGGCTCTGCGTTCGATGAGGGTCGCGAGGATCGATGAGGGCTGCTTGAGTCGAGAGGGTGAGAGTTCGATCTGCCGAGAATCGATGAGTTCTTTGAGGAACGGATTTAGGTCAATTTCAATCAGGTTTCCATCAGTGACTGCCTCAGTGGACTTGTTGTAGTAGGGAGTCCTTTCAAAGAATTTTACATCCATAGAATTGTAAAATCTCTTTTGTAAGAGAATAACACTTGTAACCTTTCTGCCCTTTGCATATCAGAAAATGCACTTGTGAGCTTTGGGATCAAGTTTTCTTCCATGTTGGGCATGGATATAAACAAACACAAGTGCAACCAAAGATTTTTGGAGGTAATTGGGAAATAAGATGGGGCGAGGAGTGTGTGGTCGTAAGGGTTTGGATAGGAGGTTTGAAGCCTAACACTCTGCTAGAAGTCTGTTGATTAAGTATGTGGCAAGACATATAGCTTCACCCCACATATACTTTGGAACATGTGTGGTGAACATGATTGATCTAGCCATCTCCAAAGAGGTGCTGTTCTTTCTCTCAAAGAACCCCATTTTGTTGAGGTGTTTCCACACAACTACCGATATGGACAATCCCTATATTCATCAAGAAATTACGAGGTTAGACTCATAGTATTCAAGTGCATTATCGCCTTTAAGATCTTGATCTTAGTGTCAAATTGAGTAGAGATCATGTTGTAAAATTCCTGAAAAATTGTTCCAACTTCAGATTTATCCTTCATTAAAAACAACCACGTGTTCCTGGTATGATCATCAATGAAAGTGACAAACCACATTTTTCCTGTTATACTTTTTACTCTTGAAGATCCCCATACATCACTATGAATTAAAGTGAAAGGTGTGGATGGCAAATAAGGTAGTTTGGTACACACAGATTTGGTAAGTTTGGCAAATTGGCAATATCACATTGAAGATCATTGATATTACATCCTTTAAATAATTCAGGAATTACAGACTTCAAATAACCAAAACTTGGATGTCCTAGTCTATAATGCCATAACATGATATTGTCTAAGGTTTGAATGCAGTCAGGCGCGGTCGGTCTTGATCTTACATTTTCAGCGAGGTTGACCACATACAATCTCGAAAGCGGTGGTTTAGCCCTCCCAATCACTTCCTGTGAAGAAGGGTCCTGGAAAGTACACTGATTCTTATTAAAAACAACAGTCCAATTCAAATCTTTTGTGAGTCTACTGACATATATGAGATTGCAGTCTAATTTTGGAACAAATAGGACATCCTTTAGGCATATCTTATTAGTGAGTTTAACATTTCCAAAACCTTTTGCACACGAGATAGATCCATAAGCAGTCTTAACATTGTGAATTTGATGACATGGCATAAGGTGAGTTATGAGGTTTTTATTGCCAGTCATATGGGATAAGGCCCCAGATTCAACAATCCATGTTTCATTACTAATAGAAGAGTAGAATTTACCTCGCACTAGCCTGAGTAGCCGTGTCATTAGAGGGGACTACCTTCTTTTGTTGAGTGAGGAAAGCTTTGAATGCGACAAACCGAGCATTCAACTTGTTATCATTCTCTCTTCATTGACATGCCCTGCTCGACTTTCCTCTGGTAGGATTGGAGGAGTTAGGCTTGCCATGTAGCTTCCAAAGAAGTGTCCTTGGTGTGATTTGTGCGTTATGCGGTGCTCACGAGAACAACTTTCCAGCTTCTATCAAGAGGCTTCTTAGATGTCTCAAGAACCTCAGCAGCTTCACGACGGTCGGCAGGTAGCACTCTCGGAAGGGTTGTCGGCGGGGAGTTCAAAGACGATTACTTTCTTCTGCTTTCCTCATGTTTGACCTCAAGAAACATGGATTTGAGATTGGGGAGAGGTTTTGTGGCAAGGATTCTTCCTCTAACATCATCAAGAGTAGGATTCAATCCAAAGAAGAAACTTGAATACTCTCTTTTCTCAATAATGTCCTTATAAAGGCGCATCCTTAACATCATTCCAGGGTGAGTTTCCAACATATCTAGGTGTTGCCATGCCCTAGATAGTTGGTTGAAGTATTGAGTTACAGACATATCTCCTTGTCTGCAGTTTTGAATCTGAGCTTCAAGTTCATACACTTCTGATGTATTGTCTTTCTTGGAGTAAAGATCTCTGGCATTATCCCAGATTTCCTTTGCAATATCATACATCATAAAGTTCTCATTAATTTCTTTTGTCATTGATCTTGTGAGAATGGTCATGACTTGATTATTAGTAGTGTCCCATGCTTCAAATCCGGGGTCATCTTCAGCAGGGGCAGGTTTAGAGCCGGATAGGTATCCCATCTTACCTTGTCCAGAGATGTACATTTTCATAGATCTTGACCACAGCAAGTAGTTGTTACCATCAAGTCTATGATTTGTGTATGATGAAGAAAGTCAAGTGACCCTGGTCTGGCGAGGCACTGGAGTCTCATGATGAAGATGAAACGTCGATTAAAGTAGACATTTTGGAATAAACAGAATCGAGTTTGCAAATGGATTTTAGAACTCAGTAAAGCTCTGATACCATGAAGAGAGTTTGAGAAAGTGATACACACTAGAGTAAACTTCAACTTGGTTTATCCATAAAATGAAAGAAGTATAAATAGTTACAATTGATGGGAGAGACTAGCAAGCTTGGGCGGCCACAAGAGTATATAGCTATGGGCGGCAAGCATGCATGTAAAAAGTAAAAGCTATGTCTATGACATAAAGTAAACTAGAGTTTGACATATTAATTGTTTATATGTACCACAATTAATATGTCCTTTTACAAATAAAGTGTACAAATAATGTATACACGAAATAAATAAATATTACATAATATTTGATATGTAATATTTCCACACATAAGCAATCACAAACATATAAATGAAATACTGAATGTAGATGCTGAAAGTAAAATGTTGTAAGCAAATAACACAAGTCTTTATACTGGTTCAGGGTGGTGTAATCCCTTAATCCACTCTTCTCCTGTGATGATTGGAGGAATTCACTGTTGTCTTTCACCAATACAATAGTAGGATTGGCTACAAAAGCTTCACAATCTCAAGACTATCACTCTCTGGCTACTAAAGCTTCAGTGATTCAGTCTTCAACACTGCTCCTTGAGAACAAATCCTTTAACAGCTATCACAATCAACACAACACCTTCTCAGACTTCTCTGATTCGGTTGCTTGAGAAAGGTGTGAATTTGGGAAATCCACCAAACTTGATCAGGTTCAGACTTGGATAATTCTGACTAAGTCTTTGATAATTCTGAACTTGATTTTCTAGATTGATCAATGAAAGTTCAAATGAAGACTAGAGAATTTGACAGAGTTTCAACACTTAAAGTTCTTGATCGATATTCGTATGTGTCGTCTTTTTTCTTGTTTGTCAATGCCTTCTATTTATAACCTTGATTTTCCTTGAATTTGAAATTCCGTCCGTTGGCTATTAATGGTGGAGAATAATCCTTGATTTATTTCTTGATTCCTCCTTGATTGATTCTCCATACTTTCAGTGATCCGGATTTCCTTCAAACGTCCATCATATAATCCGGTCTTGATTGATTCTGCATTAAATACTTGATCTTCGATCTAATCATATAGCAGATTTCTGAATTTAGACTTACTTGGTTGTTTTGAGTATTACTTCGCCGTTGAGATCCTCTTCGCCGTTATTCAGTCAGCAGAACACTTACTTAGCCGCTTCGTTGTCTTCTTTCTTTCTTTTTTTCTCTATAGATCCTTCAAGTCCAATGTATGTGTGTACTTCATTGATCCTTGATTTGGGTGAGATCAGTGCACACCATCTTCAATGAATAGATTTCATCACTTGTAATATATCTTAGACTTACCCAAGGTCATCACAGACTTCCTTGGTTGTAAGTTAGTCCATAGGTATTCACTTCACTTTGATGGTTCCTTGGCTGTCTTCACTGAGCTGGTTCATAATCTTTACTTAGCCGTCCTACCAGTCTAGTGTGCTTGTCTGACTGAACTTATACAATAAGTCAGACTCTAAGCAAGACCTATACAGATGATACTAATTCTTTTAGACTTATTTCAGGCTTGCTATTACAGTTAGTATGACCATCATCAAAACAATAAAATGTTCCTAACAATTTCCCCCTTTTTGATGATGCCAAAACTCTCATAAGTCTGAACATAAGTAATCAATTTCAAATAATTAATAGAATAAAACTAAAAAAATTTATTCATCCAAAACGGGCATAAATTATTCAAAAGCATATTATTACAACTACAAGTTCTTCAGATTTTCCTTGTACTTCTTGAACTTTGTAGTTTGTATCCCTTCTATATTTGTTCAGTCAATTTATGGGAATTTCCACTTCCAGTATTCCAAGGCAGTGTGGTAAGAGAGACCTAGAAATACCTTCTTGTCAATTATCCTTTTAAATTCAGGCATAGTTTCATATGCATGTGACTCTCCAAAGTGCTTTATCAATCTGGACTTTGCTTGAAAGAATGTATGTGTCTCATAAAATTCGGATCTTGTACATTACCCATTGCTGTTGAGGAGTTAATATGCCCATAGGTTTGAAAAAAATTATCATATTGTTGAACTCCTCATGCCTTTCACTGGATAATTCCTCCGGCCCTTTTGCTGATAGAGGCACTGGTTGATTTGCTCTGCTGCTTGAGCCAGATGCTTCTTCCCTTGTTCCTTGCTTCAAGAATGCATAGTGTCTTTTTGTTTTTGAAGAGAGTTTGAGAAAGCAATAATACTTGAGTAAACTTCAACTTAGTTTATTCATCATAAAAGAGTGAGTATAAATAGGTACAAGTAAGTGAGAAAGGTCCTAGTAGAGTATAAGCTAGGAGAGAGCAATTAATTACTAGAGTCGGCTAGTATTAATTGCTAGAGTTGTCTATTACCTAATAAGACAAAATAGAGTTACTTTATGGCTTTATGACATATTAATTGTTTATACAATACAATTAATTAATATGTCTCACAATTAATATGTCTCACAATTAATATGTTACACTAATGTAACGTAATATTTCCACACCCCCTCAAATCTGGGGTTGTATATGTTTATACAACCAAGTTTGCTACTCAATCTAATTGAACATAAGTGGCGGAATGGCCTTGGTGAGAATATCGACGATCTCAGTCTCACGAGGAAACATACCGCAGATTGAATAATCTTGGCATCAATCTTCTCCTTCGTGAAAGTGTCTCACAATGTCCACATGTTTGGTTTTATCATGATGGACTGGATCCTCTCGCCATGCATAAGGTGAATTATTGTCACAATGAGAGTGTGATAGGTTGTTGAATAGGTTTGCTTTGAAGTTCGATGGGACCCTTTTTATCCATAGAGCTTCACAAATACCCAAAACTAGTGCCCTGAGTTCACTTTCAAGATCGCTTCTAGAGACGATGAGGTTGTTTTTTGCTCCACCAGGTGACAAGATTTCCCATACATAAGAACAATGCTTTGTAGTAGACCTTCCGTCTGCAGTGTGACATCCAGCAATCAAGATCGGTGTAAACCTTGATAGATCTCTCAGCAGACTTGGTGAAATGTAAGCCTTGGCCAGGAGTGGACTTCAGGTACCTCAGTATCTTGTTCACAGCATTCCAATGTTGCTCAATAGGGCAATGCATGAACTCAAGCTAACTGTGATCGGCTCCATATGCAATATCGGTATTGTATGGGACGAGATAAATGAGTTTCCTACAAGTCTTTGATATTGATCCTTCCTCGACAAAGAATGTCACCATGCAAAGAGGTATTACCGGGGTCTACTGGGGATACAAAGAGTTTGCATCCCAAAGATACCGCTTTCCTTCAAGAGTCCAAAGACATATTTCCTTTGAGAGATAGAGATACCCTGGTTGTTTCCGGCTATTTCCATGCCAAGGAAGTACTTGAGATATCCCAAATCTTTAACTTGAAACACTTTTGCCGTAAGGTCTTCAATTGTTGGATCTCAAAGAGGTCATCACCAGTGAAGGATGATATCATCCACACGCATAATAAGAATGGATCATTTCGGTTGGTTGTTTTGATAAACATGGTGTGATCTCGAGTTGCATTGATGATATCCAGGCACTTTAACCACGAGTGGTAAGTTTGCCAAACCAGGCTCTGTGGAGACTGCTTTAGGCCATATAGAGATTTCCTCAATTTGCAAACTTTCCTTGAGTGTGAGTGTTGGCAAAACCAGGAGGTACATTCATATAGACTTTCTCAAGAAGGTCACCATTTAGAACGCATTCTTGATATCCAATTTGTGGAGAGGCCACTCAAGTTGGACAAAAGTGAGATCGATACTCAGACAGTGTTTAGCTTTGCCCACAGTGCAAAGGTCTCTTTGTAGTCAAGTCCATATGTTTGAGTGAATCCCTTGCAACTTGATCTAGCTTTGTATTTGTCAATAGTACCATCAAGATTGTACTTGATAGTGAATGACCATTTACAAATGACTGTCTTCTTTTCATTTGGGAGAGTGGTGAGGTCCCAAGTATGGTTGTCAAGGAGAGCAGTCATTTCAGTTTTGACAGCTGCCCTCCACTTATCATGTTTGAGAGAATCCTGTATATTCTTAGGAATAGAGTGAGAGTCCAAGTCCTGTGTAAACATAGCAAAAGAAGGTGACAAGTGATCATAAGACACATAAGTATGAATAGAGTGATTAGTGCATGATCTCTTTCCCTTCCGGACAACAATGGAGTCCATCATCAATATCGAGTGGAATGAGCGAGGTCGGAGGGCTCGTGAAGCCTGCCGAGAGGTTCGTGGGGTTCGATGAGTCTGCTGAGGTTCATGGGTTCATGAGTCTGCGAGGTTCATGAGGTCTTTGGGGCTCGAGAGAAATTTCTTGAGGTTCAGTAGGCTGATGAGTATTAGGTGTCTGCTGAGGAGTTGGTTGAGGGATTGGAGTGATCTCAATCTCAATAAGGTTGCCATCTGTGTTTGTCTCCTCAAAGAGGGTTTGCCAGTAGTACGGGGTTTTTCAAATAATTTTGCATCCATAGAATTGTAAAATCTTTTGTCAGTGGGAGAATAACACTTGTAACCTTTCCTGTCTTTGGCATAGCCTAGGAAGATGCACTTATGAGCTTTGGGATCAAGTTTGCTTCTGTGTTGGGCATGAATATAGACAAACACAGTACATCCAAAGATCTTTGGAGGCAAGTCAGCAATGAGATGAGGACAAGGATGAGTTGTCAGCAGGGTTTGAATGGGAGTCTTGAATCCTAACACTCTGTTTGGGTAACTCTGCTGATCGGTATGTGGCGATTAATATAGCTTCACCCCACATATATTTAGGCACATGTGTGGTGAACATGACTGATCTAGCCATCTCCAGTAAGTGCCTGTTCTTCCTCTCAGCAACCCCATTTTGCTGAGGTGTTTCTACACAGCTACTGGTGTGAATAATCCCCTTATCATTCAGGAAGGTGCTGAGGTTGGACTCATAGTATTCCAAGGCATTATCTGTTTTTAAGATTTTAATCTTAGTGTCAAATTGAGTGGATACCATGTTATAGAACTCTTGGAAGATGGTTCCAACTTCGATTTATCTTTCATCGAAAAAGCGACCATGTGATCTGGTGTGGTCATCTATGAAGGTGACAAACCACCTCTTTCTGTTATACTTTTAACTCTTGAGGTCCCCATACATCACTATGAATCGTGAGTGAAAGGTGTGGAAGGTAAATAAGGTATTTTAGTATACACAGATTTAGTAAGTTTAGCAAACCGACAAATATCACATTGAAGGTCACCGAGGTTACATCCTTTAAACAATTCAGAATTAAAGACTTTAAATAACCAAAACTTGGATGACTAGCCTATAATGCCATAACATGATTTTGTCTAATGTTTGGTTGCAGGCAGTCGAGGCGATTCGATCTTCAATCTTCTGTCTTCAACAGGGTTGACCATAAACAGTCCTGAGCAAGCTTTAGCTCTCCCAATCACTTCCTGTGAAGAAAGATCCTGGAAAATACATTGATTGTCATTAAACAAGACTGTCCAATTTAGGTCTTTAGTGAGTCTACTGACAGATATAAGGTTACAGTCTAATTTAGGAACAAATAAGACATCCTGAAGGTATATCTTATCAGTAAGTTTAACATTCCAGAAACCTTGTGCACATGAGATAGATCCATCAAGCAATCTTAATATTGTGGGTTTGATGACAGGCCTAAAACCGAGATATGAGACTCTTGTTACCACCATATGGGATGAAGCCCCGAATCAACAATCCAAGTATCATTCTTGAGAGGTGAGTGGAATATACTGCTTTTAGCATGAGTAGCTATGTCAGTGATAGAACTACCTTCCTTTTGTTGAGCAATGAAGGCTTTGAAAGCAGCAAATTGGGCATCCAACATGGTATCTTTGTTCCCTTCTTCACTGACATGCCTGCCCTGACTCTCCCTGGTTGGTTTGGAGGGTTTAAAGGAACTAGGCTTACCATGTAGTTTCCAGCAATTGTCCTTGGTGTGATTTGTGCGCTTGCGGTGGTCACGCAGAACAACTTTCCTGCCTTCTCAAGAGGGTTCCCGTAAGTCTCAAGAACCTCAAAGAGAGCTTCCCGACCACAAACATTCTTGAGCCTATCGAGTAGGGTGATCAGCAGGTTGGGTTGCTTTGCAAAGATTACTTTCATCCTGCTTTCCTCATGTTTGACTTCAGCAAACACAGTTTTGAGGCTGGGGAGAGGTTTAGTAGCAAGAACTCTACCTCTAACATCATCAAGGGATGAGTTCAGCCCTGTGAGGAACTTTGAATACCCTCTTCTTCTCAATGATATTCTTGTATAAGGCAAAGATCCTCTACATCCTTCCATGGGTGAATTTCCAACATATCTAGGTGTTGCCATGCCTTAGATAGTTGGTTGAAGTACCGAGTTACGGACAGATCCCCTTGCCTGCAATTTTGGATTTGAGCTTCAAGGTCATGCACCTTCGATGTATTGTCCTTTTTTGAGTAAAGGTCTACGGCATTGTCCTGCATTTCCTTTGCAAGATCATACATCATGAAGTTCTCATCGATCTCTTTTGTCATTGACCTCGTGAGGATGGTCATGACTTGGTTATTTTCTATATCCCATGCTTCAAACTTGGTGTCGGTTCAAAGCAGGGGCGGTGTTTGGAGCCGCATACAAGTATCCCATCTTGCTCGCCTCGAGATATACATTTTCATAGATCTTGACCACAAAGGTGGTAGTTGTTGCCATCAAGTCTGTGATTTGTAAAAGAATGGTTTTGAAGTGACCCCATCTGAGAGGCACTGGGACTCAACTGAGGTGAGGAAGCTTCAGATAATGAAGACATTCTTGATTCAAAGAGGTAATGAGATTTTTGCAAATGAATTCGTGGAGTTTAAGTCTCGATACCATGAAGAGAGTTTGAGAAAGTAATAATACTTGAGTAAACTTCAACTTAGTTTATTCATCATAAAAGAGTGAGTATAAATAGGTACAAGTAAGTGAGAAAGGTCCAAGTAGAGTATAAGCTAGGAGAGAGCAATTAATTACTAGAGTCGGCTAGTATTAATTTGCTAGAGTTGTCTATTACCTAATAAGACAAAATAGAGTTACTTTATGGCTTTATGACATATTAATTGTTTATACAATACAATTAATATGTCTTACAATTAATATGTCTCACAATTAATATGTTACACTAATGTAACGTAATATTTCCACAGTTTTATTATACATCCTTGCCATATCTTCTCTCAACTCATCATCCTGATAGCTGAGCCAATCTACCCATGCATCTGTTGGATGTAATATCGCCGGACGGATCTAGATCCGCCCGATTACGCAGCGGAATAACAAGGATCACGATCAATATAAATTAAACTACATAATTTAAGATCTACCTACAAGAAGGTTAGATCTACTTACCAATCAAAAGATTAGATCCAAAGATTGAGAAGCCGAGATCCAAATAGTTGAGATGCCACGGTCTTCCGATGTGTATCTCTAAGCAACAACTGGTGGATGTGATCCTTGATGCTTGACCTCCTCGATATGCTACCCGGAAAATCCCGAAGATTTTCCCAACTCTAAACTCTAAGCTTGGCCGAAAATTCCAAGCTTATTTTGTGTGTATATGCGTGTGTTATATCTAATAAAAAGCTTTGGAGAACTCTCTTTATATAGCAGAGAAATCATTGTCCTCCAAGAATTTAATAATTAATTAAATAATCAATCATAATAATCCTTTATTAAATATAAGATAAATCTAATATATTCTAAAACTAATTTAGATATATATATATATATAATAGATAATATCTAATATCTCCCGATTAATTATTTAACAAATAAACAATTAATCACATGACATGTAATTATCCAAGAAAACAAATTTCTCTCTAATCACAACATGTAGAACACGCCATGCCCTAGTCAAATAAGGCTAGCACACGAAATTTCACATAATGGGCCGAGTCCACGAAAAATGTCTTTTTCATGTATTTAAATATTTAGCCCACTAAATAATTATTCGCACATCAATTAAATAGTCCAACTACTTAATTATCATTGAGGCCCGACGTCAAGAAACATATGCATGTTAGGAGCCACATCGGACCACTGGACTATAACCAAGAGCTACAATAAATTAAATAAAATTATTCATCGAATGAACAATTCTTATTCAATCTATTAATTCCGGATTACGCCACCATAAACCCGGCCCGAACTCTATCGATTATAGATATATACTTACACTCTAATCACTGAGTCGATAAGCGTCCATTGATATAATCATTACATACGGATAAATCCTCCATAGGCTGTTCGTTTTGATTCGGGATATCTCCGTAAACCCTTCTCAAAACATCTTATCCTTATTTACCATTAACCCCCTAGTGATCAATTAGTTCATAACTAATATAATATGAACTGGGCCCATCGGTCAGCTTCTAGGATTAACAAATAAGGGAACTGTCTGTCTACTTCCCACAGGAAGGAATGGATTCCATATCTGTGAAGTCACAGACTACTCACTCATTCCATAATAGAGCCAACGAGAAGTGTTCAGATCACATGTATCCAAGTGATCCTTAACTAACAAATCAAACCCTACTTTGAACCAAGCAGTAGACTGTGATCACATCAGGATTGAGATTAATCCATATATAATCATCTTGTGATTTGATTAGATTTCTCGATCGCGGAATTATATCGAGAACTCAAATCAAATCGGTCCAGTCCTATATGATAGACATCATATATAAATGCCGCACTAGGTACCCTATACCGACGGTCCGGATAAGACGGTTACACCGTAAAGTGTTCTGGGCGCATTATTGGTATTTTAATCATGAGACCCATACTCTGATTAAATCACCACGGACTAACTAGTTTTAAGCATATCATCACTAACTCAATCCCCGTGTGTATGCCATACACTGAGTTATGTGATTACATACCGATATACTTAGGGTTTTCAGCAGTGTATTAATATAAGCATAAATGCAAATATTAAGGTGAATTATAAATCCTGTCAAAAACAATTGCAGAAATTGTCTTTCGGGCACTACACCTAACAGCATCATCTTGTGATCTGTTTGGATAAACATCATCTTGAACTCTGAAGAATTCTTTCACATTTACTAACACTGCTGCCTCTTTCTCGTGCTTGTTTCTGAAGGATGTGAAGTTTCGTTTCTGACCAGAATACCTTCCAGCAGCGTGTCTTTGTCCACTTCCACTACCTCTGCCGGTGCTAGACCGATGCTGACTCTCAGAGCTTCTGTGTTGACTAGACCCATGCCTTTGTTGATTTCCTGATTTGCCCTTGTAATCATCTCTCCTTTGAGCTTGTAGGGGTAGGCCAGAGCAAGGTTTATTCCTAGTTTGTTTTCTTTCTCCTAGGGCTCTTCTTTGATGTTCTTCAGACTCAGCTCTGATTCTTATTTCTCTATCTCTTTCTCTGATCTGTGCATCAGTAAAGTGTGAGGGTCTCGCTGTTGAACCTTCACCTCTTTCCCACTTTTTGGCAGCATCATATTGTTGTTGGAGCAAAATGCTATTGGTAGTTTCTGTGGTGTTGATCAGACTATCCAATTTAGATTCAATAGATGTGAATCTTGCATCATGAGCAGAGAGTTTTTGAACTATAGGTGCCATTCTGGAACCAATTGCAGAGACCATAGATTCATTTTCCAATGACACATGATCTCTGAGGCCAAGGAGCCTGTGGGTGAGGTTGGCATTCATTTTACGCATGAAGTCATTTTGCTTTTGCACAACAATGTTTTGTGCATCAATATACTCAGCAACCGCTTTCATCACCATCTAAATTGACTGACTCGGGAGTATCGATCTATTTTTTATCTCCCCATGAATCGTATGCTTGTAACAATACGGACATAACTTTCTCAATTCTAATCGATTAGGTGTATTGTGGCGGTTCTTTTGAGTAATATATCTGGAAATGCCCGTTGATACCCTATAATAAGTTAAAAGTTGCTCCTGCTACTCAACCGAGAGCCCTGAGCATTGTACAAGGGCGTGCTGTAGGAGTAACCCATTACCTTCTTGGTGGAATTGCCACAACATGGGTATCATAATATGTATAGTGGTGGGGGAATATGAGAGGATCTGCACTAGCACAACGCGGTGTTCTTACAGCCACACGACTCCCACCACGTCCTTGTATAGGACGGGAAGCAGTCGGAAATACATCATCATCATCATCAACGTCGGCTTCATCATTTTGAGGCTCATTATCATCAACTTCGTTAAGGTTGATGTTAAAATCTACATGTTGAGACATTATATCGTCGTAAATATCAAAATTCATCGAGATTGTAACTCAAAGGTGTCTCGAATTGAGGAATTGAAATGTGACTACCGGTGACAGGATTTGTAAAATGTTGTACCACTGGTCTATAGCCACTAGGCCGACTACCAGTACCAACATCATCCGATTCCGGCACAACTGTGTCATGACGGAAGTAACATTTCGATTGCCTTGTGATGATGATACGCCTCTTCTTGACATTTTACAAAATCTAAATAAAATTTAACGGTTATAAAAAAAAAGTGGAAAAAACTAACCAATTTTACTTATAACTAAAACCGAATTGAAGTAAACGATTAAAACAGAACAACTTCAAATATCGGTCTAGTAAAGTAAATTTGATTATAAAATGATTTTTTTTAACCCTAGAAAAAAAAGTTGAATAAATACAAATCAAATTTACTTATAACTAAAACCGTATTGAAGTAACGATTAAATCAAAACAACTTTAAAAATCGGTATCGTAAAGTAAATTTGATGTTGTTTTTAACAACTAAACAAATTTGATTACAAACAATGAATTGAATTTGAGATAAGAGAAGTTTAGAATTTAGAAAAGAGAAGAATAGATGTAAAGAATTTGAAAAATGAATGGGTATTTATAGGATATTTTGAAATGGCCGGAAAAAAGAAAAAGAAAAAATAGCTGTTGTTGTTGCTGGCCGTTGGAGCCGGTTCCGGTTTCGGTACACTTCCGGCCGGTTTGTATCAATTCTGACCATCCCGGTGAACCGCCGGTTCCAGTCCCATAAATATACTGAACATCTGCCATTAAACCGATGAATCACGGCCATTTAACCGCCAGTTCAAAACCGGTCCGGTTCACGGTTGGACGGTTCATTTGGCCACCTCTATCTACTGGTGTCCCTGTAATCTGCACCGTTGGATGTAGGGGCACACTCCCTTCAAACCCATACACGTATCGTCAAGCCCTTACCTACTCTGCAGCCTTTTACTAGAGAGCCTTAGGAACAAGAACACTTATCGGCGCCTTCAGAGCTACGCCACCAGCTCAATTCAACACACCAGGTACTGGCAGCTTCAATTATTTAGCCTCCGTCTTTCATTTCTTGGTTGAAACTTTGAATATTGACGATTTATAGCTAAAGAAGTTGTTGTCGAACGAAAATATTGCTCAAGTTTTTCAATTGGTTTGATTTTCACGTTGAAATGAATCAGGAGTGAAGCGGATTCAACCGATATTTTTGTTTTTCATGTTACTTTTGTCTGATATTCCATTCTATATAAATAGCTATTAACCTTTGTGTTCTTGAAGAATATTAGAAATGCTCGTAAATTGATTTTGTGAAATATGTGATATTTTTCAGCTCAAAGCTCACAACTTTTAGAATGGGTAATCGTTTTTTGGGTTTTGACTCGAAAAATTCGGTATGAAATATCTCCTTCAAATCTTTGACATGACAAAACCTTAACAGATAAATGCATCCTAAAAAAAACAGAGTCCTGAGAAGCTGTGTTTTCGGGTAACTTCATGTTTGTGTACTCCATTGGAGAAACCAAGCCCAAGAAGCTGATCGAAGTATAGCAGAGTCTCGTAGTTACGGTTGAGATAAATATTGCGTATGATTAGTTTATATTGTTAGTTTCCTCTTATTCTCTAAAACCAAGAACAAAATTGACCCTCTAGATTCTGTTGCCCTATACGAAATCAAAATGTTGTTTTTACATCTGATGCAACACGAACGTTCTCTAACCAATAATGAAATGATCCCTCTAGATTTTGATGCCCCTGAACTTATGCCACTATGAAATCAAAATGAATGTTTTCTAACCAAGAACGAAACGGATCCTCTAGATTCTGTTTCCCTAAAAATTGATGCCCTTGAACATGCCACTACTTAATCAAAATGTTGGTTTTACACCTGGCACAACACGAATATTGCCTAACCAAGACTGACGATATGTAATTTCATCCACATTGAATGTGTGCTTCGAATCACAAAAAGATTTTCCAAGAGGATACATCGATCCCTAATGGATATGAGTTTCGAAGCCGGAAAGTTCAAATGATGGCATGATATTACATTCATTTGAAAATCAATAGGAATTTTCAGTGAATCATCTATGCCTTATTGCCTTCCACGGCGTGTTACCAGCAATGCAATTGAAAATCAATAAAAATTATCAGTAAATCAGCTATTGACCTATTGTCCACTACAATGTGTTACTGGCAATAACCTTTTGTCATCAACTAATCAACTAATGTTAGATATCAGAATCTAAACTTTTTGAATTTTCTAGCAGAGCTGCAGCTAGAAACTAAGTTCAAAAAGTATTGGTTTAGTTGATTTTAGTGTATGTGTATGTGTTTTTATCCCTACTTTTGTGTTAAATTTCACTCCATGGTAAATCAATTGCTGTTAAACTTTTGTTTGTTGAAGAATACTAGAGATTCTGGGTCATTGATTTTCTGAATATATGTTATGCTGTCATCACATTGATTATAATGTACTCCCTACGTTTTTTTAACTGTCGGAGAGAGAAGAATCACACAGATTAAGAAAGTGATTAATGTGTCTGAAATAGAGTGTAAAATAACAAAAACACCCTTCATTCCTTGTGCATGGAAAATTGTACCAAAATTTGGGATATAAATCTGTCGTAGGAAGTGACGAGGTTTGTGTTTTTATTTTTTCTATTTATTTTACAGATAGTCGGTATGGTTTAGTTGGTTCTCATAACAGAAATTTGTGGCATTGTGTCTGATGAAACTGTCATAGTTATAAATCAGATTTGTTTGTGAAGTTCAAGGTAATAAAGATGTGTGAAGTTATATATATATATATATATATATATATATATATATATATATCAGATAGTTGATTTCATTATTTTTGGAGTTGAGTCATTGCAGAAATTTGAAGTAAAATGTTTATAGTTGCATTCGAAAGTGCTTTTTTCTAATCAACAAACAATTTGAATTTTCAGACAATACCGATTTGTTGAATAAAATAACAAACGCATCTTGCTATTTAGGGGAACATTTTGTTGCCAAAATTTACAGTGGAATAATGTTGGGGAGATGTTGTAGAGCAGCTGCCACTAATTTTAGGGGTTTTCCAGCTGCGAGCCGCTTGTATGATGTTAATTTTTCGTCGAAGATGGCAACGACGGTCCCTGAGCCCGCTGTTGTTGATACCGTACAGAAAAGCCACTCCGGTAATGTCCATGTGAATTTGAATAAGATGTTTTGGTCTAAGCCTCGTTCTTTGGCTTTACCAGCTGACTCACCCCTTCGAGTTGAAGATCCAAAGTTTGAAGGTATCAAACACATTATCTTTACACTGATGCTTTTCTACAGCAAGCAGAGCAAGTCTATTCGCAAAGCAACGCCATTTATAAGCGTGTTCTTTCACAAGTTGATAAACCCGTGATCTACGACATATTCAGCTTAGAGAGAACCTTCAAAACGACGTTCTCCTTGCTCGTTATCCACATGTGGCTATGCTTACGTCGCTTGAAAGCAGAAGGGAAAGAAGGCGTAGAGTTAGGTCAGTATGTGTACGAGCTCTACAACCACGACGTGGAAATGAGAGTATCTAAAGCCGGGGTCAATTTACTGTTAGGCAAATGGGTAAAAGAATTGGAAAAGATATTCTATGGAAATATCGTCGCGTATGATGCTGCAATGCTCCCTGAAGCAAAGCAAGACGAGTTACAAAGCGTTGTTTGGAGGAATGTTTTCTCTGATGACGGTACGACTCTTATGCCAACTGGTGCAGGTTTGCTTCCTGTCCAAGCCATGACGAGGTATGTTCGAAGGGAATCCAATTGCTTGTCACTTACGGATAAAGAAGATGTGTTTTCGGGTAACTTTGTGTTCACGCCGTTGGAGAACCCGAGCTCCAGAAGCTGATCCAAGTATAGCACAAGAGTCCAGTATGCTTCTCACTCCCTATGCTATTTGTTTATAACACCACACAGATTTTTTGTTTAAATAATTCAAGAAATGAAATGAAGAAATTGATCCCTCTGGATTTTGATTGATGCCCCTGAACAAGAAATTACGCCATTACGAAATCAAAAAGGTTGTTTTTACATCTGACACGACACAAATGTTCTCTAACGAAGAAGGAAATGGATCCTCTAGATTCTGTTGCCCTAAAACTTTGATGCCCCTCGACTTGAAATCAAAACGTTGTTTTCACACCTGACAAAACACGAATGTTCCCTAACCGCGAATGATGCGTATGTATGTTCATACACATTGAACGTGTTCTTCGAATCACAAAAAGATTTTCCCACAGTATATATACCTAATAATGGATATGAGTTTCAAAGCCGGCTTGCAAATGAATAATATCCACACATAAAGTTGCAGCTACACATGAGAGTAGAATGTGGGTTTTATATGTTTTAGTGTGCTTAGGTAGCTTGAATTATTTCAGTTGTGAGTTTTGCACCCGACAACCAAATAGCTTAAGTCATAAGTAACTTGAGAATATTTAGGAAGGTCACCGGTTCGATTATCTTCTGAGACGTCATATTGAAAGCGTCTTGACGAGACCTTAACCCTGAGTGAGGCACCATATTGAAAGCGTCTTGACGAGACCTTAACCCTGAATAAGACTGAAACTCTGTAGATATCCGAACTGGAACTCCGTATCCCGGGGCTTTAAGGAAAAATGATGTTTTTTTTTTTAATTTTATATTCTATTTTAAAAGATACTCTTTTCAAGGAAGACAAACTTTTTTTCTTAAATTATTTTTATTTTTTTAGAAAGACAGTAGACTGGCCTTGTTTGGTTTCGGATGGGGTTGGATCCAACCCAATATTTCATTCACCTCATTATCTTTTTTATTATTGTTTTATTAATTATATTATTTTATTATAATTCTCTCATCAATCATTCAACATCAACAAATAATATTATTCACAAAAAAAAAACAAATAAAATAATATTAATCAATTCATACCCACTACACTATTTAACTATTAATTTTTCAATATAATATTTCATTAAAATTTCTCTCACCAATCATTTCTTCAACTACATAAATTTCAATACAACATTTCAACTTTATAATCATTATTTTCATTATTTTTTATTTTACTTTCTCTTTCTTTAATCCATTCAATCCCAATCCAACTCAAAACCAAACAAGACTTATAGAATTGGATTATAGCAGAATTTTATTTTGAGATTATAAAAGCGGAAAATACTTAGGCGGAGACTCCCTACGGTGAGTACCCCGTTAGATGTGCGCTGTTTTGTCCACTTGCACACATTATGCAAATCTAACGGAATACTCACCGTAGAGAGTCCCCGCCAAAGAATTACCCTATAAAAGCAATTATTCTGTCTTGAACCGTGAGATCTACCTCTTGCTAGCGATTTCAAGAGAAATCGCATCAATCCACGACCAACAAAAAAGAGCAGAAAGCCCAAAAGATAATGGCTGCAACATCAAATTTTCTTCTCTTTCTATACTCCTTAACCCCTCATATTTTCAAACCAATACATCTAAAATCCACAAGTCTAAATTCAGTTTCGCACTAAAATCTCCCCCACTCACACATCTCCTTTCAATCAATGGAAAATCCCCAAAACCCCTTCTACCATATTTCAATTCAACCCCGGTAAAATCCCTTTTCACTGGAATTGTTGAAGAAATTGGTAGAGTTAAGCATCTGGGATATGATAAACTAGACAGCTTTACCATGAAAAAATCCTTAGGAAAATCGTCCTTGAAGACGTTATCCATTTAGGTGATAGATAGCATATCTGTGAATGGAACTTGTCGTGCAGTCACCGAGTTTGGCACCCAAGCTTCCGGATTTAGCCTTTGAGTGTCTCATGAAACTTTGAGAAAGACATCTTTAGGTGAATTGGAAATCGGGTCTCCGCTCCGGTAAATGTGGGGAGAGGTCTGTAAAACCTAGTGTACTAGGATGGGGGGTCATTTTGTGCAAGAGCATTTTGATGGGACTGGTATAATTGTAAATGTATACTAAATTCAAATTTTAATCGATAACTTGTTAATGTACTATTTAATTGTTTTCGTATGAATGTTTTCAGTTGTACAAATCATTGGAAGCGGCTGATTTTGACCCGGTAATCACCATGGCTGAAGGAGGTCCGTCGCGAAAGCGAGGTTTTCCTGAGGAGGAGTCGGCTACGACAATGACGTTGCTTCCAACACTGCTAACATCGAAGCTTCAGACAGTGATTATGTCTACGACGACACATCTGGATACTATTATAGCAACAGCCTGGGTTACTACTACGATCCGTCTTCCGGGTTGTATTGCTATGCGTCTACGGGACAATGGTAGGAGTCCGGTGCATACGAAGAGTGCCAGCAGCCTCTGCTAGTGAGCATCTGAATGCATGCAGTCAATTTTGGCTCTCTTTCGTTTCTACATTGCCGCAATGAAAAATCCCGAAATTTCTCTGTATGTATAGGCAGGCAGGCAGTCAGTTACCAGAAATAGACGATTTTGTACTTTACATGGGTGGGGTTGTGCTTGAGTTCAAAAAAGCCCTCATTGTCACGTTATCAACATGTGTCTCTGTGTGAATATGTTGCAGCAACATCTTGTACTTGTCATGCCTGTTTGGCTAGAAAGTTGTTAAAAGAACTTCATTTGACACGAGAAAATGCTACAAACATCGATATCAATTATGCACAAGATCGTGTTTACGTAAGGTATCATTTCATTAGAGAACATTGCACTAACAAGGACGTGAAACTCAAGCATGTGAGGACTCATGATTAAGTTGTAGATATTTTTATATAGTCGCGCAAAGTTTGAGGATTTTCGAGGATTGCACACATCACATAAAGAAATTCAATTTTTTTTTTTCTTTTTTTCCTTCCTTTTTTTGGGTGCAACAATCGTATTGGTTGTAATAACTGGCATGCATACATGAAATCAGCTTTATTATTTAGAATAACTAGTAAAATGATGCAAGATCCATGACTGTCACCTGTTTTAGTTAAATGAAAATTTTGAAAAGAATATTAATTAATACAAAATTTATTAAGTGTTTATTTCTCGTAAAATATAAATATGATATTATCAATAATTTTACAAATTGATTTTATGTTTTTTTATTAGCATTTTGAATTTATAAATTCATTTACTCCTTTATCACCCTTTTAAAGATAATAAACATTCTAAATTTATAAATCTGTGTATTTAATATATATTGAGTAATACGTTTCTTCATAATTATCTAAGAAACTCATGACATTTACAAAAAAATTAAGCAACTTTTGTGATGTTTTTACTCTAAACAACTCATTTTGATAATTGCATGCAAAAATTATAGCATGTGGGTTTCATGTACATATAATTTTATATGTTTAATATATCTTAGCTGTGAATATACTTTAGTGATTGTAAAGTAACACTTATTAAACAAAGTAACAGTAAAGATAATGATCGGTATATTTTAAACATTTGATGTATGAATAAGATTCAATTTTTATTTGTATGACAGAAAGAATGATGAAACCATAAAGTTTTAGTGCCGGTTGTTAGTGATTAGATATATATTTTAGTCATTACAACTATCATTCAGTTTTTTTTTTGTTTTTTTTTTTTTTGAAAATACATTCAATTATTTTATAAGCTATATTTTCATCGTTCCTATTTAAATGATGAAGTTGTCAAAACCACGCATACCGATCCAACATATCTCCCCGCATAATAAATGTGTTCCTATTTAACAAATGGATTATGCAGCCTGGAATTACTCTTTGTCCTCAATTTTACCCGTCATGCTATGTTTGGATTAGACATGATCAACTCATCTTAAATGCCCTTATTTCTTTCTTTCCCAAAATATCATCTCGTAAATCACTCAGGAAAAGACATATCGTGAGGCATGGAATACTTTATATGATACATATGCGAAACCATCCATGTGGCCGAATCAAACAAATTAAACAGTACCTCAAATCTATGCAAAAAGGTTTTCAAACAATTTTAAATATTTTCATGTTGTGAAAACTAAAGCTGATGAATTAGTCGACGGATCAGGATGATCTTGTGAATCTTATTTCAGACAAATTGGGAGATGACTATAAAGAGTTGGTTAGGGTTGTTCAAACACGTGACACCCTTATTGATTTTGAAGAGCTCCTAGAAAATCTATTTAATTATGAGACTCTTCCGTCTAAGATGCGACCATTCACTTTTTCTGGTATTGCTACAACTCATTTGGCCATATGACATCCCTCTCTCAGTGCCGGTTCGTTTCAACGTCTTACTATTCCTGATTCTTGGAAACATGCACAAAATACTTTCTCTCATGCTGTAGGCTCGACTTTTTTCCCTTGGTTATTTCTAGTGTTGAAAAAGTGCAAGGACATTTAGAGTAATGGTGCACTTCTTACCAGGTTCAACCTCTTACAAATTTTTCTTATTCGGTCCAGTCCTCCAACATTGTGTCCTATTCAAGCACATTTGGATGCTCTGTCGTCTTCTCTATGGTTTCTTGATAGTGGTGCCATTCATCATGTTACCACTGATCATAGTAATTTGGCATTACGCACGCTTTATTTTGCCACGACGACATCATGGTTGGTGATGTAAATAATATATCCATCACACAAATAGGTTCTATTTTTCTCTTTTCTCCTTTAAATATTTTATGTTTGACAATATATGAAATCGTCCGGGTTACAATTGAGTTGATATTCGGGTAAATTCACCTCTAAGTGATGATCCAAATAACTTTTCGAGTGGATTTGAGAGTGGACCTTCAAAACACACAAAAACGTGAAGGGTCGCGGAGCTTGCCTTTAGGGCATACTCTGGCGCTCAAATCAGTATTTGAATGGAAGATATGCTATTAAGAAAGTAATTGGGAATTTATAGTTTACGTATTATGTGTGTACCTTGTAATTGAGGATGACGATACTTTATATAACTGTCCCTTGTGGGGAGTGAATTATGACGCATTGAAGTCATGGTCAAGGAAGTTCACCATGTATTGATGTAATGAAGCCTGTTATGGAGCAGTTAGGGCTTAGGCTATAACGGAACGTAAAATTTCAAAGCCATCACTATAGCAGTTACTATTGTGTAGTAATGTCTGCGTGAAGTCCGGAATGCTCATTGAAGAGAATGTAACCGTTGCTTGAGGTCTAGGATGACTGTATTGTATTGAGCATAAATTATCTAGTAACTTGCACGACATCGGTAATAATGGACCGTAGGCGTCTTGCATCTTGATGATTATGGGGGATAGATGGAGACTTGTGTCATGTCGGACAGAGGATGACCTACATCATGTCGGTTGATGATATAAGGGTAGCCTGCGTTGTACTAAGGATGGACCTTGCTGGTTGAGGCCCGATATTGAGCTGAGCTCATACCGTCCTATATGTTGATATGTCATTTATCACTCTATGTGAGGCCAGATGAGTGTCACGTGTAAAGTGACCGATCTCACCCATTTCAATGTTCGTTGTGTTCCCAGCATGTCTCGTATTTATCATGCATCTCCTAGCTTTGTCAAGTCCATAATGTTTCTTTTGAATTCTTACCCTCACTTATTTATTTTTAGACCAATACTCATATGATGCAATAATCGGTTAAAAATTGATTGTATGAATGGTCAAACTCCTCCTTCTAGCTTTCCGCAGTGAATAAAACATCAAAAAGTGCTTTGCATCATCGTCTTTGTCACCTAGCTACTCTCATTCTTCAAACCGTTCTTAGTCAAAATGATCTAGAAGTTTGCACCTTGATTGCTTCTTCCTATTGTTTTACTTGTTTTGAGAATAAAAATCACAAACTTTTTTTGCTACTTCTACTCTACGTTCTTCTCATCCCCTAAAGATTATATTCACTAACATTTGGACATCCACAATTGTGTTGTTCGATGGTTTCAAATATTATATAATTTCGTTGATAACTTTACAAAGGATACACGGTTCAATCCATTTATTCGTAAATATGATGTGGTGGTGTTTTTATGATTTTTAAGTTTCTTGTTCAAAAAATCTTTGATACCACTATTAAAATTATATTGATATTGACGGGAAATACATAGCCTTAAAAAATTATCATGTACAAGAAGATATAACTCAGCAAACCACACCATGAGCACAATGTTTTTTCTGAGAGACGTCATCTTCATATTATCATTATTACCACAGATTTTATCTATGTTATTTACTAATATTTTGTTGAATAGTGTCCTAAACCCAATCAGGTTGGACCGGATCCGACCGGGTCGGATCATTTCTACTATTTCTTTGTGTTTATACATACAATAAATGACTTTTATGTTATTATATATTTGTTCGTTTAACGGACCAATTACGATATTGTATATATGATAACGTCCCTAGTGTCAAACTGTGAAAGGGAAACCATGATGGTGATTATTGTTGATGAGATCTCGACTCACTTTAAAAGTTTTGATACTTAAATGTCTCTAGTCGTATGTACTATTAAACAGGACATTAATAGTATGATTAGATTAGCACGTATTAGATATCTTATATCTTATGGAAGGTAGAGATATATCTCATCCATCAAAGTGTTGAGACACTTGGACTGTACCCTAACGTGTATTATAGAATGCGTACGTTAGACTGACCCACCTACTTTATTAGTGTCGCAATATGTGGCGGTTGTGTAATTATCCTGAGACCAGAGTCTTCGTGACATCACGGTGTGAATTGTCATGCTTTGACACCATTGAGGTTTCCCCTAGCCATGGGGCGATCATGCGGTAGTGATTGGGTGTGATACTAAAGCATCCGTAGGATTCATGTTGTTCGTCCGGAAATCGCGTACCCTATTAGTAGGGTGAATATCCGAAAGGGTCTTCTTATAAGGAATGTCTTATTCTCGAAAGTCTTTGCAAAACGGAAGTAATATGTTACTTCGAGAGAGTAGGATATCCAGATTATAAGATACGGTTGTTAATGTTTGACACTCGACGTACAACCGTATGAACATTGAAACAACGATATGATTCTATTTACACGGTAACTGTTTCACATGAAAGGTAGTAGTCATTGCATTTGACTCTTCCGATGAATAGGGGTCACGGTGTATTGCTAGAGGCTATTCCGTGATTGTTAGGTATGAAGGGCATCTTCGTAATTGAACTTTGTGCCTACGGTCAACATATTCGGAAGCCTATCGGGTCACACACATAAGAACGTCTAGCCGGATTAAAATGCGGTTATAGTGATAACCAAATAAGGAAAGTTTTATCTCGACTATAAAGTGTAATAGTGATAAATTAATAGGTGGTATTTATTTATTATGAATAAATTAAATACAAGATATTAATCGTGGTGATTAATTAAATATATTGTATAAGTCGAAATTTACATATGTGTATATGATACACATGTATTTTGCAAATTACATAATCATAGTATTATATTAATTAAAGAATATTCTGGATGCCAAAATATTGGCAATTGGGGCGCCACTTCCTAGTGTATGTGATACACTTGGATTGTGCAATTTAATTAATAGTATTACCATTTATTAATATTAGGTTTTAATGTGTATAGATTTGCACACATGTGTAAATTGATTTATGGTAATATAATAAGATATATTCAATATGAGATATTGTCAATATATATATTGGAAATATATTTAATATAAGATATTGAATATTAATGAGATAAATCAATCATATATATATTTTCCTTATTTAGTAAAATGTTTTCACTCTCCTCAATCTACTAGGAAGCTTCTCCCAATCAGATTGGGATCACAATGGGGCGCACTTTCTTCTATTTAAGAGAGGGGATGACTAGCTCTTTTATATATCATAATTCCAAGAGACTAATAGTTCTTGTGAAAAATAAGATAGCTCCTAAAGAGATTTAGAGAGAGAGAAAAGGCCGGTCTAGCAACCGGATTTTTCTAGTAGTAATCTAATGGTGGATTCCGGTGGGTTGTTCGTGTGGACTAGCGGTAGAGGCCGAACGTTTGGGCGGCTCCGTGCATCACTACTCCTTCGTAGACAATAAAGCTTCGATCTTTTAGATTATCCAAGGTAAATTTATCGTATACTACTTATTTGTTTATTGCTTAAACGATTTCGGTCCTGGTTAAAAGAAATAAATTTTTGAATTCCGCTGCATTCCCGCGTAGATTTCCCAACATATTTAACCAGGACCGACTTCGTCATGTTGTTCCTGCGTCACTTCATCTCAAGTATTTCCCGGCAGAAGATATATATCTAAGGCAGTAGGGCTCAATGACGGAGCCAGAAATTTATCTTGAGATGGGCTACTGGACTTTCTGTGTACGATCGGGTGGGCTGTATTAAGATAATTGACCGTGGTTGATTGAATTATATAGATTTTTTAGTGTACCAAAAATAACATTCGGGTGGGCTTAGCCACCCTAAGCCCTATGTTTGGCTCCGTCCTTGGTAGGGCTTGTCCAACAAGCACATCAAAACTCTCATCTAGCCGTCCCATCAATGTCTCTGGGTTGCCTTCAAATTGACTGAACATAATCAATGTGAAAAATTGTTGATGATTGTCTAACATTGAAATCCAGGAAAAAAATGTGAAAAACTGACGAAGCTTTTGTGATTAGAGGTGGATGATTATGAATAGTGACACTAGAGGAACTTGAGGTACAAAACCGTTTTTTTAGCGGTTGAGAAAAAAACTAGATGTGATTTTTCATCTCCTTATTTCTTCTAAAGGTGAGCATGTATTCTGACTTTGTTTTATGATGCATGCATTCATATTCAGTTGAATGATAAGGATGATTGTATTATGAATCTCTTTGTTGAATTGGAGTTTGAGTCTATCTCCTTAATGGCCTAACATGAAAGCAACAACAACTTTTCCCCAGGTTATTTGTGATTAGTAGCTTAATATACTTGCCCATGAACATATGCTGAAGTTACCATATGTACATTAGACATTATTAATGCTTTTAGTCATCCTCTATTGCTTTGTAGGCTGAGTTTAAGCTTGTGTGTGTACACAAATGAGGAAATGATAAATTTAGACGCACCTTAGAGTGATTTTTCTTATGAAATCTTTTGTTGAAACGTCGTTATCGAGTTAAGCTGCCTGAAGATTGTGTTTCACATGGCATGTAATGGCCATAGCATTGTGCCCTGCTATGGAGGAGTTCTCCAAAAAGAAGAAACCTTTAATGAGGCAATTGTGCATGGGTAGTTGTCACCGGAAAAGGTTTGGTGTATTTTGGGTATGGGTAGCTTACAATACGTTTTAAGCGTGAGAGGTGGTTTTGCAGCTCCATTTAACATGACTGGATGGATGGATTAATGTAGTTTCCTTTCTTGATGCTATTATCAAAGATTCTTCTATCGGTAGTATTAGTGTATTAAAATAGTCCAATGGATGTGGGATGAATATTATATTCCATTAGTTTGTCAAGATCGAACCTATTGATGATGCCACTCCGGTGCAGTCCATGATTGGGAGTTCAAACTCTGTTGAAATCCCGGTTAAGAAGACCAAAGGGAAACTCAAGCAGAATTAGTTTTCATGGTTTGCTATGATGCGTCGTTAGGTGCTATGTTCGGCTTGTATTTGAATGAGCTCCTTGATGTTAGAACTTTTGCTTATGGATGGGTACATGACATATTAGAAGCCATTAGTCTGTTCTGCTAAATTGAAAACTAATGGTGACTAATATCATGTTAGGTGTATTCTACTATTTTGAATCTATTTGCTTCTTGTTTCAGGATAAGTATGATTGTGTTCATAATGTCAAATGATTAACAAAGGAAGGTTATGTATAATATCTACATATAAGCCTTAATATGAACTCGGCATGTATGTTGTACTTAAGATGTATGTGGTTTTGATTTAGTTACATACTATTTTGATTCATGTTTAATAGCACCCCATAAGTAAAACATATTGCACGGAGTCCCATTTTACTAGTTGAGATCATAAGTAGACACCCAATTATTAACCACATCCTTCTTCATGATTAAACACTCCCACATCCAATGATTTTAACCGCCGCGCGCGCTCTTTGTAGTCTTACCCAACCAACGTCTTATCTGTATCTGTATCTGTATTTAAGCTGTTGTTAGTAGATTCATCTGTATCGTAATCATAATCATCATCATCATCATCGTCGTCGTCGTCGTCTGGTGGGATAGGACAGGTTTCACACATATATGTAGCGTTACATTTACAATAAACTGGGCATGTAGTATCGTTGATGCAACCGATTTGATCACAAGGTTGGTATGTGGGATTGCATATACCTCCATCAGCACACTCACAACCGACACGACAATTGGCTTCAATTTGTCACGGTTGTTCTGGCTGAGGACAAACTTCTTCATCTTGAAATAGCGTCCTTATCGGCAAACCTCCATCTTTAGCTCCTGCATCTGCTACTGCTACTGCTACTGCTACAAATTAAAACAAACCGATAATTTTACTCATGCATCCTCATATATAAAAAATATGAACATCCACATAATTATACGACGGAGGAGGATGATGTATTAGTACGAAATTACCTATGGAGATAATAAGCATGCAGATGATCAAGAAATGACATTGAATTTATAAATGAAAACTTCTTAATTATTATGTGTTTGCTAACCTACAAAGCTTTTTTGAATGGCCGGGTCAACACTGTAAGCAAAACACTTACAAGTATATACAATATAATTATTAAGCTCAATGGGTCAACACAGTAAGCAAACTCATATTATTATTTTAATCGTAATGTAAACAATGATGTAAAGCTAATTCTTCTTTTTTTTATTTTTTTATTTTTTTATTTTATAGTTGTACTTTGTTGAGTGTTGACAAATTACTACGCATTAATAGAATCACACAATTTGTGTTCTTTTTTTACACATAGGTCAACTAGCTATCTAGAAAATAGGTTCGACTAGACTTTGACTCTCTTGTACACATCTTTGACTAGTTGATCGCGGAAATCACAACTACACTAGCAAACAAATATTAGATCAGCCGTCGGTATAGTTCGATCAATTCATGAGCAATATTGATCATAGAGGGACTTGTTCGATAATGTGCAGACTTTGTTAATTATAAAATTCTAGATTACGTGGTCTTTGACCAAAATAAACGCTGAAAAAGTAAATAATCAAGGATTATTGAATCAAGAACAAGTCCTATCCACGTTAAACAAAGTAGATCGAACCGAACTAGTTAATTCTTCCCTAATCGTTGTCTTATATTGATTCATACACTTGTTATCATTCAAATCCAAGAACCAAATCGATTACGGGTGTATTAAGTGGTTCCTAGATTGTGCTCGGACTTTAGAACCATGTGAATAGCTAATAGTCTATAGTGCTCAGGGATAGAACAAATTAACTAAACACGAATTAAGTAACAGGAAAAACCGATATAAACATTGCAAACCTCACTACGTAACCACTCAGCTCGAGCTAGGTAATTAATAATGATATAATTGTTTCGTGTCCTAATTATATATCTCTTCAACCTTAGTTCCTTTGAGAATAATTTACGATAAACATGCAAAGAGATGATCAAGTTCTAAACATGCATAAATTAACGGCAAACAATTTGAAGTAACCGAAGACGGTCCATAACGGGGAAAATAAATCATTATGGCATTTTTCCACCATTGGGAAACTATACAAAGCGAATTCTTTTCCCAGAGTCCGGGCGTTCCCCATGTATGAATATATATATATATATATGAAAAATTAGTTTATAGTCCGCTTTTTCCCCCTTAATTAAGTCTTAATCAAATTTTCACAATTTTTAGTTGCATTATTAGGACAAATAAATTCACCCGGATGAATATACCCCTATTTTCTCACAAAACATATCCCTCTTCGAGCTTATGTTTCTCTTCCACAAACTCCACCACCGTAAATATCCTGGGCAAATTACAAGTGAGCTACCTGAGGCCGAAGAAGTGCAAGATTGGGAATCCATCATATCTTACGAGATGAATGTTGCTGACCAAATCCGACGCGTCGGTCCGATGAAGAATTTACCGGAGCTTTAAATATGAATGAAGGTGAAAAACAGCAGCAGGGAGCTGATGATGATTCAGTTGATGAAAATAGACTTGAAGATGCAGCTGGAAAGAAGAAATTTCATTTTTTCATTTCTGAAGTTGTGTATTACAAGCAAAATCATTCGTTTATATATGAATACTGAATCTTCAAAATACACAATATGTGTCTGGAATTATCTTCTTCTTTTTTCATTTATGTATATGAATTAGACTTTGTTTCAACATAAGTAAATAAATGAAATTTCCGTACAATTGCACTTCTTCTTTTTTCATTTGCTGCACACTCGGTGTAAAATTTGATGAAACCTTTGTATGCTTGGGCTATGTTCAAATTGCTACTCCTGATAAACTTTTGTCTGATTTGGTCTGCCTTGCACTTGGTTACATTGCTGCACACTCGCACATTGCACTTTGCTGTGTTGCAAATATACTCTGCCTACACTTTTGGACATTTGCTGCACTACACTTAAAACTGTCAGCTGAAACATTTTTAGCACATATCTGCTGCTGTTGCATTGCTGTCCTGCTGTGATCTGATCACTGCTATACTGATCTTTTGTTGCACCTGCTACTACAAACCTGCTGCTAAGTTGTTGCTATTTATCAAGCTCCTTTATCTGATGTCGTAGTTTGTAATAGGCATAGTTTTGCTTTGACTGATATGCTGTACCCTTAGTGTACTCACGATAGATTAACGGGCCTAATAATTTTTCTCTCGGATTTAGTTATCATCTCTGTAATCTATTGAGTGGTCAGCCTAGTTCCTTGATCAGCTCTAATCTTGTGTCTTGTTTAATTTGTTGTATAAGAGCATCTTGTAATTCTGAATTTGTAGTATTATATTGATCATAGATTTTTGTTTTATCTAAAACTTGCTTTTCTGTATTAATCGTTTTGTATCAGTTTTGATTACCCTCTGTTTACGAGAACCAGCATCTGCATCATATTATTATATGAGCCTTATATAATATTGTGTCTCTTGAATTAAGCCTTATATGAGCTAGATATGTGTGCTTTGAAGTAGTCCATCAATTAAACCTTAAATAAGCCTATCTTTTTTCGATAATCGATAATCATTTTCGATAATCTGCCTTATATGATATTGTTAGTGATATTGTGTACCTTATATGAGGCTTATATAAGCGATATGATATGTCCCATTGAATTAAGCGCTTAAATGAGCCTTATATGAGCCAGGATATGTGTGCCTTGAAGTAGTCGCTTGAATTAAGCCTTAAAATGAAATTGACATCATCGTATCGATATTGTTTCATCGATCATCGTTAGTGTAAAAATGTTGCGATTAAATTCGCCTTTCAAATATTACGTCGAAAAGGTATCAAATGAGGTCTCAAAATGAAGATAAAAAATGATCTTTGGTGAAACAATTTTGATGATCGGTGTTCTAAATCAAAAGTTACTGATCGTTTATAAAAAAACACTCTGGTTAATAATGCAAATATTTTTTCGCTTTGAAAATTTACGCGGAAGGAGTATCGTATTTGGGCCAAATTAAAGAGCAAAAAAAAATGAATTTTGGTGAAAAAACTTCATGATCGGAGTTATAAATTAAAAGCTTCACGGATGTTTGAGGTAAAAATAAAAAAACAAACAAACACCACCAAACCTGAAGGAAGCGGGATAAACTGAAGACATGCGCGCGTCCCTTTTAAAAGGTAGATTTCGTCTGTCTCAAATTGTTTGTCATTTTTTTGTTAAAAAGAAATGTGCTATATTTATTCATTTTGTAATCTTTTCTCATCCTTTTATACTCAATCTCCCATATATATATATATATATATATATATATATATATATATATATAAAACTACAATTAGATACAAATTAACATTATTCAATTCGGTCCACAAGCAATTTAGCCTAGCATACTTGGATAAACGAAAAAAAGCAACGAATTTCTTAAACATAAACGAACTAGTACATAGACGACATAATTGCCTCGAAAAAACGCTACTAATTACTCCTAGATAATGCATCCATATTGAATCGCGAGCACAAACACTAAATTACTCCTCGAACAACAAATCAAAACCCGAACTTTAATTGAATAATACTATGTAAAATTGTATGGTTGAAAAGTAAAGATCATATCCATTTTCAATAGTAGTAGTACGTAGCAGAGCATGACAAAGCTAGCGATATTAGAACATATAAAACGCAGTAACTTCTACTCCCCTGTAGCTGCAATTACAACGGGGATTAACTTCTACTCCCCTGTGTAGCAGATGCAATTACACAGGGGATTAAGGGAAAGAAGGAAAATAAGAACAAAAGGAAACGCTAAGAATATGTCGTCGGTCTAAAGATTAAATTGCATTTACCCATTAATTAGTTCACTTCCGTGTTTTGCTAACCTACTTTTTTTCTCCACGATATGGCGCTCCCGTTATTCGACATTAACCCGATAGAATTCAAGCATCTTAACCGAAATTTTATTTACTAAACCAAAAACAAAGGCAATAAAGAAGTATGAAACACAAGTGTAATGTCATTCCAATAAAGAAGTAAGCATTAAGAAAGAAAATGAAAACCTTTTTTTTTTTTTTTCCGGAGTTTCAGCTACTATTATGAACTTCAGATGGTGTCTTCGCCACGATTGACAGAGCATGGAGTCCACTTTGCAACTCATCTTGCAACAAGTTATATATCAATCTGTGCCTTTTGACTAAACTCTTCCCTTCGAAATCCCCGGAAACAACTTTCAGATTAAAATGTGTCTCTCCGTCATTTCCTCTAACCCCTGCATGTCCAGCATGCTGATAAGATATATCTTCTACTTCCAATACGGTTGGATTCAATTCCCTCTCTATTTTTTCCTTAATCCTCAATCTCCTACTACCCGATTCAGCCTTACTACCGTTATCCGATTTTTTATCACCAGCAACATCTGTTGAGATACGTCCACTTCTCACTTTCTCGTTTGAGTCGTTTCCTATATCACTTTTCGTTGTCAGATTTAAATTATCAGCAGCGCCCTCCGATAATTCACTGCCTGAATCGCCACCCTTTTCAGCTTCCATGTACAATTGCAATGCCCTTTTCTGCATTAACTTCAACATATTCAAGAAACCGTTGTTTCGAGAAGGTGTGAGACTTTGCTGCAAACCAAGAAGCGTCACGAAATCAGGTGATACTCTTACAATCTCTTCCACTGGGCATCCTGAAAGTCCTTGAACGAGCAAAGCAGCAAGCCCTTTAGTAAGGGAGGAGTCAGAATCCGCCTGAAAAACCACGTTTTTATCCGAATCAAGAAATGCTCGGACCCAGACCTGTGAAACACAGCCCTGCACTTTGTTCTCAGATGTCTTGAACTTAGCATCCAAGGGCTCTAAAGTTCTTCCGTAAAACAGCAACTGCTCATACTTGGCCCTGGGTTCTTGGACTGACTGGAAGAGTTTGACGATGTCTTGAAGCTTTGGAGGCAATTCTTCAATCGGTTGAAGGGTAGCAGATGGAGTTGAAAACACAGGTTTTGTGGGCAATCTTTCAATAGTAATTTGCGAAATGTGAGAAACCTGGTGAAGGTCGATGAAAAAGTTGGAAACTTTAGGGTTTTCATGTTTGCCTTAAGAGGCTGGTTAAGCAGTGTATGTGGAATTTTGGAGGAAAATAATCGAAAAGATGGGGAAATAGACATGGGTTTTCTAGGATGATACCTAAATAATGGAATTCAGTATATGGATTTCGATTGCTGAGATGAATTCTCAGGTCTTCAGGCGAGAAGATACTCTACAGGGAAGATGCTGGAACGAGGCAAACGATTTCTTGGTGGTGGTTTTATTTGCCTTTAATTATTCCGAATTACTGTTAAAAAATAAATAAATAAATAATAGCATGCACAATGATCAAGTGAATAAAACCCTTTAATATCTGAAGACTCACAAGGCAACCAGTTCACGAGTGTGTCAAAGGAATTCACTCATCCAAAACACCAATACAAAGTTGAGGATTCTGTCATAGGGATGCTTATGTCTTTTTGTTATTATTGGGTCTTCAAGGAGGTTTATGATGAAGATTGACTGTTTAATTTTTCCTTCGTTTTGTAGTTTGATCTAGCTGCTACAAATATATATAGATATATAGATATAGATATATCATTGATGTAACTCTAAAATCAATTAAGTAAATTTCTTCATTCCTTCTCTTAAATTATTTAACCCATTTCAGATGTCATGTAACAGGGTATGAGCATCCAGAAGCCCTCGACACACAGAAAAATGATTTAAGCGCTGGCTACTTGTTTTTAGAAAACAGACATGAATTACAGGGAAAAGTTGGTTTTTCCTTGATTGAGTAAAGGTTCAAAAGTTCCTCTATATAGATGAGAAACTAGAAACGGCACAACACATGTTTTAAAATATAACAAAACAATTCAATGCACATGCATATTGATTCACAAACATAGATAACGAAGCATGTGCAAAATGAAAACCAGCGATTATGCTGCCACAAGTAAATTACTTGCAACGTATGTAACACAAATTTATAGAGCACATATCCTGGAGGAGACAAAGTACGATTTCCTAACATAAAAAAAAGTTGAAAAGACACATAGCCAGGCTCACCAACAACGATGAATAATTTATGGAGCATAAATGGCAATGAGACTCATGAGAAAAACTAAGAAGATATAGCACTCAACGTAAGTACGAAGTGTTTGCATACTCTTTGGCTCGAAAAGCAGAGCCTCACACCCGGGTTTCTTTATAATAAGCAACAGATTTTCAGCTTGAGAGTAGATGGTGAGGCAAAATTAAACACAGATGCCATGCCATGCCATGCCACACATGTGCCTCATTCTGATGATTAATAGTACTTCAGATCACAAAAATAGTGACCTGTGGATGCACTTTTCAAGTTTATTACTTGAAAGTGCAAGACATGTCATATCATTTTAGCACAGACTTGCATGCCTTTTATTGCATATCCTTAGACCAGGCTTGTTGTTTCTCTCAAATCTTCAATGAGATGCAAGGTTGGGCAGCTGTGTGCTTTTTTAGGAGAAATTATTATTTCCGCTCACCTATAAAAGTTATATTCATTGTAACGTCCTAGAAAAGGGATTAATTGTTTAGCATATTTGACGATTCTCTTTGCCTATGCGTTTTTCAGTTAGTTCAAAAGATTTTTCCGGGTAAAAAACCACAAAATGATCAACAATTCCAAACTTTGTGAGCTGAAAATCATGTGAAGAGTGAACACAGCATAACGTATATTCACAAAATCAATTAAGCATCATTTCTAGTATTCTTAAAGAATACGAAAGCTAACAGCTTTTGATTTACCATGGGCATGGGGTATAAATAATAACACAAAAAGTAGCAACAAAGATACACATACCGTTTGAATCCTCTTGCCAGTTAACAGGGCATTTCGGTCTAATTGTCCTCTTCTTTTGTAGTCTGACACAGTAATAGCTTCCTCCTGATTCATTTCCAATGTCAAAATTCAAACAAATTGAAAAACTTGAGCAACAAAATCGTCACTATTAACAAATTCATCAACCAAAGAACAGAAAGACGGGGGTTGAAGAATCTCCTGATTCATTTCCAATGTCAAAATTCAAAACAAATTGAAAAACTTGAGCAATCACTATTAACAAATTCATCAACCAAAGAACAGAAAGACGGGGGTTGAAGAATTGAAGCAATGAAACTACCTGGAGTCTTGACGATCAAGTGTTTGAACAGAGCTAGTGGCTTAGCAGCTGTGAAGTCACTGATACGTTGGTGTTCTTGTTCCTAGGTTTTCTTGTAAAAGGCTGCTGCAGAGTAGATGGGCTGAAGATCGATATTTCGATTTATTTTATTTTATTTTATTCTATTTATTCGATTCAAGTCCAAGATATATCTATATTTATATTTTAGAATAAAAAAACGTCAATTATCCCGTTTCTTTCAATTGACCCGACTCATACCCGGTTTACAGCCACGACCCATGACCTGTAAAAAAAAATACCATGACCTGTTAAAAAAAAATACCTTCTCTGCCCAAACTCCCCCAACTATCCCTAACCTCCCACTTCCACTACACATTCTTTTTCCAGCTGAAACCGTGAAACATCAATACTCCCCTCATATTGATGGCATCCTATATTGATGTTGAATCTCTCCGTGGGTATTCCTCTCGATTTGCTTCTTAATTCTTTTATTTTTCTTTCACACTGATTTTTTAATTTGCTAACTCTTATCTTTGGTTGATTTTAGGGACTTTCGGTGGCGATTCGACTGGAATTACTGATTGCGGCTTGCTCTTGGGTTCTTACTTCCTTAATCGACAGTCCCCAAATGCATGTATATTTTATTGTTGTCTATCGAATATGTTTTTCCCATATCCTATTCAGACACTATCTCGGTTTCCTGTCATCAATACGGCGTATTCAGTTTTCACGACAAAGGGTGAAGATAAGAAATGTAATGCTCTGCACACGCAAGGCATGTTGGATCAGTTAATGCTTTCGCGTTTTCATTTCAAGGGTTTTTTCCTATATATTTTTATGTTTACCGCAAAAAACCATAATAATTTATATTTTCAGGCTTCGTTTGATGATTTCAGTGATGATAAGGACAGGCAAGGCATGTTCGATCAGTTAACGCTTTTGCATTTTCATTTTCATTTCTAGGGTTCTTTTCTATATCTTTTTATGTTTACCGCAAAAAACCATAATAAGTTACATTTTCATGCTTCGTTTGATGATTTCAGTGACGATAAAGACCACGAAGGCCCCTATCAGTTCCAAATTGCTGAGCATTGAAAAAGGCGATCCCATACACAACATATGATTAAATAATTGCATTGCATTTTTTTGGTAAGTCTCTTTGTAATAGTTTAAATTCTATTGTGCGTCATTAACTTTGTTGTTTGACATTTTTTGGAATTCAATGTTTTGGGTTTTTTCGTTTTACGTAATGTTTTTAGATTATATATATTTGTTTGGTGTTGACCGGATTATTAATACGGCTGTCATTTTTGAATATCTTGTTATGGAGGTAGATCTGAAAAGGCAGCCATTTTATTGTTTTTCTTTCAGGTTGCTCTAGGTTGCTTAGATCTACAAAAAAAAAATTAAAAAAAAAATAAAGGCTTGATGCTTCAACGCCGGATAAAACACAAGTTGTTTTGTTAATGGATAAGAAGGTAGCACGTTTCACTCAAAATGTACAATGATGTTAACTATGATCTTTCAAGATGAATAAGAAGGTATGTTTTTGCTTCTACTTGCGTGAATTTCAGTCGTAGGTTGACCCAATAAGAATCATTTTTACTTCTTTTTATGTTCATAGCTGCACATTTATGCAGGTTTTTTATTTATGTTTGTTTGCTATACTGATAGTTTAATGAGATTTTGTTTTTTGGCACTTCTACAGACTAGGCGAGATCCTTTTGTTATTAATGAATCAATGGTGTGGGTAGTGAAAATATATGCATTTCTGATTTATTGTCCTTTGTAATGTTGATATACCATATTTGAATTGTTTCCAGTTTATGAAAACTTGAAAAAACTATGCAACATATTCGATGTTGACGTTTCATATATAAGAAGTTCGTGGGAATGCCACTTTGAAATTCCAGGTTGAGTAATCAGGTTTATGCAGAGAACTCTGAATTTCAGGTTAGAGTTTTGAAGCTAATGCATACATTTTCAAGAACTCTGAATTCCAGGTTGAAGTTTATCGTCTAATTCATATCATTATCAACCCCTTTTATTCTGTCTACGATGATAATCTTATTATGTTAATTATTATTATTTTTATTTTTTTGGCTTTTTCAAGATGTATGAAAATCATTTCACATATGTATTTGTGTAGGTTTTATATCTCATGAAGGTGGAATGAACTTTCAAATTTATCTATGGGTGGAGCTAGATACATTGAATTTGAGTTTATGTTTCTTAACTTTCTCTTTCAGGTGCTTTGTTGTATTTCCAACATTTCTTATTTTAAAGTTTAATTCATTGTTGGATCGATAAAGTTTGAATTTAAAAATGAAAAGAAATGTTTATTCAACAACAAAATGTGTAAATGTCTTACAACACACTTTTTACTCCATCGATTTTTATAGAAATCATATTAATCAATAGACCCACATCATAATAATCAATGATCCAAAAGTGTGTTGTGCACTTTGTTGTGCCACTATCACCACTCTTTAAAAATGCTTCTTTTTTAGTTCTACTTCATTCATATGGCATCCTGGTGAATAATTTCATCAATTTTTTTCCGTGTGTGTGCAAGTTTTGATTTTGTATTGAAGGTTGGACAGTTATGTTGGTTAGGAATTTGGCTGAAGGTTTTTAGCAAATTTATTCGACCTTTTGCTGGTGGTGGGATAGGCTGCGTTTTTTATTTTTTATTTTATTTTACTACACGCCTTAATTATAAAACAATTGCTATTTTTTGTGTGCATTAGCTATGCCCTCATTCAAAATGAATGAGAAAGGAAATGAAAACCATAATGCAATTTTAGTGAGAATGATCAAATTATTCATCCTTGATGTACAACTATTCTTCTCTTTCTCTCCCTTCTTGGTTGTAGATTTGCTGATAGATGAGATTCGATTTGAGGGATTTTGAGTGAAGCTGCATTAGTCAATTTGTTGGTACCATGCTAGGCCACCACTTCACCTCCATCTCCACCTCGCAAGTATTGCTTAGCAATTTCATTTTTAACAGAATAGTTTCATTCAAGAAAGGAAGGTCATGGCTTCAGTGATCTACATTTCACCAAGTTGCGTTAAAGCTTTTTCTGAGGTTCAATTAATAACTTTTTGTATTTAAACGTTGCAAGCAGTTATTTTTTTATATTGTTTTTTGTTTTTCGTTTTCGTGGCTCTTTCTTTTCAAAGTTCATAAGAGTAATTCTTGTGTTGCAGGTGTTTCATTCCGTGAAACACAAACTTTTTATGAAATGCTTTTTTATGAACGATTTTTGAATTTTTTGAAATTTGATATGCAGAGCTTCTTTGTGAAAAAGGTGTTCTTCTTTGGAAAGAAGCCTGCGAAGGGAAAGGCGGAGAAGGATCCGAAAAAGCCTAAGATGCCTGCTAGCCCTTTCTTCGTCTTCATTATTTTCACTCATCAGGATTTATTCTCTTTTGCCTGCAACTGCTTTGTTGATTAATTTTTGTTTTTGTTTTTGGATAATCTAGGGAAGACTTTAGGAAGACGTATAAGGAGAATCATCCATACAACAAATATGCTGCTGCTGTGAGTTTTTCTGAAATTAATTAGCCTCCAATTAGCATTCAATTTTTATTTTTTTTATTTTTGCAGTTTCTATGTATTTCTGGCTGTTTATAAAGTCCTGTGATAGTTGTTTTTTTGGAATTTTTTTTGTCCGTTAAGGTTGGGAAAGCCATTTTTTGTCCGTTAAGGTTGGGAAAGCCAGTGCTGAGAAGTGGAAACAAATGTTAGAGGCCGTAAGGATTTCTTTCTAAAATCCTAAATAATTGGCGGGTCAATTGGCCTATTGCGGGTCAATTGACGGTTTTTTTCTCTTAAATATATAATAAGATATAAAAAAAACGGTTTGCAACTTCAGTTATTCCGTCAAAATACGTGTTTCTTAAAGTGTTGTGTGTATATGTTTCGTAATAATTGAACCGAAGGATCTTCCATAACATTGGATTTTCCTTCATGCTTATGTGTAATTTGTATATTCAGATCTCGTAATTTAATGACGATTGTATTGATTTGTTGTAGGCGTGGAGGCAAAATTAGGATTTTAGTCCTCTAAGTTGGCCTATTTTGGATTTTAGTCCTGCTCCTGCTCCGGTGAGGAAAATAGTCCTCTAAGTTGGCTTTTTTTTGGATTTTAGTCCTATCCGCCGGTTTATGCTGAATGGACACCGGAATCATCAAAAATAACTTATATGGACGCCACATCATATGCCATGTTGGATCTACGTGGCGGTGAGTCCCATTTCTATCCCATTTACTAAAAATAAAAAGTTGATGGATAAAGGATGGACACCGGAATCATCAAAAATAACTTATATGGATGCCACGTCATATGCCATGTTGGATCTACGTGGCGGTGGGTCCCATTTCTACCCCATTTACTGAAAATAAAAAGTTGATGGATAAAGGATTTGAACAGGCAACCTAGTGGTAAACTATCAAGTACTTTGCCATCTAAGCCACAAATTTAATGTTTATACTATGACAAGATTTATTACTTATGCATAATATGGTTTCCTTTTAGTTTAATTTTCCTTGTTAATTTGATGTAGTTCTTTTTTATAAATAAAAAAAATACTATCTACGTCCCTAAATGTAAGTGGATTTAGAATTATCATATACATTAATAAAGTGATTAATTTTTTTTTGAAACAGAGTGATTAATTTTTTTTTGAAACACAGTGATTAAATATATTAGACTATAATGTTTGGTTCTAAAAAAAGACTATAGTGTTTGATATACAATTTGATTATCATTAATTAATGTAATAATTATGATATTAAAAACGTTTACTGAATATATACAAATTAATAGTAAGATAAGAAAAAAATTTATAATTATTACTCTTCTGGTAATGTAAGGTCGACTTACATTAATAATAATAATAATAATAATAATAATAATAGGTTATAAAAAAACTATAAAAAAAACATTATGCAAGAGCTCTTATATATATATCATCTACAATTAAATTAATTTTGTAAATAAGTTTATTTAAATTAGGCACATACAATGTTGGAAGAAATGTTATTGTGCATAAGTAATTACTTGTGTCGTAATATACATATTGAAGTTATAGCTTGGATGGCAAAGTGCTTGGCTTTTGCCACAAGATCACCGGTTCGAATCCTTCTTCCCTCAACTTTTTATTTTTAGTAAATGGAGGAGAAATGGGACCCACAAGCCATGTAGGATCCCACGTGGCGGCTGAGTGGCGACCACGTCATCAATTTTAAAATATTCCGTGTCAAATCAAGAATATCCGGAGGATAGAAACTAAAATCCAAAAAAATCCAAAAAAATCCAAAATAGACAATAGAAACTTGAGAGACAAAATCCTAATTTCGCCCGTGGCATGGATATGCAAAGCGGCCGGCATCAATGGGTGTGGAGTCGAGCAACGTGAAAGGAGAAAGGAGCAACGTGATGTTCAAGAAAATAGGGGTAGAATCCAAGGAGATGGCGACGGCGACGTCATGGGTGCCGGATCCGGTCTCCGGATACTACAGGCCTGAGAAAGCCAACGAAATCGATATATATCTCTCACCTATGCGAATTTCTTAAACCATATCCTTCACCACATAAATTTTTTTCATACAAACTAATCATTTCTTCATCCTTCTGATTTTCGAATTAGCATCTTTCCCACTATTATATCTATATATCTATATCTATATATATATATCTATATATATTTGAAAGCAACATTTAACTCAATTACCTATAAAATTTGACATGTATCCGTCATTAACCCTACTTATACCTGCAAAAACTTATTTTACTAATAAAAAAACCCTAGAAAAAAACCTTTCTAAAAAAAATTAAACACGGGACACGACAAATTTTACTGATCATTATCTTCGAATCTTCTCAAAGAAAACCTTATCCGCTTGAAATCATGTAACAAATTTCATGTTCATACCTTCCTCTCACTTTTACTAATGGTATCCCCTAAATCTCCTCAAACTCCCCTCAAAATCATGTAACAAAGTACATCTATATACTCCTATGAGTTTCATTTTTTTTTTCATCTACGTACCTCCCCCTATTTGGTAGTTTTTTTTTTCTTTTTTTTTCGGAGAATTATTCTTTTGCCTTACTAATTGAGAGTCAATTTTAGAGGCGTGGATAATTATTTAGTCAATTTTAGAGGTGTAGCTATTTTTTTTTTCCTTTTTGTTGATTGTTGCATGAGGACTTGAGTTCCCATATTATAGGGTGCATCTCACGATGATTAAGGTACCGATTTACACATATACATCGTATTTTTGAATCTTCCATTGATTCATATTGGTAATGCAAAGTGTGTCCTTTTTTCCTTCTTTTTTGTGTGTGTGTGTGTGTGTGTGTGTGTGTGTAGCTTTTGCTTGATACGGCCGTTAGTGATGACAATGGATGTAAAATATTGTTCAGAGAAGACGGTAGAATATTTCGTTAATTTACCAGATGACGGATGTTTAGTTGATTTTCTGTCCTATACATTGATGCAAGGTAGGTAAATTCGAGAATCTCCTCGGCGTCTCTCGGAAATGAATGTCAATTCATCTTCTCCATTTTATTATTCTTTCATAAATCAATCGTTGTCATCCTTTTTTAAATGTAAGTTACTTTCGGTACATTATTGTACAATTGTCATTTTTTGTTGGATTTGATTGGTTTTCATTTATTTCGTAGTTTTTGGAAGGATCGGCAATTTTCTTTTCATTTCAATGATAGATTTAGGTGATGAATTTTGGATCTTCCCTTAACAAATTCAGTTTTATTTGTTTGTGAATTTATTTGTTTTTGTTTATTTCCCAGGTAAGTGTAACTTAAGTTCTAGGAGGCTAAATTGTTGATGATATTGTTTTTACATCTACTGTGGCCAATAATGTTATCATCTATTTTTATTTAAAAAATTCAAATCTTATCCGAAACTAATAACAATTCGGATATGTACTTGTCAGGTTTTGCAACATTTTCATATAATAACAATTCGGTTTTGCAAGTTGTACCAGATTCTACTAAAACGGCTTTGCAACATTTTCGTATTGATGGGTTATTTAACCAATTCAAAAAAATAAATAAATACATAAAGATTACTATGTACCGATCTGATCTTCATTTAGGTTTTACTTAATCAATGTTTGCTTTCATAATACAGTGATTATTCGATCATACTTGCACTTTATATCATCAAAACTTCTGATTTTTTTCCATTTCAATATGAGTTTGCTTTTGTGAATAGAAAGGCATTTGATGCGGTTTATGTTTGGTCATCAACCTCCCGTTATTCATCTCTATGCCGAAACTCATAGAAAGGTATTTGATGCAGTTTATGCGGTTTTTTTCCAATGGAAGGATTTACGTGGTAGGTTATTTGTAGAATGAAAGGTATTTGATGCGGTTTACCGTACGCACCGTCGGGCATATTTATGACACGAAACTTCTCCGACACGTGCCGTGTGATTATGTTACATTAGGGGATGGATAAGGTAATTTTTATGGCCGTAGTTTGTGGAATTTTACACGTTAAATTAGACAATGGATAAGGGTGGGGGGGTGTGGATAGGACGATTTATCATTTTACCGTAAGAAAAATGTTCGATATGGTGGATGACGCGTCCCTTGATCTATGAGTTTGTAATTTAAATTCTATTTCCATGAGATAAACAATATATTATACCATATCATTCCGATAAAACTAATATAGTAGATTAATGTAGTACTATATTTATTGTAACATTTAATACTTCAAATATTGTTAGTTGTATAAAGTATAAATAAAATATTATATATACTTTCAAACTTTTATGTATCTTAACCCACTAGTCAAAAACCCGTGCATAATGCTAAATTTAACGACATCACATATCTCCCTCCTATCAATAGATTTCAGCATGACTAACGTCAAACTCAAAAGGCACACATTACTGCCTGGAGAAAAATTGAAAACATAAACAATTTTCATGGTTAAATTAATCAACAAACGAATGATTAAATGAAATGAGTTGACCGAATAAATATATGAGTCATCCATGTTTTTAATTGTACTAAAATCTAGAACAAATTACTAAGAATCAGTGACACATGTAGGCAAAATTATGTTTCAAGTGATCAAACAAATTGGAGTATGAATTTAACGAACCCGAGTCTAGAAAATCAATATAAAAAAAACCATTATAAAAGTAACAGTCGCATCCGTCTCATTCAAATTCCCATCATAATTCACGTTGCCTGAGGCCACCGCCATACCCATCGCCTTCATAATCTACCATCATGGACAATCCTGTAATATTCAATGCACACATAAAATCGAAATTTGTTCAAAATCATCCTGTAGAAAAATGGCCTACGGTTTGTGTATTGAACAAAGATCCACTCGCAGAATAACGTCTCACGGTTGTGAATTGAATTGAAATCCCGCTGAAAAATGACGGTTTTTGAATTGCAATACAACGAAAGAGAAACCTGATTGTTATTCTGCCATACTGTTTATGAATCGAAATGCAATAAAATAGAAACCTGATTGTTATTCTCACAATACAAATTTGCAGAAAGAGAATCCTGTGTCGGTGTGAATCACCCACTGAGGTCAAATCTGTAACAGATCTGGAGTTGATTTCGAGGTCTACCTCTAGACGAATTAAAATTTTCTCCAGGCAGTAATGAGTGCCTTTTGAGTTTGACGTTAGTCATGCTGAAATCTATTGACATGAGGGAGATAGGTGATGTCGTTTCGGTCCAAGATCAGGATCGTTGTTATAAGTAAGTTTAGCTGCTTTTTATAACTTTTCTTTTTGATGTTTTAAATGTGTAGTTTTCTTCCTGACGATGGTTTTAGAGGATCTGCCCAACGTTTTCCGATTTGTGTCATATGTTTTGTGTCCAGGTTCATCTCATTATTTATTGATGGATTACTGATACATATATATATACCTTGAATTTTGTTTATTTTGTTTGATCACTACTTATCAGATCTCTTTACTTATTCCGGTGGAATTGTAGAATATGATTTTTTTTTGTATTGTCTTTGCTAATTCAAAAGTTACTATATTATGGAAAGAATTAGAAGTTCTCAAGCAGCAAGAACGTATGTAGGGAGTAATATTAAGCGGTAAAACATCTAGTCCTTGCATTCCTATTCAAATGAAACTGTTGTCAAAATCATTTGATGTTTGTTTCTCTTTCAGGATCAATCCACACTCTTTACATAGATGATTGAAATTCCTTATACGCAACGCCGCTGCCTGGCCACTTTTGTTGGAGAAAATGAGGAATTGAATTAAAAAGTGAATTAAAAATGATTTTATAATCATTTTATTCAGTGACTTTGTAAGCGTAATTCGGATATATTCTTGTATAGAATATATATAATGTTTTGTTAATTCTGAAAACTACGTGAGTTGTAGATAACTTCAGGATTTGGAATCATTCAATTCGGATAACGAGTGAATGAGAAATTAACGCTTAAAGTCGGGTGGTTGAAAGAGCTAATGTTGGAAGTGGAAGTTGAAAAGTTCAACTTGTAAACCACATTGGGAGTTGAGAGAAACAGTTCCTAGTATTTATGTGGGAAGAATGTTGTATGTGGTATAAGCTCCTAGAAGAAGGAGAGATATCGGGTTGATTTTAGCGGTCAGACATTCTGCTAAAATGGCCACACGCGCGCGCGCGCGCCGTCGCCCGCCCGTGCCCGAGCCCGTTGACCGTTGACCGTGGGCTTGGGCTTGGGCTTGGGGAATGGGCCTGGGGGCCCTAGGCCCAGGACAATATTAAATTTTTATACAAAGTTGGCCCAACTTCAACTGCTGCATTAACAAGGCTGCCTTGAATACTGAATATGAAAAGGCTTCAGATCAGCCATGTCCTCTACATGAATTACATATCATTCTTCTTCATAAGTCTGTTCTTGCATCAAGTGAAGAGAAATCTCTGAAGCACTGTTCGAGTTCGCCGGTGTTCAGAATCTGTTGTACCACTATTCTGAAAGGTAATCTGAGAATTCCTGGGAGACAATTGCTGCAAACCGGGGTACATACCGGGGCAAATTTGTCTTAAGGAAAGAGTTCGTCTCGGCTCAGATCGTTGCATATCCTTTACCATTTCTTTGTGTAATCTTTTCATTGGATCAATGAAATTGTTGATTTTATTCGAATTGTTTATTTTAATTATACACGGGTGATAACAGCTTAAGACAAATTTTTTAGAACCGTAGTTCTAAATCAAACCTGTGTGTAATCGAAATATCTTGACGAATTTTTCATCTTTTTTATTGGTTTTTTCGACTATTCTTTTGCCCCTGTTCTTGCTTTTGCTGTGTCAATTCGTTTATTATTAGCTAATGCTTGCCTGCCGACCCTGTTGTTTCCTTGGACCAGTAATAATTTTTCAATCCCTGGACCTGTTTTGCTTTTTATTTTACTATGGATTCCGTATAATTTTTTAGTCTGCATCAGAAGTCAATTAGTCTTTGCGTTCTCGTCGTCTTTTTGTGATTATTTTGTCTTTAGGTTTTAAAAAAAAAAATCGAACCTGCATATTTTCTGCTTTTTAAACGAGTTCAGCTCGTCGAAAAAAAAATAAAAAATTCGAGCTTGTTTTGACGAGTCAAAACAATCTTCAATTTGTTTTACGGGTTTCAAAACCAAGTTCGGGAAACGAGTTGAATTTTTGTTTCTTCTGATTAAAGTTTATTTTCTGTTTCTAACAAAAATGGCATCTGACGGTCAAGTGACTCCTACTCCGGATGGTGCGCCAAACGGAGGACAGTCTTCCCAGACTACGGGAATTCTGACACAGACGACCACGGTTACTGGTGCAAACCATGAGAGACCGGAGAAATTCAACGGTTCCAACTTTAAACGTTGGCAACAGAAGATGTTCTTTTACATCACAACACTTGGGCTAGCAAGAATGCTAATCGATGACCCACCGGTGGCGCCACCTGAAACTCCTGAAAAGACGGCTTTTCTTGCTGTAGAAAGCTGGAAGCACAGTGATTTTCTGTGCAAGAATTATATTCTTAATGGTTTAGATAACATGTTGTATGGTGTGTACTGTACTTATGAAACTGCTAAATCATTGTGGCAAGCATTAGAGAAGAAATATACAACCGAAGATGCTGGTGCCAAGAAGTTTCTTGTCAGTAGGTTTTTGAAGTATGAAATGAATGATACTAAATCTATTGTTAAACAGGTGGAGGAACTGCAAATTCTGATATCCGAGATGATAGCAGAAGATCTGAAAATTAATGAGAATTTTCAAGTGGCATGTGTGATTGAGAAGCTTCCCGATTCATGGAAGGAATACAAGAGCTATCTCATGCACAAGAGGAAGCAAGTGACGATGGATGATTTGATTGCCCGACTTCGTATTGAGGAGGACAATAGAGCATCTGAAAAGAAACGTTCTGTGCCTGTTGGACAAGCAAAGGCTAATATGGCTGAGGAGAAAAACCAGAAGAGAAAGAAGCAGGAGAAATTTCCTAAGAAGACTGGGGAATCGTCCAAGAAGCCGACACCATATAAATTCAATGGTGATTGCCGCAACTGTGGCAAGTTTGGACACCGTGTCTTTGCGATCGCCGGTCAAAGAAGCCTTACAAACCTACGGCTCATATGGCTGTGGCCGAGGAGATGATGACAATCTCTGCGCTATGGTGGATTTGAATGCAACACCGTGGGAATCCGAGGCGTGGTTTGTGGACACAGGAGCCACTAAACATGTGTGTACGGACCGTGATGTCTTCTCAACCTACAAGGCTGGCAATGGTGAGAAGCTGTGGATGGGAAACTCTTCCCAATCAACCATTCAAAGAATTGAAACGTGATTACGAAGATGACTTACGGGAAGAAGTCGACACTCACAAATGTTCTCCATGTTCCCGATATACGTAGAAACTTGATTTACGGTGGTATCTTTGAATAAGAATGGTTTTAAACTTTCGTTTGGTAATGACAAGGTCATTTTGACCAAAAATGAGATGTATGTTGGTAGAGGTTATTTTACCGAAGGTTTATTTAAACTAAATGTAATGGCTATAATGCCTAAGATCAGCTTTGCCCACTTGAGGCTAATAAAAATGCTTCTACTTATGCTTACTTGATTGAATCTTGTACTTTATGGTATAATCGTTTAGGACACGTTAATAATAAATCAATTCAAAGAATGATGAATTTGGATTTATTACCTAAACTAAAATTTAACCAAACCGGTAAATGCCAAGTATGTGTTGAAGCAAAAATGACTAAAGCGCCATTTCCATCCGTGGAAATAAATACAGAACCATTAGAATTAATTCACACAGATTTGTGTGATTTAAAGTTTGTGCAATCGAGAGGCGGTAAAAAGTATTTTGTAACTTTTGTCGATGATTGTACAAGATATTGTTATGTATATTTGCTAAGTAGCAAAGATGAGGCTATTGAGGCATTCAAAAATTATAAAAATGAAGTTGAGAATCAACTTAACAGACGAATCAAGAAGGTTCGTAGTGATAGAGGTGGAGAGTATGAATCACCATTTGAAGGATTATGTCTAGATTCGGGCATTATTCATCAAACTACTGCTCCATATACACCTCAATCTAACGGAATTGCTGAACGCAAAAACCGTACTCTGAAAGAGATGATGAATGCTATGTTGATCAGTTCTGGTTTACCTCAGAACTTGTGGGGGGAGGCCCTTCTCTCCGCCAATACAATTCTAAACAGGATTCCATCTAAAAAGATGGATAAGACCCCATATGAGTTGTGGAAAGGCCACAAACCAAGTTATAAATACTTGAAAGTGTGGGGGTGTTTAGCAAAGGTGGAAGTGCCTAAACCTAAACAAATCAAGATTGGGCCTAAAACGATAGATTGCATATTCATTGGGTATGCACATAACAGTAGTGCATATAGATTTCTTGTGCACAAATCTGACAACCCTGATGTGCATGTAAACACAATCATGGAGTCAAGAAATGCGGTGTTTTTTGAGGATGTCTTTCCACACAAAGAAAGACATAATGAAGATTCAAATTCGACTAAGAGGGCACACGAAAATGTGGGGGATAATGCTCCAGAACACGAGGAAGTCGAACCTCGAAGGAGTAAACGGGCTAGGACTTCAACGTCTTTTGGGCCAGATTTTCTAACCTACATGGTAGAAAATACTCCAAGGACATATGCCGAGGCTATGTCTAATCCAGAAGCACCTTTCTGGAAAGAGGAAATTAATAGTGAGATAGATTCCATTATGCAAAATCACACTTGGGAATTGGTTGATATTCCACCGGGACATAAAGCTCTCGGGTGTAAGTGGATTTTCAAGAAGAAACTAAAAGCTGATGGATCTATTGATAAGTATAAGGCCAGGTTGGTAGCTAAGGGTTATCGGCAAAAAGAAGGTCTTGATTTCTTTGATACTTACTCACCAGTAACTAGAATCACTTCTATAAGGGTTCTAATTTCTTTTGCTGCAGTGTATAACTTGGAAATACATCAGATGGATGTTAAAACTGCATTTCTGAATGGTGAATTAGATGAAGAAATTTATATGGAACAACCCGAGGGGTTTGTGGTTCCAGTCGAGAAAGAAAGTGTGTCGACTCGTTAAGTCGTTGTATGGACTGAAACAAGCACCCAAGCAATGGCATCAAAAGTTTGATCAAACTATGCTATCTAATGGGTTTAAGATCAACGAGTGCGACAAATGTGTCTACATCAAACATACACCTAATGCTTATGTGTTAGTGTGTTTATATGTTGATGACATGCTGATTATGGGGAGTACTCATGATATTATCATGAATACCAAAAAGATGCTGACACGTAACTTTGATATGAAAGATATGGGACTGGCAGATGTAATCTTGGGAATTAAAATCTCCAGAATATCTGAGGGACTAGTGTTGTCACAGTCTCACTACATTGAATCCGTCCTAAGGAGATTCAGTGTTTATGATGAAAGTCCTGTGAAAACACCTATTGACTTAAGTCTTCACTTAGTCAAAAATAAAGGTGACCTTGTGTCTCAGTTAAAATATTCTCAGATTATCGGTTGTTTAATGTACATAACAAATTGTACTAGACCAGATATTGCATGTGCTGTGAATAAAGCGAAAGGTTTACTAGTAATCCTAGTGAGGATCATTGGAAGGCTCTTATTAGAGTACTTAAGTACTTGAAATATACAATGAACACAGGGTTATGCTACACAAGATATCCAAAGAGTATTAGAAGGATCTTGTGATGCGAATTGGATTTCGATACAAAAGAATCAAAATCCACAACCTGGATATATATTCATGATCGGTGGTCTTTGCGGTGTCATGGAAGTCCACAAAGCGAGACATGTATATCTCGCTCCACAATGGAAGCCGAGTTTATTGCATTAGACAAAGTGGTGAAGAAGGTTTGAGTGGCTTCAAATTTCTGAGAGGACATTCCATGTTGGACAAAACCGATTGCTCTTATTAGCATACACACGGTGATAGTCAATCGGCTATACACCGAGCACGAATAGTATGTATAATGGTAAGTCTAGACATATACGTCGGCGACACAATACCATTAAACAAGCTGATCTCTAGTGGTGTGGTTTCTATCGATTATGTAAAATCGAAGGAGAATCTTGCGGATCCGCTTACAAAGGTTTACAGAGATCAAATGTCGGTTTGACACTGGAATGGGGTCAAGCCTATTGAAAGATAATCTTTGTAATGGTAACCCTACCATGTTGACTGGAGATCCCAAGATCTTGGTTCAAAGGGACAACTGAGTTATGAAGATGTCGATGAACACTTACCCATTCTGTGAATAAAAGTGTTGTCTGCCAGAAGTGAAGGTTAAGTGAAAACTTTTAATGATTCCTATAACTTGATTAAAGTCGAGTGGGGTATGGCAGAATACTCTTGATAGGAGGTCACCTATGTAAGTGCGAAGTGGGGCCGCTTCAAAGAGAGTTCAGAGGCTAGAATTCTCTAACGCACTTTCTGAAACCAGGTGTGATTCAGGGCCAAAACGAATCCAGTCATGAGAACCAAGTACAGTGCTACGGGAAATATTGTGTGAGTACTATTGTCTGGTTTTACACTAAAGGCTGAACAGTTCAAGACTTAAGTTCACTGATTAGCCGAGTAGATCCGATAGTATTTCACTAAGGCAGGTTCAAAGCCAGAAGCTACCTCTCCTGATGCAATATTTTTCTGTCAGAATCTCTTCAGAGTCTGCATTTGCATTAATTTCCATTCATGTGGGGGATTGTTGGAGAAAATGAGGAATTGAATTAAAAGTGAATTAAAAATGATTTTATAATCATTTTATTCAGTGACTTTGTAAGCGTAATTCGGATATATTCTTGTATAGAATATATATAATGTTTTGTTAATTCTGAAAACTACGTGAGTTGTAGATGACTTCAGGATTTGGAATCATTCAATTCGGATAACGAGTGAATGAGAAATTAACGCTTAAAGTCGGGTGGTTGAAAGAGCTAATGTTGGAAGTGGAAGTTGAAAAGTTCAACTTGTAAACCACATTGGGAGTTGAGAGAAACAGTTCCTAGTATTTATGTGGGAAGAATGTTGTATGTGGTATAAGCTCCTAGAAGAAGGAGAGATATCGGGTTGATTTTAGCGGTCAGACGTTCTGCTAAAATGGCCACACGCGCGCGCGCGCCGCCGCCGCCCGCTCGTGCCCGTGCCCGAGCCCGAGCCCGTTGACCGTTGACCTTGGGCTTGGGCTTTGGCTTTAGGGAATGGGCCTTCTTGGGCCTGGGCCCCCAGGACAATATTAAATTTTTATACAAAGTTTAATTGGCCCAATACACATACTGATGGGCTATGATCTGAGTATCAGCGTGCAACATTCTAAGTTCAAGTTCGAACAGCTCAGATCGTCTTCACTTAATTCAGAATTCTAGAAGGCTGAATTCAATGGAGTGAAGATGAAACAACTTCAATCTCTTTGCATTAACAAGGTCGCCTTGAATCTTGAATATCAAAAGGCTTGGATCGGCCATGTCCTCTACTATATAAACGAGCTACATGAATGGGAAGAACACACTGAATTACAACACCAGCAAATAGCATACATATCATTCTTCTTCATAAGTCTGTTCTTGCATCAAGTGAAGAGAAATCTCTGAAGCACTATTCGAGTTCGCCGGTGTTCAGAATCTGTTGTACCACTATTCGAAGGTAATCTGAGAATTCCTGGAGAGACAATTGTCGCAAACCGGGTACATACCGGGGCAAATTTGTCTTAAGGAAAGAGTTAAATCTCGCTCGGATCGTTGCATATCCTTTACCATTTTTTTCCGTATTTCTTTGTGTAATCTTTTCATTGGATCAATAAAATTGTTGATTTTATTCGAATTGTTTATTTTAATTATACACGGATGATAACAACTTTTTCATCATGTCGTGTTTTTAGCTTCTTTACTATAGTCTATATATGTACAAAAATATGTTTGAAGCCAATGTGTCAGTTACTTGATGGATGATTTAGAAAGTGGTATTTTATTCCTATTTAAAGTTTTAGGCATAGAATCTTGAAGTTGTGGTTGATGGTGGTAGTTTTTAGATTAGATATCTTAGTATTGGTTGAATTATATTCTTTTTAATTATGGTGATACTTGTTGAATTTCAAAATGTTTGCGTTTGGGTGTCCTGATTCATTGGATGCTTATTGAATCCATGGGTTTATTCGAATACTTTGATACTGTAACGCCTCGTTCTCGAACACCGAATAAATTCTTAATAAGAGCTGAAGTTCGAGACCGTTGAAAGAGCATGATTGCATGTCTTGTGCTTTGATGAATTAGCATTCATCAATGACTATGTATATGGTTACGATGTTGTGTCTAGTTGTCTAAGTGAGGGAGTAGAGCTATTAAGTGAGTTTTGCCTTGAAAAGACTTAGGTGGCTAGTTAATGATTAATAAAATACATACTTGTGTAGTAAAAAGACTAAACATCATGCCATTGTTGGTAAGGCACCAGTTCATATCGCGATGTGTGGGCGGTCAGATAAAGTGAATAACTCTACTGGCCTCTAAATGGCTAAATGGTAGGGGGACTTCACCGAACGTGTACACTATCGGTTTAGTCGTGGCTATTGGTGTGATCCACTAATAGGTTGCAAACGATATCTCGTGATGGATATACATCATGCGTAGTGCCGTTGAATGTGGATGTAACAAAGATAAGCTAATTTTGAAACAAATATTCACGACGTGTTGATGGGCATGAAGTGAACCTTTGAGTTGAGTCGGTCATATAAAGACAACTTAATAATAACGAACCTTTCTTTGTAAATATTTATTAAACCCTAGCTTCTATCTTTTACTGAGTTCATTTTTACTTATCTCAAATGCATGTTTGTTTGTGTTTGGGGTTGAGAAGACGAACAGATTGAACATGAGTTCAACGAGGACTTTGATGATGCTGCTAGTTGTTATTTCATTTCCTAATTTTATGAAAGACTTAGACTATGTTGTTGTTTGACATTGAAAACATGTTGTACTTTCCTTTGAAACTATGTTGTAAGTTTGATGTACTTTTCTTAAAATATTGTACTTTGTAAGCTTTGGAGATTTCGTTGTAATAAGATTTCCTTTCCTTCTTTAGTTGGTTACTTTCTATTCTTGTTCTTAAAAAAAATATACCAAGTCTTTTAGCTTCCGTTAATGCTAAACTCGATATGACGTAGGACAAGTTTACGTATAATATGAAATTTATTTTATATTATACATGTCGAAAGTTTGTTTCCGGATAAGGACTCGGTGTCCGGGAACGGGACGTTACAGATACGATGGCGGTATTTTCGTTATCGATGCCAAAGCTAGCTCTGAGGAGTAATTTAGACTTTGGAAGTTTTGCTTTTCCCCCAAAGTTTACCCATGTTTTTATGTGTTTTAGTTTGGCATGCAGTCAGCCATGGGCTGGTGGTAGCCCGATAGTGATCCGGGGGTTAGTACGGGCCGTGGTCCGGAATTAGTTGTATTTTCCTGTATTATTCCGGTTTTATCTATAAAATCATTTCGTTTTTGAAAAAAAAATAGCATGCAACAATTATAAAGTAATGAAACATTGTTCACTGGATAATAAATTAGGGTTGAGAGGAGGGAAAAAAAATAAAGAGTTAATTGAATTATATTTGGAATTACATTATTTGATAAAACCAAAAGGTTAGAAGGACTAATATTTCGAGCCGATGAGAGTACTTTATTTTTTAGGAAAGCCGAAGATAGTATGGAATGATTGGAATCACACCTTTTATGTTAAAATAAATAAAATATCCGATAAGCGACGACCAAAACGTCGCTAAAGATAGACGACCAAAACGTCGCAAAAAGCGTACTACCAAAGATGCAACTTTAATAGTCTACTACTAATATGTTAAAATAAATAAAATATCCGATAAGATAGAAATATCTTGTGCGTTGATTGATAGTTTTATTTACTTTATATGTAGATAAATTCTTAAAAAACCCATAATTTACTGCTTAAACTATGGTCAATGCAACGTTTACAACCTTAGCAATATTTTATAATAATCAATTTGTAAGAATAGTTTATTGTTTGGCTTATTTTTTTAACACTGAATTTTAATCCGTTTAGGCCCTTTATTATAACAAATCCGATTTGATTCTTAAACAAGGGGCACATTAAACTGAATTTTAATCCATTTAGTCTGAACATTAACCTTCTTTTTCCTCCCTCTAGAATCACCAGCCTTCTCACCGGTAGCACATACACGATTTAAAGAGATGTCAATTGGATTCAGACCTCTCAAGGGTCACCGACACAAGTTCCCGCTCACATGGGTAAGAATTAAGAGTACAAATCGGGCCGGTCAGTCTCGGTTAATGGGTTAAAATAATGGACATACAGTTTGTCTTAAGATTCAGGATTATAAAGTCACCACTTTGAGTTTTTACGAGATTTAAACTATGGGGGGAAATCCATCAAAGCTGAAGTCAAACATTTTACATTTGACATTAAAAAAAGACAAGTTTGAATACATACATACCAATTAAGTCTTTTCCTCAAACAAGTTTAAACAAAGTAATTAGTACAAATGTGAGAATTAAGACAAAACAACACTGATTCATAATTATGTAGTACTACCTCCGGTCCAAAATATAAGTCACCGTTGACTTTGGCACGCATATTAATGAGGCGATAACTAATCGAATTTTTACACTATCATGACGAAATTACCCATTGTTTACACTGCAATTGGTGAACAAGGGCTGAGGGTAATTTCGTCATGATAGTGTAAAATTCGATTAGTTATCGCCTCACTGCTTAATATGCGTGCCAAAGTCAACGGTGACTTATATTTTGGACCGGAGGTAGTACAAATCAAGTGGAAAATTTCAAAGGTAAACCGTTAATCCAACCTTCATCGTCAATAAAGGAAATCTCGGACAACTGGCGGACCATTTCCTCGCTCAACTTGTATTCCCATGGCACTCTTCGATCATTATTCGATCCACCGCCTTTGCAATTATACTCACCAAAAGCAGGGGCGGACGCAGGATCTCGGGTATGGGACAGTAAAATTTTTAAAGACAAATAAAAAATTAAAGAGAGGTAAACTATATGCATAGTACAAATATTAGTGTATTTTTTTCGGATCACTTGCCCCCTTGGTTGTATGTAGGTCCGTCACTGACCAAAAGAGAACTGGTTCCTACATATCTTAAAAAAGAGAGAATTAAGTGAACTGGTTCCTACATATCTAAAAAAAGAGAGAATTAACACGATTCGATATAGATGTCGATGAGGAATATTAATTTCAAAAAGAAATATAGTAATTAGGAGAGATATATGATAGAAATAAATCTACAGTAATAAATATTAAGGATCGTACCTCCAGCCATAGTATCCGATTGATTGATCTACCTCCGTTAAGCTGCTAGCCGCCGCTGGCTATGAAAACCCTAGCAAAATAACGTACAAGAGAAAGAGAAGAGAGTTTTGCTATGTGAGTCTTCTAGTCTCTACCTATTACTGAATGAATGTCTTTTGATGGTACACGGGCTCTCTTTTTAGGGGGAGTGGTTTAAAAGGACAAAAAAGAGGGAGAAAATGAGAATCAGGACAGTGGAAATATACATTGGGTGATAAAGACAAATCCACTGTTCATAACCCCAAATCTACTGTTTGCTGCAGTGGAATTGACTCCAAATCTAATGTTTCACTATCACAGTGGAATAAAGATATGTCATTTTTACCCATAAAAGTATTCCGCTGTCTTCTTTGCATATTTCTATGTTTAAATTGTCTTTTTTAACAATAAACCCCTCTTTTTATAGGTGAGACAAAGGGACCCACCAGCTTATAGAATACTCTAGAACAAAAACTCTAGCCATCATAGGATTTTCTATACTACTGATTTAATCAATTAACAAACCAATTATACGCCAACAACAATATTATAATAACTAAAATAATATAATAATAACTAGAGGGCCACATAAATATTATTTACTATGTAAATATTAATTCTTACATTTTCCCATTTGGCCCGAATAGTTATGTCGGCATAACATTAATGAGTGACAACAAGATTTGCATGCTCAAAATGTCACTCTCACAACTTCAACTGATAAATACTAACATAAGAACTATGGCGGTTATGCTCGATAAAAACGAACACTCCCTTCCAAAATTACAATGTGCAATATCAACCAGCCAAGTAAACCTTTAGTGAATGAACTAATCGAAATGTCATTCGGGGTCCAGAATCCAAATGGATTCACTCATACATGAACTCGGTGCACTTTCATGTAATTGCTACATCACTATGATGTCTATTTTGACAAATTTCAGAGAATTTTGACGAAGCATCTTTATGTGTCAATAAGTCAAATATGAGTACAATGTGATTGTGAGATAACATAAGCCGGAAAAATACACAATCTATATTCTCATATTATTCTACTTACTTGACACTCGTCTTATAGCTAGCTTACCTCTGGCAACATGTCCCATAAATGTCGATTTGCTAATTTCATCTTCAAAATCATTCCTCATATGAGTGAGGATGCGATGAGTCAAAAATTTGGCCGGAAGCAACATCGACCAGCAACCATAGGCCAAAACTCATAAAGCCTGTGACTTAACGACACAAAATTTTCGGTCATCCATAATGAGTTACTTCAATCAATCCACAAGTTCACCTCTAAAGGTAGTTGATGCAAGCTTAACGAGATCCTGACATAGATGATCTCATTGAACCTCTTATATCGATATGAGATTCACCAATTCATACAACATATCATTTTAAGGAAACTGTTTATCATAAGTATAACTCTAACAAAAATGCAAGTGTACAATTCTAAAATATGGTTAATACTCCCATTGGTCGAAAACATCATTACAATATAAACCAGTATAACAAAATCAGAAGCTTACAAAATCCATATAAATACTTGCTAACCGAAAACAATTATTCAGTGCTTTTGTTATCCAACACATGTTGTGTACATTTCAGTGGTTTATCACACAAATGACAACCACTATAATGGTTAAATAAAGCATATTTCTATCATGAGCTACAATCAACAAAATGGGCATAAAATTCTTCAGTAACTGTATAGAAGAATTGATAATCTTAAGTGCCTCCTAGAGAAAATTCTCAACAACAAATCTACCATTATCTTGCTCATCATAACAATAATAAGCTCCCAAGTGATTTATTAAATCATCAATTTGGGACTTTATAATGAACAACAAAGTACTAGTACAAACATGAATTTTCTTAGGATGTAACAATGCAACTAATGCTCACAATGTTCAAAATAACTTATTCATGCACACAATTTAAAATAGAATCAGGTTTTAATAATCGAGAAATTTACTCCTGTAATTAGTGGTTTAGAAATGAGTAGATACCATATGTGATTGTCCTCAACATGTGATCAATCTATAATTGATTCTCTTAATATGAAATATAACATATTCCGTTTAGAATCAACTAAGTTTCTTCAATGAAAAACAGAATGATGCAATTCACCTTATGATTAATCACTTAGAACAATCACTCCCACTCAATCAGCAGTTCCCAAAATCCTTATGGTTTCTAACTTCACATTATGTTAGAATATGTGATCAACCTCTTGCGATTCCAATGAATCAATCAAAATATCTATTTACACATGAACACTTCATTTGACCTAAATTGTACATCAAGAGTCATAAGCTTTAGGCACACTAAGGTCAAACTCGATTGTATAATATTTCAACATGATTCTTCATTTTTAATTTTTAATTTTTTATTTACACCACATTATCTATCTTCATACCACACTTTTAAACTATTTCCACACCAATTTTTTTAATTACACATTAGTCCCTCAATTTCATCTACTTTATATCCCACACCCCTACCTACACACCCTATTATTTTCCTCCAAGAAATATCTTCTTCCTCATAAAACCCTTTAACACCACACCATCTTCAAACAAAATCACCATCTTCACCCTCATAAAAATTTATATGCACCTAAGTTGATTATCGGGAAACAAAAATGTATACACGGACTCAACCCGACTGTGTTTTATTTTCTTGCGAAGTTAACGTAATAAATGGATCATCGAATCACATACGGTCTTGATTTGGCAAAGATTCTTACAAACATTTGCAAAGATCTTTGAGAACCCAGAAAGCTTATAATGTAGAAGATTTATAATGTAGAAGATTGATTATTCTTGTTTGGTTTCTTCTCCAAAAGATATATCTTTGACTATATATGATGATGCAGAAAATGTCATCAGGCTTTTAGCGGTGTTTATACGTAGGATATCTGGCTATAAGAGTGTATATAAGTAGTGTTAGCCGGTGGTGCCCGATGGCGGCACCGGATTCCGGCGGTGGTGCTTTATAAAGAGAAGATGACGGGGGCAATTTGGCTTTGCCTTTTGTTTCATATCATTATCCTCTCCCTTCAATGGGTTACATAGCCCTCCTATTTATAGGAGGAGGAAGCTTAGGGGCTAAGCAAGACAGGTGTTACATGATATCTTAATAGTTAAGTACACTTAGTAGTTAAGTAAACTAAATATCTAGATGGTAAGTGGATCAAATATCTCGGCGGCGGCCTCATAGGATCGCGTAGGTCGCCCGCTTCGCCGTCTTGTCTTACTCTCGCTCTCTGCTGCCTCCCTTTATATCATTGTTTTGTTGAACTTGAGGTAGCTCTTCCTCTAAATGTTATGATCGAGGTCGCTGGCGGACCCGTTTATCGAATGAGATCGCGTGTCGGCCCCCTAATCCTTTCTGTCGTCGCGTAGGGTTGAGGGTTTGGAAAGGATCCGAAGGCTCGCGGCTCTAGTTTTGGCTTGCGAGCTCGCGGGTAGTAATAGCTAGTGGCCTCATCCACTAATGTCGGTGGTCGTCAGACCCGAACAAGGATACGCGGACCGAAGTACGATTTTAGGCACATCAATATGTATGACACAACATCATTTTGCTGCAGTTACTAGCATTCTATAGCCTTTTATTATGATTTTGTTGTTTCATCACTAATTGGATAATCGAGACCACCTGAAGAATCGATATAGCTCTCAAATTCATTTCAATCAAATCAAAAAACTCCAAAATCTTGTCATTGCAACAAAAAAAAAGTTCAAAACAAAGAAAGAAGCAGCAAAATCGATCCAGAACTATGCCCAACTTGTAATGCATAGCTTTGTTCACAGATCTTGAACGCTCAAATAAGAAGAACGGCGGCGGCGGGGAAGAGTGGTTGTGGAAGAAGAACAACGGCGGCAGGGAACGGCGGAGGCAGCGGAATTGGGTCACAGATCTTGAACGTTCAAAGAAGAAGAATGGAGGCGGCGGGGAACGGTGGCAGTGGAAGAAGAAGAACGGCAGTGAGAAACGGGAACAGCGGCGGAATTGGGTGGAAGACCTAATCGGGGAGCAGGGGAGGGGAGCAGACCTGACGTGAAATGAATTTTTTTTGCGGTGGAGAATGGAGATTTGATTTTAGTGTGTTAATGAGGGGTTGTTTTGTAGATTTTAAGTGTTTGGTGCAGATATGATACTAAAATAAATTGGTAGCAGTAAAAAGTGATTGACAATATTGAATTTTTTTTTTTGATTTTGACATGAAAATGTGGTGCAAGATAGATTTTGAATTGTTATAATAATAGTTGTGGGACAAGAAGTAGATTACATCATTTTTTATTTTAGTGTGGTACAGTGGTAGGTTTGTTGTGATCTGAATAAAGACTCACTTTATTTATTATGAATAAATTAAATACAAGATTTGAATCATGTTAATTAATTAAGAATATTCCGGAAACCAATTAATGGCTATATGGGGCACAAGTTTTAAGTGTATTATAAGATTAATTTGAACAATGGGTATATTACCCGGCCAAATGGACGAACCGGAACCGGAACCGGCGGTTTTAAACAGTACCGGTTTGACGAACGGTTTGAAAAACCGGCGGTTGCCGGTTTGTGCCGGTTCACGGTTTACCCGGTTTGCTCTCGGTTCAGATCACAGTTCAGATCACGGTTCTGGCCACGGTTTTAAAAATTCATAATTTTTTTTTTAATTTTCATATAATACTTATTATTTTCACTACAATAAAAAATTATTATTCTTTTCACGATAATTACTAAAGCGATTGTAATATATATTTTATTATAAATAGTTTTCTATTCGGTTTTAAAAATAATATTAATATTTTGTTATTTTATTTAAATGTAAATAATATTATTTTGAAAATTGTGTTAATTTTTCAACGCTTGTACCGGTAATTCGGTTGCTTACGTTGCATTTATATGTAATCGTGTCGGAGGCACAACACATATAAAAAAATTAAAGCGAACGTAGTTCTTATTGTTTATTTTTTAGTCTTTTATAGTTTGTTGTAAAAGTTTTTATAGTAATTTTTATTATTGTTTTTTTAAAGTCTTATATAGTTTTTTTTATAATTTTTTTGAGTCGGTTTTAAGTATACGGTGATTATAAATGTTGTTTTATTAAATATTAGGTGAGATATATTGTGTTGTTTTTTTTATATGTAAATTGTATTATTTTTTCAACGCTTTTACCGGTAATTCGGTTGACTACGTATTTTTTATATGTAATCGTGTCGGAGACACAACACATATAAAAAAATCAAAGCGAACGTAGTTCTTATTGTTTATTTTTTAGTCTTTTATCTTATTGTTTTTTTTTTTAGTCTTTTATAGTCTTCTTATATGTTTTTAGGTTTTTTAAATGTTTGTTTTATTGTAGTCTTTTATAGTATATATATGTAACGCCCCGTTCCCAGACACCGAGTCCTTATCCGGAAATGAAACGTTCGGCACGTATAAAATAAAAGTAAATTCACTTTATACGTAAGCCTCTACTACGTCGTATCAAATTAAAGCAAACGGAAGCAAAAACTCGGGTATAAAATTTCTAAACGTTTAAGAATAGAAAAGGGGAATCTAAAAGCGGAAGATGTAAATTTATTACATTTGAGAAAGTACGAAAAGTCCCAAAAAGAAAGTACTACACGTCTCGAAAGACCAAAAGTCTACCTCAAAAGTATCAAAGAATCCAAATGTAAAAGTAAAGTCAGAATGATAAGTCTTCAACGAAGCGCCAAAACATCGTCGTCGAACTCCTCCTCGAAAACACATTCGTCTTCTCATCCCCAAACACATAGAAAAACATGCATTTGAGATAAGTACAACGTGCTTAATAAGAAAGAGAAGTTATGAAAACAATCAGTAGTTTATAAGGAAAGATACTTAAACCGATTGGTTGTTTATGTGAGACCGACTCAATCTTGGGTTCATTTCATGTCCATCAACACGAATTGACTAAACGTTTCTACCTAGCTTATCTATGTTACAACCGCACTCAAGGGCACTACTGCAGCGTCCACCTCAAAGAGAGTCCCTCCGTGCTTAGGGTCATTATGACTCACGGAGCTCTTCCACCTCGGGAACACTCTTTTGCAACATATTAGTGGATCACACCAATATCCACGAAGTCTAGAAAAGGTAGACTCCGATAGCTTGCGCGCGGCTCAAATGAGTCCTCTCAGACTTTAGGGTCTTTTGACCTCTGAGTTCCTCCACCTTCAGAGGTAGCACATGCATCGCGATTTAGCCTGGTGCCTAGCCAAGAGAGACATGTTGTTTAATCTTTTACTAGTCAAGACGTTAATTATTAGGATGATTAACTAGCCACCTAAGTGTTTTCAAATAATCTCCTCACACACACTACTCTCTTCCTAGACCACTGTAGACACGGACAAGTCCTAGCAATTACACGTACATTGATGAATGCTAACTCATCAAAGCACAAGCCTATCATGCTCTTCCGACGGATCCGAACTTCAACTCCCTTTAAGAGTACATTCGGTGTTTTAATCGAACGAATCGTAAGCTCAATTCAAAGCTTGTCCAAGTTTATACCATTTAATATGTCATATATAAAGGTTTCATAAAGCTAAATCATGCTTATAAGGCTGAACAACAACCAACAAAGGAAGAAGGACAAAACAAGCTAGACGCCCGTTTAAGGCTCTGGACGCCCGTCTGAAGCTTATTGGATGCCCGTCCAAAGATGGACGCCCGTCCACTATACCCAGATGCCCGTCCACCTAAAACAGTTTCAATCCTGAATGTAAAACAACACTTCGAACGCCCGTCCAGGAAAGCCAGACGCTCGTCCGAAATGTGCCCCAAGTAGACGCCCGTCCAGAGAGGCCAGACGCTCGTCCACCTGGGTTCGACTAGAACCCTAAACCTTCGTCATGCGATTTCCAAAACGATCCAAACCGAACAGCAGCAAGAACAACACAAAAAAACTCTGAAAATTGTGTCTAAACATATTATGGCACTTATGATCAATGACCAATCCATAAACTCATCAATCTAGCATCAAAACACCCTACAATTCCATCTAAACCTTATAAAAGACATTTGAAATCATAAGGATAGTTTCCTTACCTAATTGCAAAATGCAGCGAAACCCGATCAAAACCTCAACAAAAGCCACAGACTTTGCCAACCAAATCGGTATCAAGACGATGCTTTCCTCACGACGATTCTAACGCTCCCGTCCGATCGAAAACCACCAAGAGCTGCTTCAGTTATTGGTGAAACTTCCCAACCTCAACTCCTCCTTGAATGCGCGAAGAGAGGGAAAAACGTGGTCGCTCTCTTTTTTGTAAAAGGTTATGGGATTATCGATCTAATTTTTCCTTTAAATACCCATTCCCATAAAACCTTAGTTTTCCTTATTTGCCCTTAGTCATAAAAAATCAGATTTCCTTAACTATATATATTTATACCACTCGAAATATATATATATAACGTCCAAATTAATTAACTCCGAATAAAAGGAACCGAACCCAATATTTCGTTTTCGCAAAAAGACACGTCTGTCCTTTCCCGAAAATCGGAATATTACAATATATGTGTTTGTATTTTATAGTTTCATACAATTTTTTAGGTTTGTATATGGTTTTTTGGGTGTTTTTATAGTTTCTTATAGTTTTTTATTTTTAGTTTTGTGTAGTGTTGTTATGGTTTGTTATGAATTTTTATTGTTTTTTGTATTCTTTATAGTATTTTTTTAAATGTTTATTTTATTGTCGTCTTTTATAGTATTCTTATGTGTTTGTATTATATAGTTTCATATAATTTTTTAGGTTTGTATATGGTTTTTATAGTTTTTTTAAATAGTTTTCTATACTTTTTTTTTAGTTTAAAGTAGTAGGTATTTTTTAGTTATTTTTAATAGGTTTTTATAGTTTCTATCGGGTTTTTTTTATGGTTTTTTTAATATTTTTCTATAGTTTTTTTTTTGGTTTTTAGTAGTAGGTTTTTTATAGTTATTTTTAATAGGTTTTTTTTAATCTTTTATAGTTGTTCGGTTTTTATGGTTTTTTTATTATAGTTTTCTATACTGTTTTTTTTAGTTTAAAGTAGTAGGTATTTTTTTAGTTATTTTTAATAGGTTTTTTTATAGTTTTTATCGGGTTTTTTATGGTTTTTTTAATAGTTATCTATAGTTTTTATTTTATTTTTTAGTAGTAGGTTTTTTATAGTTATTTTTAATAGGTTTTTTTTTAATCTTTTATAGTTGTTCTATGAATTGTAACAAGTATATAAGTAAGATATAAATTGCGTACCTTTAATCGATGTCGGTATTTCGAGCGCATGTACCTCCTGAAGTTTCAGTGCCACCGCCTTCGAACTGTGACTCCTCATCTTCTGACTCAATGTCTTGCACCCTCTTCTCGGCTCGTAGTCTCGTACCCAATCTTGACAAAGCATTTGTTTCTCTAAAGTGGTGGGATGAAGTGAACATCTTTTATTGGTAAGCACGTATCATGCCATGCTGAAACATCATTCAACAGTGACGGTCGAAACAGGGCAACTTAAAAACTCGACCGCCATCATTGCTAGAACTGGATATTCTTTAACATGTCTCTTCCACCACTTCAATAAGTCGAACTTGAAATCCTAGGTTTCGATTTCATAGCCTTCAAATGTTGTGTTTAGAAATTTGGATATCCATGTACGTTGATCGGATGACGATGTCGCTCCCTTCTGTCGTTTCGAATTCATTTTATCCAGAACTTTTTGAAGTCCCCGTAGGACACCTGCAGGGTTAGTAGAAGCACTTGCGGATGGATTGGGAACCTCGCCGATTCTCAATCCATACATACGCCATATTCAACATACAAAGCGTTAAATAAATTTTCTAGTCTAACTACTTCAATCAGAAATCTACAGGGGTACATTATGAGTAATGAGACAAAGCATCATAGTAAGCACCTAACATGTTAGACACACCTGCTAGTCTTATACGAGGGTCGATCATAGAAGAAATGAGATAAGTGTCAGGAATATACAACATGTATTTATTCCATTTTTCCTTCATCGACACTAAACATTGAAATAATTTTGCGTCGTGTTCCATGGTTTCAAACTCGGCGGTTATTTCTACACAAGCAGGCAAGACTTGGGTTGATAACATTTTGAAAACAATACTGTAAATTTTTTGAATATTTCAAAAACATCCATCAGTTTCTTGCATGAAGTCCAAATAGAGGGTTACAAACGATATTCGCTCGGACAATGTTCATTTAAAAATTCACAAAATGTATTTTTAATTTTTTTTCCAAAGATCATGAGTCGTGTTTCACCTATGCGGTACATCTTGCGGCATTTTGACTTGGCGATGACCTTTCTCTTTAGAAATTTATACCACTTATTAACCAGAATATTTCTACCTAAAATATGTGAAATCGCAGTTTTTATTGCATTAATATTATGGTCAAAAACTTTTAGACCATCCTTTACACATAAATTAAAAATATGGCATAAACATCTGACATGAAAAAATTGATCGTTACAAAGAGGTTCACAATATCGGGATAAGTCGGGAATAGAAGCAGTGTTGTTTGAAGCATTGTCAAACGCAATAGAAAAAACTTTACCTTTTAAATCGTATTCCTCAAAATTATCAACTAATAAAGATGCAATGTTAGAAGCAGTATGAGTGTCGTTAAATAAACGAAAAGCAAGTAACCTTTTTTGGACAATCCAAGTGTTGTCAATCCAGTGACCCGACACGCCCAAATAAAAATTGTTCGTCCTCCCATCCTCCCAAATATCGGCACATACACATATTCGGAATTTATTTTTCTTCAAACTTTCTATAATAATATTTTGTCGTTTAATGAATTTATTTTTGAAATCCCTGTAAGAATTATTTATTAAATAATTATTTATGTGGCCCTCTAGTTATTGTGATATTATTATAATATTATTGTTGGCAAATAATTGGTTTATTATTTATTATATCAGTAATAGAAAATCCTATGATGGCTAGGGTTTTTATTCTAGAGTATTCTATAAGCTGGTGGGTCCCTTTGTCTCACCTATATAAAGAGAGCTTGTGTACCATCAAAAGGCATTCATTCAGAAATAGGCAGAGACTAGAAGACTCACATAGCAAATATTTCTCTCTCCCTTGTGCGACACTTTTTATTAGGGTTCTAAGGCAGCGGCTATCGGCTGAGCATAGGGGCATCAACACATCAATCGGATACTATGGCTGGAGGTACGATCCTTATTATGTATTATTGTAGATCTAAATATAACATGTGGTATCGGAGCCAGGTTCCTTTTAGTCATTGTATCTGATTATATATCGTTGTTTTGACAATACGAATCTGTGATGCTGTTTCGTCCTTTGGCTGGAGTCATATTTGTTTAATCGCATGAATATTAGTCAGCAAGAATAAATATGTATACGTATCTGCTTTCTCGCATGAATAATGCTTCCGTTGCGCTTCTCGTGTTTATATATAATATATATATATATTATGCTGATTATGTATGTTCACGGCCATGATGTGCTTGATAGATTTGGACCATATTTTTTTTTTTTTTTTTTTTGTTTGTTTGGTTGGTGAATATACATACATATCACTCTCTGCCGTCGCCGGAATTTAACTCCCTGGAACAACATAAAACCGTTCGATCTAAAAATATAAACAAATATTGTAAGCCAATGTTGTTTGTTGTCATATATTTGTTTGATCGATTGATACACTTTTCCGTTTTGTAAGCCAATCACCGTGATTGTAGTTGAATTGACAACCTAATCAAGGCTATATCGGTAGCCGTTTTGCACCAGATTATTTTCTTCATATTGATATATAAAAAAAAAATAATAATAAAAGGAGGGAGAAGAGGATAATGATGGTGGATTGGTTGAACAACACGGCTGATAATGGTGGCGTTCTTATATCGCCGGCGGACCTTTGAATACAGCGGCAGTTGTCTCCATTTTTGCTATACTGCCAACGCCGCTATTTTTGTTTTCAGATTATTAGGGTTGTCGTGCATACAGGCTTTAATAATATATGTAAAATAGATTATTTTATATTTTATTAATCCTCAGCTGCTGTCCTCCTTTTCTCGTTCATATGTATGCGCATGAATAAAAAAAAAAATTAGCAACTGCCGGCCAGTATTCCTTAAGAACATTAGGTTGTTTCACATATGTGTTTTAGGCCGAATATCATATTTTATTTTGTACAAAGTAAAGTAGTTCGACCCGATTAGTGGCATTTTCATTAACATACAGTTTGTTATGAAACTGTAAATAATATAATATATTTTGTTTCACATTTGTAATTTGCGATTATAATTGTCGGGAGGATATGATCTGAATTAGTCCATTAATGACTCCCATAAGTATTCATTATTTTGTTAAATTATGTATACATTTAGAGACTAATTGATCATACATTGTGTATCACATTGAGAAATTATTTTTTATGCATTTTGGAGTAGCCACAGCATCTGGAGTGCATATAAAATAATAAATAAATTATTCACATATTGATACGTGATTAAAATAGTGATACATACCTATTGACCAATTAATTCATTTAAATAATGCTCGGCCCCACAGGGAAGCAATTATTTTTATGAGATTAATTGAAATAAGATGAAAATTAATATTAGAAGGGGATTCTCTTATGCCCACAGGTACAGATTGTCCTGCTTCATTAATTAATTCTCGCCTCTTATTATTTTTGAAAGTAAATTTATGTAGTGATTACAACCTCTACCCACAGGAAGGTTTTGAATTTACTAATTTTAAGAATTGACATTTGTTGATTCATTTTGAATGTATGCTTCATAACTTATACGTTTGTTATTTATTGTCGTGGTTATTTTCAGCTTTACCTACGACTGCATTTTTCGATTCATCTGTCATTCCAATGTTAATCGGTGAAAATTTCGTGAATGGAAAGAGGCTATTCTCTTGACATTGGGTCAGATCGGACTTGGACTTGGCGATCCGTAAGGATGCACCACCAAAGACATACGGAATCAAGTACGCCGTAAGAGAAATTGGCTCATGAGAGGTGGGAGTGATCTAATCGCTTATGTTTGATGCTCATGAAGTCCAAAATCTCTAAGCCATTTAAGAGCTCCATTTCGATCTGAGCAAAGCGAAATCCTACTTGGTCGCTATTGAAAGCGACAATTTATCGATCTCGAGAAGTCTCATTTGGGAGTGCCCTAATGAAAAAGTCATCATCAATGGTGCATGATAAGAAACGACTTGTCGTGAGAGCATATTATGGAGATGATGGATATTGCTTTGCCAAGCTAAACAATCTGAGATTCGATTACCGATGCATTCTGGTTCACTTCATTATGAACTCTCTTCCTCCCGAATATGGGCCTTTTAAGATATCTTACAACACACAGAAGAAAAGTGGTCTCATTAATGATTGTTTGACCATGTGTGTGCAAGAGGAAGAGAGGTTGAAAGTCGAGACACATGAAAGTGCCCATTTGGTGTCTCGATTGAAGAGGACTGCAAAGAAAAGTTCAAGAAAGACAAAGGCAAAAGGGTGTCCCTATGAAGAATGCAAACTTTTGGAAAGACAAATGTCTGTTTTGCAAAAAAAAAGGGTCATTTCAAGAAAGATTGCCACAAGTTTATGTCTTGGCTTGACAAGAAAGGTAATCTTATTTTTGTGTGTCATGAATCTCTTTATGCTGACATTTCGAATAATACTTGGTGGATTGATTATGGTTGTACAATTCACATTGCCAATCTGTGCGTGGCTTCCTAAACCTCAGGAAACCAAAGGAAAATGAGCTACACATCTATTCTGGAAACAAGATGCGTTCTCATGTTGAGGGAGTGGGAAGTTATAAGCTGATTTTGAAGTCTGGTTTTCATTTGATTTTGGAAAACACTTTTTATGTTCCATCGTTTTCTAGGAACCTTATTTCTGTTTCAAGACTTTCTCGTTTAGGTTATGGCTTTCATTTTCATAATAATGTTGTGGATGTTTTGAAATTCAATAAAGTTGTTGGTTCTGGTTATTTGGATGGAAATTTATTCAAAATTCAGCTAGATTCTATTTTTGAGAATAATTTGTTGTCTTTGCACACTAGTGAAATTGGCAATAAACGTAGTATTATTAATGAGAACTCATCACGACTTTGGCATAGGAGATTGGGACATATCTCCATTGAAAGAATTAAAAGGTTGGTGAAAGATGGGGTCTTAAAAACTCTAGATTTTTCTGACTATGGAACTTGTATTGAATGCATTAAAGGAAAGCAGACAAACAAGTCTACTAAAGGTGCCAAAAGAAGTTCTCAATTGTTAGAGGTCATACACACTGATATATGTGGACCATTCACACCCCCATGTCTTAATGGACAAAAATATTTTATCACATTTATTGATGACTTTTCCAGATTCATGTATGTCTACCTTCTGTTTGAAAAGGGTGAGGCACTTGATGTCTTTAAAGTTTTCAAAGCGTATAGAGAATCAAAAGGAAAGAAGATTAAGATTGTGAGATCGATAGGGGTGGTGAATATTATGGTAGGTTCACTGACAAGGGTCAAGCTTCTGGACCATTTGCACAGTTCCTTTCTAGTGAAGGCATTATTGCACAATACACGATGCCTGGCACACCACAACAAAATGGTGTTGCTGAAAGAAGGAACCGTACACTTATGGACATGGTTAGAAGCATGATGAGCAACTCCAGTCTACCAATTACCTTATGGGGTGAAGCCTTAAAAACCGCTGTGTATATTTTAAATAGGGTCCCCTCTAAATCTGTTCTGAAAACACCTTTTGAAATTTGGAATGGATGGAAGCCCAGTTTGTATCATATGCACGTTTGGGGTTGTCCGGCTGAAGTGAGGGTTTACAACCCACACATTAAGAAGTTGGATGAAAGAACAATTAGTGGTTATTTTGTAGGCTATCCGGTAAACTCCAAAGGGTTTAGGTTTTATTGTCCCTCAAACTCCATCAAAGTTGTAGAGTCACGAAATGCGCGATTTCTTGAGGATCATGAGTCCAGTGGGAATGGTTCGACTCAAGTGGTGGTATTTGAAGAAGTAAGGGAAACTTCGTCAACACCCTTACATGGAGTAATATTGGTTAATCCTCAACCTAGTCCTCAAGACAGGATTGAGGCGCAACCATTACAACAACCACCGATAGAGGAACCACATGAAGAACCACAAATGGATAACAATCCTACTAGTCAAGATACACTTGATCAAGTGGGAGTTAGAAGATCCTCAAGAGTGAGGAGGTCCGCCATTTCTGATGACTATGTTGTTTATCTCCAGGAGTCTGACTATGATGTTGGACTTGATCTTCGATCCACTATCATTTGGTGAAGCCATGAATGGTATTTTGTCCGACGCTTGGTATGGTGCCATGAAAGAGGAGATGGAATCTATGGCCAAAACGATGTCAGGATGTTGTTCCTATGCCAGAAAATGCATCCATTGTGGGGATGCAAATGGGTCTTCAAAACTAAGCGGGATCCTTCGGCAAGGTGGAGCGTTATAAGGCTAGACTCGTGGCTAAAGGGTTCACTCAGAAAGAAGGCATTGATTACCATGAAACATTCTCTCCGGTTTCTACGAAGATTCATTTAGAATCATCATGGCATTGGTGGCTCATTTTGATTTAGAGCTTCATCAAATGGATGTCAAAACGGCTTTTCTGAATGGGGATCTTGATGAGGAGGTATACATGTACCAACCTGAAGGTTTTGATAAAAGAGAAGGGCTTGTTTGCAAGCTAAAGAAATCCATATATGGGCTTAAGCAAGCTTCCCGTCAATGGTATGTAAAGTTCCACAAAGTAATCTCATCTTTTGGTTTTGTTGAGAACGTGGTGGATCAATGTATATACCTTAAAGTGAGTGGGAGCAAGTTTATATTTCTAGTACTGTATGTGGATGACATATTACTTGCAAGTAGTGATTTGGGCTTGCTGCATGAAACTAAGAAGTTTCTGGGTCAAAACTTTGATATGAAAGATATGGGTGAGGCATCTTGTGTCATTGGCATTGAGATCCATAGAGATAGGTCCATGAGGACATTGGGATTATCTCAGAAGGCCTATATTGACAGAGTTTTGAAAAGGTTTGATATGCAGAATTGTAGACCCATAAGTTCACCTATTGTTAAAGGGGACAAGTTTAGTGTTAAACAGTGCCCCAAGAATGAATTGGAAATGAATCAAATGAGGAATTTTCCTTATGCTTCCCTTGTTGGGAGCATTATGTATGCACAGGTCTGCACTAGACCTGATATTGCTTTTGCAGTCGGCATGTTAGGCAGATATCAAAGCAATCCTGGCATGGATCATTGGAAAGCTGCCAAGAGAACACTTAGGTACTTGCAAGGTACCAAGGATTTCAAGCTAACATCTAAGACACTCGAACATTTGGAGATGGTTGGCTATTGTGATGTCGATTATCTTTGGATGTGAGGACTCGTTTAAGTCTACTTCTGGATACATTTTCCTATTAGCAGGAGCTGCTGTATCTTGGAAAAGTGTGAAGCAACCTATTGTTGCTTCATCCACTATGGAGGCTGAGTTCATCTCTTGTTATGGAGCGACTACACAGGCTTTATGGTTGAAGAATTTTCTTCGTGGTCTTAAAGTGGTCGATTCTGTTGAAAGACCATTAAAGATTTATTGTGACAGTCAAGCTGCAGTGTATTTTGCTAAAAACAATAAAAGTGGAAGTCGAGCTAAGCATATCGACATAAAGTATTTGGTAGTTAGAGATCATATTCGGAGAGAGAGATATCACCCTGAGCATGCTAGCACTTTTGAGATGATTGTTGATCCTATGACGAAAAGGATTGACTCTCTACCGTGTTTAAGGATCATGTAGTCAATATGGGGCTCATTGGTGATGTGTTTTTTCGATTTTAGTTGTTTGCTACCTTTTCGTTGCAATAAGACCGTTTTCTTTGTTACATGACTATACGCGTATTTTGGTTTCATGTTTTTATGGAGTGTTTCTTTTGAACACATTTTGAGTGGACCTGAATGGCATTTATGTTAAGTTCATTCATCAAGTTGCTTGGCTAGTTTGTATTGTGCATCGTAATTGTGGAAGGAAATGTTCATATTATAAGGGCATGACCGCCATAGTTCTTGTACTAATATTGATTAGTTGAAGCATATTTAATAAACCTTAGAGTGACACTTTGGGCATGCAAATATTGTAGTCACTGCTATCAAAATGTTTAACATAACTATTCGGGCCAAGTGGGAGAATGTAAGAATTATTTATTAAATAATTATTTATGTGGCCCTCTAGTTATTGTGATATTATTATAATATTATTGTTGGCAAATAATTGGTTTATTATTTATTATATCAGTAATAGAAAATCCTATGATGGCTAGGGTTTTTATTCTAGAGTATTCTATAAGCTGGTGGGTCCCTTTGTCTCACCTATATAAAGAGAGCCTGTGTACCATCAAAAGGCATTCATTCAGAAATAGGCAGAGACTAGAAGACTCACATAGCAAATATTTCTCTCTCCCTTGTGCGACACTTTTTATTAGGGTTCTAAGGCAGCGGCTATCGGCTGAGCATAGGGGCATCAACACATCAATCGGATACTATGGCTGGAGGTACGATCCTTATTATGTATTATTGTAGATCTAAATATAACAATCCCTAGTAACCGTTGCACGAGGGATACGAGTAAAAGCCGGCTGCAAAGCCCCTTGTACGTAGCTTTCGAAAATAGGATTCTCAGGAAAGCTAAAAGGAAGACCCATCCCCGCAATAAAATCTGTGGTTAGATTTCTAGAGTTATCACGAGTGTAAATAAATAGTGGATTAGTGTTACCTCCGCTGGAGCTCGGCATGTTTAGCTGGGCTTGAGACGCGCTGTCTTCTAATTTTTCCGGGTGTTTAGTTAAAATGTGACCCCGCATCATTCTGTAACCACCGGCATGTTTAAATTGGTATTTTTGGCCACAGAAATCGCACACCCCGAAGAAATACTTTCCGGGGTTAGCTAATGCTATTTCATTAGTCCGAGCAATCTTTGTGAAAAATTCCATAAAAATTCTCGATTTTAACCTTTTTTTCTTGTGCTTTGGATCTGGTACTTTCACCACCATCTAAATCGATCGACTCGGGAGTAGGAGTAGGATCAAAGACTAGCACCACGCCGACTCCCACCACGCCCTTGTCTAGGGCGGAAGCATTCGGAAATACATCATGATCATCATCAACGTCGTCCTCATCATTATCTTCACCTTCGTTAAGGTTGATGTTAAAATTTCCGGGTTGAGACATTATATCGTCGTAATGACTATCAAAATCATCTTGATTGTAACCTGAAGGTGTGTCAAACCGAGGAATCAAAATGTGATTACCGTGACGATTAATCAGTATAATATTGGGGTCTATAGCCACCAAAGAAGATCATCCGATTCCGGCACAACCGTGTCATCACGGAAAGTAACATTTCGATTGCCTTGTGTTGATGCACCTCTTCTTGACATTGTAAAAAATCAAATTTATGTATAACGGTTATAAAAAGAATTAAGTAAAGTGAATTTGATTTAAATCTAAATTACATATAATGGTTATAAAAAAAAATTAATTTAACTAACCAATTTTACTTATAACTAAAATTGAATTGAAATAACGATTAAATCAGAACAACTTCAAATTTCGGTCTAGTAAAGTAAATTTGATTATAAATTTGAATTTTTTTTTACACTTGTAAAAAAATTAGTTGAATAAAATACAAAACCAAATTTACTTATAACTAAAACCGTATTGAAGTAACGATTAAATCAGAACAACTTCAAAAATCGGTATCGTAAAGTAAATTTGATTGTTGTTTTTAACAACTAAACAAACTTGATAATCAAAGAAATGATTAGAAGTTGTAAGAATTGAGTAGAAGATTTAAGAATTGAGATGTAGAGATTGGTGTAGGAATTTTTGAACTGGTTCCGGTTCGAACCGGCCAGATATAGCCGTTGGGCCGGTTCCGGTTCGGTTCCGGCCGGTCCGGTTCCAAAAATCTCAAACCGTACACCAAACGGCCAACCGGCGGATCCCCAAACCGGCGGTTGATCAAACCGCCGGTTCACAAACCGCCGATTCCGGTTCCAACCGGCAGTCCCGGTTTCATTTGGCCAGGTCTAGGTATATATGATCAAACGATTGGAAATTAATCCTCCGTCAAGCTGCTGAAGTCAAACATTAATTTGACATTTGACATTAACAAAGACAAGCTTGAAACATACCAATTAAGTCTTTTCATCAAACAAGTTTGAACAGAGTAATTACTAGTACAAAATGTCAGAATTAATTAAGACAGAACAACACTGATTCATAATTATGTAGTAGTACAAATTAAGTGGTCAATTTTAAAGGTAAACCGCTTAATTATCCAACCTTCATCATCAATAAATGAAATGTCAGACAGCTCGCGGACCATTTCTTCGCTCAACTTGTATTCCCATGACACTCTCTTATCAGTATTCGACCCACCGCCTTTGCATTTATACTCACCAAAAGTCAACTGGTTCCTACGTATCCCAAAAAATAAAAACATGTATTTAAGCCGATTCGATACAAACATCGATGAGGAAAATTAATTTAGAATAGAGAGATCCAGATCTTACTCGTGGCCTTGATCAGTAAGTAGTCCAAGAAGCCCAACCTTGAGGGACAATAAAGTCCCAGAAGTTAAGAGTTCAAAAAAAGGACTCGTGCATAACCTCACCAAGGTCTTCCCAAGTAGCTAGGTTAACCCATTCCCGATTACATCACAATATAATTGAATATAAAGCCATTGGATTCTGAAGGATCTGATCTTCCTTGTGCTGTGATGAAACCTGCCACTCCATTTGGTAGACTTCCTGCACCTACTGATATAACACATCTTTGCATGCAACATATTATTATATAGGGCCAAAGACCCAAAAATACACAAAACGGTTTTATTGGACTTATAAGGACAAAAAGGAATCTGTTGGACTTATAAAGACACAAATTAGATAGATAGACTCAAATACCCTTAATGAAAAAGAAAAAAAAAATGCGTTGCTGTGGTTTTTTTTTATTTTTTATTTTTTTATCCTCCTCACTGTTCAGGGTTTTTATTTTTATGTATTGACCATCGCGATACAATGACCACCGCGATTCAATGACCACCGCGACGCATTGACCACCCCGATGCATATTGACCACATTGATGCAATGACCATCTTGATGCATTGACCACCGCAACGCCCGATGCGATGACCATCGCGATGCAGAGACACCGCAATGAAGCGACACCGCGATGTAGAGACACGGCGATGAAGCGACACCGTGATGCAGAGACACCGCGATGCAGAGACACCGCGATGAAGTGACACCGCGATGCAGAGACAGCGCGATGAAGTGACACCGCGATAAGTGACACCGATGCAGAGACACCGCGATGAAGTGACAACGCGATCAAGTGACACCGCGATCAAGTGACACCGATGCAGAGACACCGCGATGCAGAAACACCGCGATGAAGTGACACCGCGATGCAGTGACCACCCCCGATCCAGAGACACCCCCGATGAAGTGACACCGAATTGTAGAGACACCACGATGAAGTGACACCGCAATACAGAGACATCGCGATGTTATAACATTTGACGATGCAGAGACACCATGATGAAATGACACCGCATTGAAATGACACCGTAATGAGACGAGACACCGCGATGAAGTGACAACGCGATGCAAAGACATCACGCGATGAAGTGACACCGCGATAAGTGACACCGCAATCTGAGAGACACCGCGATCACGAGACACACCGCGATGAAGTGACACCGTGATCACGCGACCACCCCGATCGCAGAGACACCACATGATGAAGTGACACCGCATTTATGCAGTGACACCGCAATACTTTATTCCAACGCTTTTACTCTCTCCTAAGGATCTTTTTCATCTAAGACAACAACTTGGCAAATTAGAATTAGGTAAGAACTCCCTCCAAGACATCAGAGGGTAGACTAATTCATTACATATACAGTATTCCATCAGTAACAGTGAAACATTGGATAAAAGCCAACTAATGAGCAGCCCAAAGGGAGTTCTTAAATAGGCAATTCTCATCTTTTCCGATTATCTGATGTAAATAGGCAATATCATGTCCAGCTACCTCCAAATAGAAAAAGAAGAAGCAGCAGAACAAATGCATCATTAGATTGTCAGACTTAGGCTAACCACTCGGCTGATTCCCAGAAGTGATAGTCAAATCCAAAGGCTAAGATTATCAAGACTGTGAATCAAGTCTGAGAACACACTGGTTTATCAGATCAACAGACAAACTGTAATAAGCCTATTACAAGCTATATTCAGCAGAACAATACAACAACATATACAATTCAGCAAGGTGCGCAACATGATCAAGAACAGGTACTCAGTAAAGTGCCAAACAGCAAGTTAAGGTGCAATATGTTCAGCACATATTGAGCACAACAATTCAGCAGGTAGGGGCACACAATATTCAGTAGAAATATTTTCAGTACATCAAATTATAGCATGTTTGATTAATTACGGAATCAGCAAACCAAGTGTAGCAACTCAGCAGGGGTAAGTGTGCAGATGATTCAGCAGAATCAAGTGCAGCACAGCAAAGAGAGGGTGTGAAAGGCAACAAAAAACATCAGGATATATTCAAGATTAGAAAACAGGGACAACAAGCACACCAGGACTCAAGCACTGAATCGGCAAAAGGTTTCACTGATTCAGCTAGAAAATAGAGAAGACAAATAACACACCAATTTGACCAGTAAACACTTGGTCAGTTTCACAAACATTGAACTGAACCTAGACTGTAAGATCAAGGCCAACTGTCCACCCCTGGACTACACTTCTCCTAGAAATGATTGAGCTAATATCAAACCAGTCACCACAGTTCAAAAAATGTGACACACTAACAAGTTCAACAGTCAAACAATCACAGACACTCTATCTTAACACTTAGACACAGAAAAGTTACTAAAATAGAGAAAGGAACCACTTACAAACCCTTGTAAGTCAACATTGAAATCTATACAGGTTCTCCCCTGGTAATTTCAGTAAACAACAATGCTCTAATTTCAGTGAATATTGTTGTGATCGATAATTTCTAGGAGGAATGAGGGAGAAGGACAGAAATATTTCATCAATTGAGTAGAACGACACTCTTTTGAAACTTTTGCATAAAGGACAAAACTATTTATTCACTGTCGAAATTCACTTGTGTTCGAAATTCACTGCCGAAATTCACTGTCGAAATTCACTAATTTTCAAAATTCATTGTCGAAATTCACTGATTTTTGGGATTCACTGTCGAAATTCACTGATTTCGGGATTCACTGAGAGATTCACCGATTTTGGATTCACCGTTGTCCTTCTCGCTATAAAAATTATGCAGTTGTCATTCTCCCTATAAAAAACATATAGCTGTTGTTAATTAAAAATATTCCAAATTGTGTCATTATCCCTAATTTCCCATAACTTCTATTGTGCAAGAGTGGCGTTGATGAAGAGATTTACCACAATTGTTCCTGAAAAGGCTTCGATGGCTAAGTTGCTTTTTGTTGTTGTGGATATCTGGTACTTCATTTATTTCCTCCTCTTTTGTGTTACATCCTAATTTATGTGTTTTTAACAGAATTTGAACTTTCTAGAAGTACCGTCTCACATCAAGTGCTTTCTTTCATCTTATATCTCATGTGATTTTCTTTCGGAATTTTATATACATATCTCATATATATTGTACAAATTACAAATAAACACATGTTTGAAGGAATTTGAACCTTTTCTATGGTTGCAACAGAAGATATTACTACAGGGAGAAGAAAAAGAGGAGAACCACTTGAGTTGGAAGTGAGAAGTCAATGGACGTTCGAAACTCAACGGCGCGCGCAACAAATGACAGTCGCCTGGAACATGCCCATATGAAGAAAAATGCCATTTTGCTCATGGATTTGTAGAGCTTCAATTCGCCATGAGATCCACCACCCACAAGCCATGTCTGAAGTTTGCTGCTTGGTGCAATGATGGACATCACTTCCATTGATATGAAATAATGAAGGTATTGACATTGTTATTAGATACAAGACTAATTGGTTTGATGTTTTTTAAGGATCTGATTTTTCGCCCATTTCAAAAGGTTGCTATGCCGTTATAGTATGCATGTAGATGGATAGGGCCAACCCAACTGGAATTTCAATATTTTCTTTGGGAATGCATATGTCCTCCACCTACCTTTCATTCTTTGATTCATTTCATCAATCAAAACCAATGAATTTATTTCGGTAAAGATTCCCTTGAAAATCACGAAATTTAATCAATTGTTTTATTTGCTTATCCAACAGTGAAACGATTCTTCATGCCATACGTGACTGTGATTGGGCCTGGAATATTTGGAAGCTTATCATTGATGGAAATAAATGGAGTCTTTTCAAATCATGTGATTCGATCACCACTTGGCTAGACTTATGCTTATCGTCAAACCTCTCCCTGGAATCTGACGTAAACTTATGGCGTTTGATCTTTAGCGAAACCGCACGTGACATTTGGTCTTGGCGCAACAAAGCTGTCTTTGATCCCGATGAAGACCCCCCTCCGTGTTTTGTTCTCGTAGACAAAGTTGTTAGAAAAGCGAGAGAACTACATTTAGCTTGGTATAATAAAAAGTAGTCGAAGTACATATGGTAGATGGTAGAGCGTAGTCTCCTCTTTGTAAAGTTGAATATTTCTTGTTTTTGATATATATAAAATTGATCCCTTTTAACCAAAAAAAAAAAAAAAAAAAAACAATTAAGCAAGTCTTTGTCATAATCACGAAATTATTCATTTCTTTGTGTCCATTTACATGCCTTTTGGGAAATTTTGATATGGAATTTGGTATACAGAACTTCAGCAAGTTCACAAGTATATTTTCGGGTTCCTTAATTTTGTTGTCAGTTCTTGGTTGAAGTAAAATAAGAAAATGACATGCAATCTCATTCGCTTTCATACGTTGCTTTTTTCTTGGTTGTGGCCCGCCTTTTATAGATTAGTGAAGATGTTGGTACATTGTCAAACTTTTATTTTACCTCAACATTATCATTCTGCGAGGTAACCATTTTGTTGGTTTTAATGTGGTTTTGACTACAGATAATATTCAACATTATCATTTTTCGAGGTAATCATTTGTTGGTTTCATGTGGTTTTGAGATGATTTTGGTGTACCATAATATTGTTGATGACTGAAGGGCTGCAATAAGTATGTATGATCTGATGTTTAGCTCTCTCTAACTGACAAGGAAGATGACATCGAATAGGCTCTTGGCCTTCTGTCTGTACTATAGATATTTTGTAAGTACAACAATTCTCATAGAATATATATATATATATATATATATATATATAAATATATATATATATATATATATGAGAATAGTGAGTTTGAACGAAGTCAGACTCCATAGAATTGGATCAATCCTCTTTTCTGTCGTTAAGGTGGAGAACGGAACCAAGAATTCTCTTTCATCACCAATCGAATCACTGTTCGCGACCCAGGATTCTATTTTATCATCAATCCAACCCTCGTTACGTCCAATGTATTTAGAGCTTTACATTTGTATCATGTTTTAAACCCGTAAATATTTAATGGACATGAGCCATATGTAAATATTCCTGAGGATATAATTCGTCAAGCTTTAAACTTGCTATAACGTATGCCTATAATTTGAATTATGCACTTTTTGGGCAAGGCTTTTTGTTTGGATTATTCTTATGATTGTTCTTTCTATTAACCCCACATATTATACCTTATATCTGCATGTATATGAGAGAAATTGTACCATCACAACTCTAGGGATTAAGACCAGAACCTTGAACTTTGTCACAGTTTTAAGGTTACGGATTGATCAATGATCAGGGTTGGGACAGTAATGTTCTCACGATCTTATTAACTTTGGGGCTATGTATTCGGAAGGAGTGCCTTAATATATTGTTCACCAGAGCGTGTGTTGTGTACTACATTTGCCAACAACGGCTATGATGTACTTGAAACTTTTCTCGCATATTTTATGCATCTCGACACTTCAGTTCAGTAATTTAAGTTTTTCTCTTTTCCATCGTGACATCGTCTATGATATTGGATGTGTAGTGCGATATATAAATAGATTTGTAATTTTGTATAGCGTTTTTTTATTCCTTTACCTACAATGTCTACTTTGATTCTTTGTGCAGTTTGACTTTCATTGTTTAAATTTTCTATTGCCTAATCATCGTCTCCATCATGCAGGTTTTTTGTAGTTCTAGACATCGTTTTCCTTGCCATGGATGGGTTTTTTTGCTTCATCGTTGACATTTTCATTATTATAAAGTTTCTTTTGGGGTGTTGCATAAACATGGTGGCAATGTTTTTATTTTTTTAAATTGAAACCAAATTGTATTAAACAGTTCGATTTATAGTTATATGAAAACCGACAAAAAAATCATGGTTTCTACCTTTCTGGTTTGGTTGGATTTGATTCGGCTGGTTAATTTTGGTTTTCGAAATTTTCTTTCACCCCTATCATGCATAATTTTCTCTATCATCCCATAGTATAGTGTCATCGGTTTTGGCAAGCAGTATGAAAATTGAAAGTCCCATTGCGTGGGAACTTTCTGCTATGGCAAATGAGTCATGAGTTGTTAATGGTAGGTAGTATGTTACATCAACGTCACGTATCGATTCACTAGTGTGGGATATTTGTTGATATCATTTTTTTTTATAACCGAAACAAAAGAATTTCATTAAACAAACAAATAGATTACAACCGGATCAACGTCGGAAAATAGCCGAACTAATTCCGAATCAACGCCAGCCTAAAGCCGGACCACCATCATAAGCAACGAAAATAAAAAAAAGACATGGAAAAACCCATGTCGATCGAATTCTGCCTCATTAGAGAGGTCTTGATTTGATAACATAATACGATAGTCAAACTTATTTATAGCAGACCTAGACAAAGCTAAAAACCTAAAAAATCTGAAAAAACCGCCTATTACCGACTTGATCCAAAAAGCAAATACAAACAGACACAAACATAGCAAAGAGTAAACGACAACTACAAACACCACCATCAACCACCAGTCAGCACCATGGGAGCTGACCAACAGCCTTCCTCCAGGACATGCAAGCAAAGCCGAAGTCAAGATCCGACATGCATCATCCATTGCCACCAAGCTACCCTCGGACTCTCACCACTAAACAACATCAAGATCTTTAGCAAGAGACCAGAGAAATCCAGGACGGTAGAAGTGACAACCAAAACCACCAAATCATCGTCGGAAACAGCCGTCCTATGAAAACGCCGCATAAGAGCTCTCAAAGTTGCAGCAGGAATTATGGAGAGCCAGAATCCGGCCAAAATCACCGCCAAACCGGCCGGAAAACTAAGAAAAATGGCATCAGATTTGGTGAGATTTCGAAGGAAAGTTGTCAAAAGGATAATAAATCTGAAGAAAAGGAAAGGAAAAGACACAAAAGAAACAAGGAACCGTCACCGGCGCCGGAGAAAGAAGAAAATATTGAGGAGGCGGGAGGATTTTCTTTATCTAGAAAGTAGGAGGAGAAATAAAGTTTTACTGCCAGATTGTTAATTAATGAATTGTCTATTACAATTATCATGTTTGATGTTTGTTGATATGATGCTTTGAGGTTTGTTTCTTTAAGAAACTCTTGTATCTGTTGTCTTTAAGAGTGGCAATAATATATCGATCTTGGTCCCAAAAAAAAATAAAAAATAAATAAATAAATACGGTAAAAGGCAGATGTGGTAGGAGTTGCAAACTGGACGGTACACAACTTGGTTTTGGAAGATATGGCACCAAAAGCTGTAGAACTGGTTTGACTTTCATATTGACGATGGTAAAAATGGACCTGGCCACGTGTCACCTTTATAACATCCCAAGATTAATGGAGAAAGATAGGAGGGAAGCTCGAAGGGCCAGGAGCCCCACAGTAGTAAGGCCTTACCCCAGGAGGGAGGTCTGTCCATCTCCTTCCCGACTACCGCATCGCAACAAGCAGCCTCGGCCAGTGCGGAGGTAGAACTCGCAGCCGGTCGAGACGACCTGAGGAGCTCATCGGAAGCCGACTGTCTCTGTCCTTAAATGATCAGTAACGCACGTGCCTATATTATAGGATAATCATTAGAGAATCCCTGGATCACCGGGAGGAAATCTTATTTTTCGAATAATATCTTGATTATCTCTTATTGGAGATAGACAGGCGATAATCCTTAGGGTTTAAGGGTTCTACGACTTGTTTGACAAGAAAAGAGGTAAGACGCCTCCCTATATAATCAGCCCTAAGGAACTACGAATGACTTGATTCCAATTTCACTATTGGATACGTAGGCAACTTGAGAGAAACTAACTCTCAGGCTCAGTCTTAATCATACACAAATCACAGTCCCCATTGTTTTTGTTCTTGCTTGAATCGTCCTAGAGGTTATTCGGATCTGTAGGTGATTTCCAACATCATCAATTGGCGCTAGAAGGAGGGCCTCTTTTGTTAACGATTCGATCAAGAAACTGCAATGGCACCACCAAAAAATACCGGAAAAAGGACCCAAACAGCGGCAGCTAGAGACGCTGGAGAGGTAGACCCAACTGCTACTACTAGCCAACCCCAAACCAAACCGGAGGAAACATTGGCGGATCCAGCACAGCAGGCCTTGCTGGAGGCGTTACGTAATTTGGACGTCCCAGCGTTCAAAAGTGTACTAGGTTTGGCCCTAAAAGGGCGAGAAGAGGAAGCTCCAGAAAATATTGACCCAAAGGATAACTTGGCGAATAAAGAAGATAGAGGAGAAACTCTATCCTCCACCTCCCATGCACGGCAAAAGCAGGTTAATGCTCAGGCCCAGGAGGCCGCTCGGGCGGAATTAGATGGAATTCTGGGAAAGAAAACGGATGATCTTTCAATCGAATCACCGTTCTCAGAGCAGATTTTGAATTACCCACGACCGGAGAGGTTTAAAATACCTAAGCTGAAAGCATATGATGGAACAAAGGATCCCCAAGACCATCTCTTCCAGTACTTGACACACATGAATTTGGATTGTGCAGCTGAGGAGATGAAGTGCAAAGCTTCCCGGCCTTACTTACGGGCAGGGCTCGTGAGTGGTTCCGGAAATTACCACCTCGGTCCATCGAAAAATTTGAAACCCTGGCAAGAAGATTTCTGCAAGCTTTTGTCACCGCCAAACCTTTCCAAAGGAATGTCACGTACTCTCACTCACTATTTCGCCGAAAAAGAAGAAACCGTCTTTGCAGCATGCTAAAAAGATTCAACGAGGAGTCTAGGCAGGTCGGGAATGCAGAGGAACACCTCTTGATCACCTCTTTCGTAGCAGGTCTACGAGAAGGTAGATTGTATGCAAAGCTAAATGGTCGACTTCCGAAGTCAATGGACGAATGTATGGATCTAGCCTACAAACACTGTCAGGGTGATGAGGCCAACCGCCTAAAGAGGGAGTCAGAAGCTCCTAAGAAAGAGAGGTCAGATGACAGATCTGAAAGAAAACGTAAACCAGTATGGGACCGGGTGGCTGCACCTGTAACAGACCGGCTCGGGAAGAAAGGGGCCCTTCAAGAAAGGGATTTTATCCCTTTAAACAGATCAAGCGAGCAGGTCCTCTCCATAATGCAAAGAAAAGGCATTGCCCGCACTCCACCTTCTATGAAGGGTCCTCGGGAAAAAAGGGACCAGACCAAATACTATAAGTTTCATGAAGACATTGGTCATGACTCAGAGCAGTGCCGGGATTTACAGAGGGAAATCGATGCTGCGGTTATTGTCACGGATTTTATCTAACAAAACAAACAAGTAATAAAATTTATAAATCCGTATTCCCAAGTGTAGGATCGAGCATAGCGATTAATACCGGAGTCGATCACAGGGAATCGGGTATCTAGTTCATTAATTTTCCTAAGGTTGTCACTACTATTTATTACTAAACCTAAACTAAAACGGAAAATAAACTGGACAGAGGATTGTCACCCAAAGCCAGGAAAATATCGCTATAACAAAAGCAAATAAAATAATACAACTAAGAAAACAATAAAACTAACTATCATGATAATGATCAAGCAAATCAACATAGAACAAACATGATCCACCAACCCGCAACCCTTAATTCTTCCCTAGATTATCTTATGATGATTCAATCAAAGTTGTGGTTCACCTAATCAAAGGTATGAATTCCTACTTCGTAAGTAATCCGCCTATCAATCTCATCATCTTCCGATCTATGAGATTAACGCTCTCAAAACAAGGTGCAAAATTTATTAGATCTAACAACCTAGAAATCTAACCTATCAACTTCCGTTATGTCGAGGGTTAAAAGTCTAATCTTTCCTATGGTGATCTAAGGTTTACACCGATTTTCATCATACGGTAAACATCAAATAGCAATACATCTTCCGATATCGATTGCATAAACAAATAAACAAAGGAAAGATACAAACTCTAAATAAAATCACTCACAAGATTATCCAAGAGAGAAATCAAAAACGCCACTTGAAAAGTAACCATGGATGCTCCAGTTCACGGCTTGAAGGCCATCAAAGCATGGACGAACAAGAACAGTAAGAAAACGAAAAATAAAACCTAATCTAACACACCCCCACCCTCCCAAAAGAAATTTGGGGGTGCTAAAACTCTCTCTAATGTGTATGTATCAATAAGAGTCGATAATGTGTGTTTTAGGGTTGAAATCGCGCTGGTATTTATAGAAAACTAGGCCGGCTGCTGCTTAAGTCGGCCGTGGACGCCCGTCCAAGTTTATGGACGCCCGTCCAAGTACCTTGGACTGCTCCAGACGCCAGTTCACTTAGCGTCCAAACTCTCTGAACCAAAAATCTCATCCTGGACGCCAGTTCACTATTCTGGACGCCAGTCCAGTCTGGACGGGACTTGGACGCCTGTTCAAACCCTTTTCCTTCCAAATTCATCTTGATCTTCATTCTAACTTCATCTCTATCTCTTTCCTTCCATGCAAATCATCACTTGAACATCTTTTAAGCTCCTTTCATCCCTCTCCATGACATGTAAATGTACCTTCAAAACCATAAGAACACGCAAAGTGTAAAACCATAGATAACTACCAATAAAATCACGAAATTAGCTCAAGTTTACACTTAAAGTCTTTTAAAACCCATTTGCTCAATATTTCAATATAAAGCTCGATTTCTATGAGAAACATACGAATATGGGGGAAATTGACATAAAATATATCCTTATAAAACGTACAAAATCACCCTTAACAGTTATGGAAGGAAAACTCGACGAGGTCATAGATAGATCCCATAACCCAGAACCCCGGGGAAGACGGGAATACAAGAGGAGAGATTTCGGTCATGACCGAAAGAATGATTACAGACGAAAGAGGAGCCATCTCCAGGACTCGATGGACAGCCGATAATCGCCCTATCAATACCATTAATACCATCTCAAAGTGTCCGAATACATCGTCCCGACTGAGGAGAAAAAGTGGTAACCGGGCGCCTACCAGTGCAGACTCAGGAAAGAGACAGAGGTTGTCCGGGGAGGTAATTTATGGTCCACGCGATCCTCTCCCTCTTCTCATCAACAACGAAGGTTTGGTTATCGAGGCGGTAATCAACAAACATACGGTGAAGTGTATCTGTAGAGACACCGGAAGTACAAATAATGTTTGTACTACAATGTATTTCGATCAATGAAATTAAAGGATGCGAGCTAGCACTGTGTCATCTCCGCTTATTCGGATTTGCAGACCACCACCACCCCATGGGTATGATCGACTTACCAACCACCTTTGGAAAAGCACCTCGGGGCGGGATCCTTATGGTGAGTTGCGTGGTAGTCGAGGCCCCATCACCTACAATATTATCATGGGGCGACCTGCCCTAATAGATCTGCGAGCGGTAATCTCCCCGGCTCACATAAGTTTGAAGTTCCCGACCTGGGAGGGGACAGCAGAAGTCAAAGGTGACGTCGAAACAGCCAGGAGTTGCTACACAGCCACCGTAAATGGAAGAATGATGGTACAACAGGTATCTGTGGAAGAGTTTCTCCCAGAGGAAGAAGAAAGCTGGTCATCAGATGATAAAATCGATGTAGTAAATTTGGGAAAGGAGCAGGAAGGCTTGTCAGTCAACATAGGATCATGGATCCCAGATCAGCTTAAGGCAGAACTTATTAAGAGCTTAAGGGAATTTAGAGATGTATTTGCATGGAAGACAGATGACATGCCAGGCTTATCCCCCGAGCTGGCTCTGCACAAGCTACATGTTGACCCAGCCCGAAAACCGATTAGGCAGAAGAAAAGACAGTTCGCAAAAGATAGAATGGAGGCCATTCAAGAGGAAGTTGAGAAGTTGCTCCAGGCTGGGATCATACGTGAAGTATTTTACCCGACTTGGCTTGCCAACCCACCCTGTAAAGAGCCAGACGGTAGATGGCGAATGTGCATAGATTTTACCGACCTGCACAAGGCTTGCCCCAAGGATTGTTACCCACTGCCTAAGATTGACAGGTTAGTTGACTCGACAGTCGGGTTTGAAGTCTTTGCATTTCTAGATGCATATAAAGGTTACCACCAAATTGCCATGGACCCAGACGATGCAGAAAAAACGGCATTCATAACAGAAGAAGGAACTTTCTGCTATGTTACTATGCCGTTCGGATTAAAGAACGCTGGCGCCACTTATCAAAGAGCTGTGAATAAAATCTTCGAGAAGCAAATCGGGAAATGCATGGAAGTCTATGTGGATGATCTCTTGATCAAGAGCAGGTCTCTAGATCAGTATATAACCGACGTCCGAGAAGTATTTGGGGTACTCAGGTAGACCCAAATGAAACTCAACCCCAAGAAATGCACGTTTGAGGTCAGATCAGGTAAATTCCTGGGTTACATGATTTCAAAAGAAGGAATTAAGGCCAACCCGGATAAGGTTGAAGCCTTAAGAATGATGCCACCACCCAGAAGCATCAAGGAAGTGCAAAGGCTAACAGGTCGCATGGCCGCCCTGAGTAGATTCCTATCCAAATCAAAGACAAACGTGCTTTGCCGTTCTTTAAAATCCCGAGGAAAGCAAGTCTCTTCCAAAGTGGAATGAGGGACAGTGAAGGCATTTGAAGATCTGAAGAGTATTTGGCCGAGTTACCAACCTTGACGCTCTCCTCGGAAGGAGAGACTCGCTTTTATACTTGGCGTTGGTTGACGAGGCGTCAAGTGCGGTCCTAATCGAGAGAAGAGGACACATACAAACACCCGTGTTTTATGTAAGCCGGGCTTACATGGACCGGAGCTCGTGGTACACCAACGCTGAGAAGCTAGGTTTGGCTCGCGGTACACGCCTAGAAAGTTACGACCATACTTCCAAGCACATTCAATCACCGTGGTCACAAATCAACCATCACGTCAAATCTTGGCACGACCAGACACCTCGGCAGACTAGCCGAGATGGGTCGAAATGGCGAGTATGACCGCACTACCAACCCCGGATCGCCGTCAAAGCCAGGCTTTAGCCGACTTCTGGTGAGGGAATTCAGATTGAGACAGATAAAGAAAAACCAAGAGGCGTGTCGATACTGGACACTTTTGTTGACGGAGCATCTCGGAAAAGAAGGAGCGGGGGCAGGCCTTTTGCTCCTCAGTCCAAAGGGGGAAGAATTCCCGTATGCATTGCGTTTCAACTTCACGGCTACAAACAACGAGGCGGAATATGAAGCTTTAATTATCGGGCTCCGACTAGCCACCAAGCTCGAGCGATAACTCAAGATGTATTCATGACTCACCGGTAGTCAATCATGTCAAAGGTGAGTATGAAGCGAAGGAGGAATCAATGAAGAAGTATCGGCGACGGCCAGAAGACAGCTTTGAAAAACTTCAAGTCGATTCATATAGAGCGTGTCTCGATCCAGAACAAAAGCCGATGCCCTCTCCAAGTTGGCATCCAATTTCTTCTCGTATAAAAAGTTCGGTAGAACAAATTGGCCGGCGGCGAAGTTATGTCCTAAGTGAAGTTCAACCGATTAGCCAACAGGCCACCTGGATTGATCCCATAACTTCCTATCTCAAGCACGGTATTTTACCAACTGACAGGGCTCAGTCCAGGAAGATCAAGCTGCAAGCAAGCAGGTATGCTCTTTTTGATGACATCCTATACAGACGATCGTTTATATCACCATGGCTTAGGTGTGCTACCCAGGATGAAGGAAATTACCTACTCAGGGAAATCCACCTCGGCATTTGTGGAAACCACACAGGAGCCCGGACACTAGCTCGTAAATGCCGTTTGTTCGGGTATTATTGGCCAACCATGCAAGGCGATGCAAATGATCTGGTAATGAGGTGCAAGTCATGCCAGGTGCATGATAACTTGTCTCACCAGCCAGCACAGAACATGATTCCTTTGGTCTCTCCTTGGCCCTTTTATCGCTGAGAGGGGCGATCTGGTTGGACCCCTTCCACGAGCTCCAGGTAACTTACAGTTTCTTGTCGTGGCCGTCGACTACTTTACTAAGTGAGTGGAGGCCGAGGCCTTGACCACCATAACTGGGAAATCTATACAGAAATTTTTGTGGAAGAATATCGTCTGTCGTTTTGGGATACCCAAGATCCTGGTGTCAGACAATGGAACGCAATTTGAGGATAGGACAGTCAAGTCATGGTGCGCCGAGCTGGGTATAGTCCAACATTTCACCTCTGTCGGTTACCCCCAGTGCCAACGGCCGTGCAGAGTGCATAAACAGCACTCAAGGTTGGGTTGAAAAAGAGATTGGAAGAAGAGGGACAAGCATGGGTCGAGCATTTGCATAACATCCTTTGGGCATACAAAACGAATCCAAACTCGGCTACCGGAGAAACTCCTTTTGCCTTAGCCTATGGTTGTGAAGCAGTCATTCCGGCTGAAATAGGGCTCCCCTCCCCGAGGACCGAGCTCCATACAAGCACAGATCAGGACATCGAGCTCAGACATGCCAAGGACAACTTGGAAGAGGCCAGGTAAGTGGCCTATATCCGGATGGCAAAGTACAAGCAGAGAATATCCCAGTATTACAACTCTAAAGTTAAGCATTCGTACTTCAAAGAAGGAGACTTGGTGCTGCGGAAGAATGAGGTCAGCAAGCAGGGTCCCCAGGGAAAGCTTAACCCGAACTGGGAAGGTCCGTACAGGGTGGTAAAAGTTCACGGCAAAGGTGCTTACCAGCTAGCTAACGCGAGTGGCCAGACCGTACCGAGAAGCTGGAATGCCAGCAACCTTAGGAAGTTTTATGCCTGAGACGAATCCAGGCTTGATTCTATCTTTCCATTTTATGTTGTCTTTTTCAATAAAAGTGTTATCAAACACTCTTGATTTCTAATAAATATATGATTCTTTCGTGTTATATATTGTTACGCTCTGTAGTGCGGCAGGTTATACTTAGAAGGTTTGCAAAAGTCAAACCTCCTAAGTCTGCAGGTCAGGCCAAAATTTAACTGAGTCCTGCAGGTCAGACTCAGAAAGCTTGAATGCCACAAGCTTTCCGAGTCCTCAAGCCAGGGCTTTAACTGAGTCAGGTTATACTCAGAAGGTTTGCAAAAGTCAAACCTCCTAAGTCTGCAGGTCAGGCCAAAATTTAATCGAGTCCTGCAGGTCAGACTTAGAAAGCTTGAATGCCACAAGCTTCCCGAGTCCTCAAGCCGTGACAGGCTTTAATCGAAGTCGTTATACTCGTAAGGTTTGCAAAAGTCAAACCTCCTAAGTCTGCAGTCGGGCCGACTTTAATTGAGTCTCGCAGTCGACTCGTAAAGCTTGAATGCCACAGCTCCCGAGTCCTCAAGCCAGGATGTGGCTTTAATCGAGTCGTTATACTCGTAAGGTTTGCAAAAGTCAAACCTCATAAGTCTGTGCAGCCAGGCCAAAATTTAATCGAAGCAGTCGACTCGGAAAGATTGAATGCCACAAGCTTCCCGAGTCCTCAAGCCGGATGTGGCTTTAATCGAGTCGTTATACTCGTAAGGTTTACAAAAGTCAAACCTCCTAAGTCCGCAGTCGTCGCCGATTTTAATCGAGTCTCGCAGTCGACTCGTAAAGCTTGAATGCCACAAGCTTCCCGAGTCCTCAAGCCAGGATGTATTTTAATCGAGTCGTTATACTCGTAAGGTTTGCAAAAGTCAAACCTCCTAAGTCCAGAGTCGTGCCAAAATTTAATCGAGTCTCGCAGTCGTCGACTCGAAAGCTTGAATGCCACAAGCTTCCCGAGTCCTCAAGCCGGGATGTGGCTTTAATCGAGTCAGTTATACTCGGAAGGTTTGCAAAAGTCAAACCTCCTAAGTCTCAGTGTCAGGCCGAGATTTAATCGAGTCTCAGAGTCGACTCGAAAGCTTGAATGCCACAAGCTTCCCGAGTCCTCAAGCCGTGACAGGACTTTAATCGAGTCGTTTATACTCGTAAGGTTTGCAAAAGTCAAACCTCCTAAGTCTGCAGTCGTGCCGAATTTAATCGAGTCTCGCATGTCGACTCGTAAAGCATGAATGCCACAGCTTCCCGAGTCCTCAAGCCGGATGTGGCTTTAATCGAGTCGTTATACTCGGAGAAGGTTTGCAAAAGTCAAACCTCCTAAGTCCGCAGTCGGGCCGAGATTTAATCGAAGTCTCAGAGTCGACTCGTAAAGCTTTAATGCCACAAGCTTCCCGAGTCCTCAAGCCGTGATGTGGTTTTAACTAAGTCGATATATACTCGTAAGGTTTGCAAAAGTCAAACCTCCTAAGTCCGCAGTCGCCGAATTTAATCGAGTCTCAGAGGTCGACTCGTAAAGCTTGAATGCCACAAGCTTCCCGAGTCCTCAAGCTAGGATGTGGTTTTAACTAAGTCGATATACTCGTAAGGTTTGCAAAAGTCAAACCTCTTAAGTCTCGCAGTCAGCCGAATTTAACTGAGTCCAGACAGATTTCATCAAAACTTAGTATGTCCTCCAAACCGCCAAGAATGCATGCCATACCTGGGGGAATGGGACATCTATAAAACAGATTCAACATTTAAATCCAAAATAAACCAAGTGAAGTCAAAGTACAAAACGAGTGGACGGGGGGCACCACAAAGTATAAACAAAGTACATGAACTTGGGCAAAAATTTTCAAGTTTCAAAGTACAACATAAGGAGAAACAATCAGTCTGGTCCTCGAATCGCTTCTGTCGAAGATGGGGTTGGCCCGAGACTTCGAGAAGCGGGACGACGCCGGGCATATTTGACCCCAATGTCTTCACCGCTTTAAACTCCCTCGATCGGGCATCATAAACCTGACCTGCTCCTTCCTTGTACATGGAACGGTAATGCATAAGGTTAGAAAGAACCAGCTCAGGGCATTGTTCTTTTGCCTCATCCACACCGGTCGTGTACCCATGTTTCATGACAGGATTCAGCAGCACCTTCAAAGCTCCAGTTAGATGATCGGAGGACTTATACTCGTGCACGACTCGGGCATCCCGAGCCGGAAGAGAGGCTTCCAGAGTTGCCAGCTCAGCTCGGAGTTTGGCCAATGCCTCCCCGAGCTCAGAGTTCTCTGCCACATACTCATCATGCTTAGCTTGGAGTTCGGCAGTACACTTGGCCTTGGTCTCGGCAAGTTCCTTCTTCAATGCCGCAACCTCCTGGTCATTAGCCTTTGAGGCTTCTCTATGCTTATCACGACTGCGCTCGGAGCTCCTCGATCGCTCCTCAGTAAAGCCTCCTTACTCATTGCCAGATTCAAGAAGGCGATCCAGAACTCTGGACCGACCTGAGCTCCCTAGAAAAGACAAAGAGAAGGTAAAAGGAAGCAAGACAAATAAGAGTGATGATATATTTATTCAAGAACTTACCACAAATGCAGGCAGGTCCTGGTCTGGACGGCTAAATGCACACCGATTGTGCTCGGGAAGATTGCTCTCGTGAGAATCTTCGACGTTCTCTATCTTAGTAATACCATCCGCAACGCGAGCGATTTATGGATCTAGATCTATATAATACACGTAATAAAACAACTAGATCTATTCTACAAGGGGGATGTAGATCATACCTCTTGAATCTCAAAATTCAAGTTGAAGAACCGCAAAAAGGATGAATGTGAAGGTGTGAAGAGCACCACGCCTTCCGATCGTGTGATCCAAGCAATTCCCGTGGAAGGAATTCTCGACTCGAACCCTTCCGATATGCTACCCGGAAAAATCTCCAAGATTTCTCCTACTCTCTCCTTGGCCGAAATATTTCCTTCTCTCTACTATAGGGAGAAGTCGAAAATATGTTGTGTGTTAAGGCTTGGGAGAACCTGCATCTCTTTTTGGAAGACGGCTAAGTCTCCCTGTTTTTTGTTCCATTCTCAAGTCCCTGAACGTATGAAGTCTCGTTTAGTAGTAGACCAATTCGTTAACATACCGCCGAGCCATTTTTTATTAACATAATGACACCGAGCCCGTGACAGCGGCCAGTGCTCATCAATCACCGCTTTATTTTTGGTACCAACAATTAAGAATTGTTTTCCTCTACTTGTCGCCTCAAAACCAAATCACAAGCTTCGATAAAAAAGAGCTAGTTATATCCGAGTCATTATGTTGGAGTTGAGTCGTCTAGCTTCACATTTGTTATGGCTCGGGCCCTTTATGGCGAGATATTGGCGCACAAACCCTTTTCTTCTATATTTTTCGAGAAAGAGAATTGATTTATGATCTATTCAAGTCTACAGTATGCGAATGATGCATAATTATTTTCGTATCGGAGGAGTAGTCACTGATTTACCTTATGGTGGATAGATAAATGTTTAGATTTGTAAGCTTGTGTGCCCTTAAATGACAGGAGGGAAGAAGCTCTAACGGAAGCATCCAATCAACAACTTTCTAGGGTAAGGAATGGAACTTCCCGCACGCAGGAGTACGTTGAAATCTTCGCTAAGACAATGGAAGAGACCACCTACCTCGAGATAGTAGTAAAATCCTTGCCGCTTTCATCTCCGGCTAGAAATGGGTTTGCAACAGTCGAAGAGAAACTCAAACCGCGCGCTGCTTTACCGGTCCATGTCTGTCCCCAATAATTAATTCTCGCTGGCCCCGGCCTATAGGAATCATTGAATCAATAGCAATAAGTCCAGTTTGAAGAGGCTCATATACTGTAACGACGCTGAAATAATACAGGCAAGAGATTCAATTAATCGAGATTCCGAAGATAAAATTTCACCCCTACCATCAATAGGTTTAGCTAGGGCATTTATAACTTTATATAGGAGAGTAAAACTTAGCCTCCAAAGATTTTTATTTATCAAACAAAATAAATCCTTTAATAAAAGATAATTCCATAATATTCTTATAACAAATCTAGAATAATATTTATCTTTATTATTTACCATAAATATTTATCCAATAAATATTTTATGCACATGTCTTATTAATCACAAGAAATCAATTTCTTATTCCAAAAATAAGAGGCATGGGGCGAAATTAACAATATTGACCTAGTCAATATTAATTTTGCCATCATACAATAATTGGGCCAAGATTATGGAAAATGTCTTTTCCACATATTTAATTATTTAAATTCAACTAATTTAATAGTCCACTAAACAATTAATTCACATATCGTTTTAATAAAGTCCAACAAGAACTAAATTAACATTATTAGGATTCGACGTCCGAGAATAGCTATGCTATATTAGGAGAGGCACGTCGGGGACCATGGACTAATAATCAGTGGCTCCGATAAATCAAATAAATAATTATAGAATAATTATATTCGATAAATCAATCACGAGAATATGCCACCATAATCCCGTGATCGCACTCCTCCGATTAAAAGATTATATTTATCTCCTCACGAGAATAATAATAAGCGCCCATTGATATAATCATTACATATGGATTAATCCTCCATGGATCGCTTCATTCTAAATCGGGAAGTTACCGTTAACCCTTTTTAGAACCTCTTATCCTTATTTACCATTAACCCCTAGTGATCAATTAATTCATACAACTCACTCGTAGCTAATCGAAGTAATATGAACTCGTCACGATCGATCGCTTTCTAGGATCAACAAATAAGGAATCGGTTTCATCTACTTCCATAAATGGAAGGAATGGATTCCGTGTCTGTGATAACACGTACTACTCACTTAATCCAAAGACAATGCCAAGATGGGGTAATTCGGACCACGGACTCGGTGTAATCCTTAACCGTCAAGTCAAACTTCATACCGATTCAAGCATTGACTCGTGATTGTCTCGGATTTTATGCAAAGCAAAATATAACAAGTAATAAAATAAATCCGTTTTACCCCTAAGTGCGGGGATCGTAGTATAGCGATTAAAACCGAGTCGATCCACGGGGAATCGAGGTTGTTTATCTAGTTTTTATTAACTAACCTAAGGATGTCACGACTACTATTACTAAAAAGATTATAACAAAAATAGAAACGCCTAACACTTAACAAAATTAAAAACGAAAATATCGAAAGTAAATCGGGCGAGAAGATCAAAGATCTAAAGCCGTAAGGATAGTTACGAACCGGTTTAACTAAGTTAATTCTAATCTATAAACTAAGAAGACAATAAAAATTGCTACGATTACTACGATGAAAACGAAGCAAGACAGCACAAACGATTTTTCTCAATTAATTTAACAGCAAACAAGCAATGATCCACCGATTCCCGCAACCCTCAATTTTGACTCTAGATTATCTAGTGATGATTTAACAAAAATTGTGATTCACCTATCGTGGGTATGAATTTCTAATATCTTAGAAATTCGTCTATTAATCTCTTATATTTCGATTTTAAAGATTAACGCTTTCATAACAAAGGTGTGAAATTATTTCAATTTCGCAATCTAGATATCAACCTAACAACTCTCGTTATATATAGGTTCAAGATCCAAACTTTCCTATGGTGATCTAGTTTAACAACGACTCTTGTCAAACGTTAAACATCAAACAGCAACTATCTCTCGATATAAATTGCATAACAACAATCAAAACATAGAAAAGATACAATTTTTATTAAAACTTACAAGATAATCCAAATTCGAAATCGAGATGTTGCTAAGAATCGGCTTCACAAGGCTCGTTCCAACGTGCTTTAGCTTCTCATCATCGTTTTATTACAACTTTATTTATACATACAAGCATATACATATACATACATAGACATATGCATACATATATGGGCCCAAAACTAAAAAGAAAGAAGAAAGAAGCTTGCATATATGCTTACATATAGATATACATAGACATATATGTATATATACATACACACATCTTCAAGTCTTCATCAAGGAAAAGTGAAAAAGAGTGGAGAAATCAAGGGAGAGAGGGGCGGCCAAGAAGAGTGACCAAGGAGGGGCATGGAAGAGGAGAAAGGGACGGCCAAGAATGGCCAAAAAGGGGCAAGGAAGATGGATGGAAATGGAGGAGTTTATATAGGGAGAGATTGTATGAAGGAGGTGGTATTTGGGGGAGAAGGTATAAGGGAGGTAGTATTTGGGGGAGAGATGGTGAATCATCAAAAGTTTGTTAGAAGCATGTGGAGGTGGTTAAAAAGAATCATTACATACCATGTGGAGGTAGCATGCAAGGAATATGCTAGGAAGTTGTAGAAATTAATTCCGGTTCGTCCGTTTTTTCAGCGCTTCGGAAAAAAAATCATAACTTGAGTTCTAGACCTCCGATTGACGTGATTCAAAATGCGTTGGAAAGCTCATTTTAGTATCTACAACTTTCATCAAGACGCCGTCCCCTGAAAATGCCTCTAAGTCGGGTCAAATTTCCATCGAAAACAGGTTACGGTAGAAGTGCGTTGGAAAAATGATCCGTTGATCTTGTAAGCTTGTGGCATATTCTTCCATCCTTCAAAATCCATATTTTAGGACTCCAAAACGTGCCTTCTTCATCAAATATTCTCTTTGTCTCCAAAATATTCTCTTTGTCCTCTCTTAGATTTTTCTTTTACTTGATCAGCAAAACTCTCATCTCGTGATTCGATCTTTTAGTTCCGTCTCATGTAATTTTATCTTTTACCTGAACACAAAGAAACGAACCACGAGTAAATCTGAAAACAAAAGTTTTAACAGTACAATATTTGTACTGTGGATATATTTTTATACTGATATATTTTTTATAGGTTTTTGATAGATAATCATAGATAAATACTAAACGTAAATTCTACATGACACTCCGGCTACTAAACCGGTACAAAAAAAACTAGTAAAAACATAATATTTTATATAATACCTACTACTTATACATTTAGATAAATCTAAGGAATTAATGACTTGAAATGATATAATAATGCTCAAAATCTGAACTTTATCTTCTTTTAATCATCTTTTAGATCGAAAATATGTATCTACAAGACATCAAAACATTGCAAAGTGTAATCACATTCATAAAGATAAGAAATCAACAATAAAAACACATAATTCAACCAACTTTGCAAATAAATCATTTAAAACCCCACTTGCTCAATAAACCGATTAAACGCTTCATTTTCTATGCAAATAATATAAATGTGGTGGAAATCATTATAAAATATATCATTAGAAATCGTATAAAATCACCCTTAATGTTGATCACCTCGGATTAAGATATATCCATAAATATGATCATCCATTGATTCGATAAGACTTCTCGATTACGGAATTATATCGTGAACTCTAATCAAATCGGTCCAAATTTATATGATATATCTATCATATATAAACGCCCCATTAGGTTCTCTTAACCGAAAGTCCGGATAAGACAATCACACCTATTGTGTTGTTCAGGCGCATTAATAGCACGTTAAAGGAGAGACCCGATACTCTCGATTAACTTCACTACGGGCTAATTGTATTTGAAGAGAGTTTGAGAATGTGATAAACACAAGAGTAAACTTCAACTTAGTTTATTCATTGATATGAGAGGTGTATAAATAGATACAATTGAGAGAGACTAGCAAGCTAGCTTGGCGCCACTGAGTATGTAGATGTGGGCGGCAAGCATGCAAAAGTAAAAGTAAAAGCTATGTCTATGACATAAAGTAAACTTCACAATTAATATGTCTATGACATAAAGTAAACTATAGTTTGACATATTAATTGTTTATATGTATCACAATTAATATGTCTTTTATAATTAAATAAAGTGTACAAAATATTCTCGCATTTAACTCCTGCTTTGACACCTCTTTGAACTTCAATCTCTGCGAAGTAATCTTTGTAAATGTTGTAATATTTTCACACCCTCAAATCGGGTCAGATATGTTGATGCACGACCAAGTTTGCTACTAAGTCCGGCCGAACATAAGAGGTGGAATAGCCTTGGTAAGAATATCGATTCTCGATCTGTTGAGGAACATACTTTGGTTGAATAATCTTGGCATCAATCTTTTCCTTCGAAAGTAACCACAATGTCCACATGCTTGGTTTTATCATGATGGATGTGATCTTCACCATGCATAAGGCTTGAATTATTATTACAAAGCAGAGTGTGATAGGTTGTCGAGGAGGTTGTCGGAAGTTCGGTCGATACCACTTTTTAGCCATAGAACTTCACAAATGCCAAGTACAAGTGCCCTGAGTTCACCTTTTCAAGATCGCTTGACACAGAGGGGTTGTTTCTTGCTTCTCCAAGTAACCAGGTTCCCCATACATATGAGCAATAGCCTGTGGTAGATCGTCATCAATGTGACATCCAAATTTCAATCGAAGATCGCAGTAGACCTTGATTGATCTATCGGTAGACTTGGTGAAGTGCGTGCCTTGGCCAGGAGTGGACTTTAAATATCTCAAGATCCTATTCACAAACATCCCAATGTTGCTCAAGAGGCGCGTGCATGAACCGACCGACTGCACTAACCCCATATGCAATATCGAGCCTTGTGTGAGAAATGTAGATGAGTTTACCTACAAGCCTTTGAAATTGTTCTTTCTCGACGAAGAATGTCACCATGCAAAGAGGTGTTACTGGGGTCTCACTGGGGATACAAAGAGTTTGCATCCCAAAGATGCCGCTTTCCTTCAATGAGGTCCAGACATACTTCCTTTGGGAGACCTGAAATGCCATTGGTGTTTCTAGCTACTTCCATACCAAGAAAGTACTTTAGAAGCCTAGATCTTTAACTTGGAACACCTTTGCATGAGAGTCTTCAAGTTCGATCTCAGAGAGTCATCCCTGTAAAGGATGATATCATCCACATATACAATTAGAATGTACCTCCTCTAGTTGGTTGTTTTGACAAACATGGTGTGATCAGAGTTGCATTGATGATATCCAGCAGCCTTTAACCACAAAAGAGTGAGTTTTCCAAACCATGCACTTGGTGATTGCTTCAGCCATATAGAGATTTCCTCGCTTGCACACCTTGCCTTGAGTATGAGGATTGATAAAACCAGGGGTGCAGTCATATAAACCTCCTCAAATGAGGTCCCCATTTAGAAAGGCATTTTTGATGTCCAATTGGTGAAGAGGCCAGTCAAGTTGGACAATTAGGGAAATCAAGACTGACAGCAGTGTTGAGCTTTGCTCATGGCGCAAAACTTTCCTTATAGTCAATGCCATAAGTTTGAGTGAAGCCCCTTGCTACTAATCTGGCTTTATACTTGTCAATTTTACCATCGACATTGTATTTGATAGTGAATAACCATCTGCGAGCTAACTTGCTTTCTTGCCTTTGGGAAGAGTTGTGAGTCCCAAGTATGATTATCCAGAGAGCAATCATCTCTGCTTTTAACAAAGACCTTCCACTTATCATTTTGAAGGGCCTCTCTGAATATTTCTAGGGATAGAGTGAGAGTCCAGTCCTGTGTAAACATGGCAAAGCAGAGACAACGATCATAAGATAAATAAGTATGAATAGAATGATCGGTGCATGATCTTTTCCTTTTCCTTAGAGCAATAGGTCCGCATCCACATCAAGAGAGATCGCCGAGAGTCAATAAGTGAGGTCCAGCGGACTGCCCAATTAAGTCTGCTTGAGATTACAGTTCAAGCAGGCTCTGGTGGTCAGCAGACTCGGTCGCCAGGACTGGCCGAGGGTCGATAATGTGAGTATCCGCAGGATGCTTTGAAGGTTATGAGTCCTGCCGAGGGTTAGGACTCTGGCGAGGGTAAATGGTTTCTTTGAGGAACGGACTTAGTTCAATCTCAATCAGTTTCCATCGTTGGAGCGGCTCAAGAGGGTTTGTTTGTAATAAGAGTCCTTTCAAAGAATTTCACATCCATAGAATTGTAAAATTTCTTTTCAGGTAGGAGAGTAACACTTGTAACCTTTCTCGTCCCGTGCATATCCAAGGAAAATGCACTTATGAGCTTTAGGATCAAGTTTATACATGTTGAGCATGAATATAAACAAACACAAGTACAACCAAAGATCTTTGGAGGCAATTGGGTAATAAGATGAGAGCAGAGAGTGTGTGTGTCGGCAGGGGTTTGGAGAGGAGTTTTGAAACCTAACACTCTCTTTGGAAGTCTGTTGATTAAATATGTTGCAAGCTCAATATAGCTTCACCCCACATGTATTTAGGAACATGTGTAGTGAACATGATTGATCCGGCCATTTCCAAAGCGATGCCTGTTCTTTCTTTCAAAGAACCCCATTCTCGTTGAGGTGTTTCCACACAACTACCGATATGAACAATTCCTCTGTTTGTCAAGAAGTTACTGAGGTTAGACTCATAGTATTCCGCAGAGCATTATCGGTCTTTAAGATCTTGATCTTAGTATCAAATTGGGTGGAGACCATATGATAAAATTCTTGGAAGATAGGTCCAACTTCATATTTGTCTTTCATTAA
>CM047813.1:31729577-31864577 GCA_026214975.1 Gentiana macrophylla
GAGTGGTTCGGCCACCGGCTCGGTACGGCATGGATTTAGAGGCAAACGTAGTCGCCTCGATGGGGTGGAAGATGATCCTCCGACCTATAAGAAGGCCTCACTTTGGATCACGATAAGGATAAATGGATTGGCGCCAATGAATCAAGAGATGGAGTCTATGTACTCTAACTCGGTCCGGAAACTTGTAGAACTTCCTCGGGGTGAAAGGCCCATTGGATGTAAATGGCTACAAGCGAAAGAGAGGAGTAGATGGGAAGGTTGAAACCTTCAAAGCACAATTTGGTAGCCAAAGGTTACACACAGCCCGAGAGGGGTATAGACTACGAGGAAACCTTCTCACTGTGGCCATGATGAAAACCATCCGCATCCTCCTTTCGATTCTTTGCGTATGTCCGGACTATGAAACTCGGAAAATGGATGTTAAGGCAGCGTTCTAAACGGCTTTCTTGACGAGGAAATCTATACGCAAAGACAACGGAGGATTCATTGAGAAGGTCGAGAGCACATGGTGTGCAAGTTGCTCGAGATCCATTTATGGGTTGAAGCAAGCATCTCGTTCTGGTATCATAGATTCGATCACACGATCAAGTCTTATGATTTGAACAACACTTTGTTGAATCTTGTGTGTACAAGAAGGTTATCAAAGATAGTGTTGTATTTCTAGTGTTGTACGTTGATGACATACTCCTAATTGGCAACAATAAGGGGATGATGTCCGGCGTGAAAAGTTGGTTGACCACGCAATTCCAAATGAAAGATTTGGGAGAAGCGAGTTATGTTCTAGGATCCAAATTATAAGGGATCGTAAGAGCAGGATGTTAGCTTCTGTCCCCAAGCAACTTATATAGATAAGTCTTTGCACGCGCCTTGATATGGAGAAGCGCAAAGAAGGGTTTTCTACCAACCCGTCACGGCGTTTACCTCTCTAAGACTCGAGGGCCTCAAACCACGAAGAGGTGAAAAGCTATGGGAAGAGTGCCATATGCCTCGGTATTGGTAGTCTTATGTATGCTATGAGGTGTACGAGACACGACATTTGTTACGGCGTTGGATTAGTCGGCCGTTTCGAGTCAAATCCAGGCAACCGTGACCGCGATGAAGAAAGAATCTCATCAAATATTTGAAGAGAACCGAAATTATATGCTCGCCTATTCGAGTGGGAGTTTGGAGCTAGCGGGGTACACCATTCGACTTTCAATCAGACAGAGATGATTCTAAATCTACCTGCGGGTTCGGTGTTTACGCTTGGTGGCGGTGCGAAGAGAATGGAGAAGCCAAAAGCAATCCAAAGACGGCCGATTCAACAATGGAAGGCGAGTTCATAGCGGCCTCGGAGGCGGCTAAAAAGCGATTTGGTTAAGAAAGTTCATCGGTGGATTAGGCGTTGTCCCGAATCTTGAGGATCTATTACTCTCTATTGTGATAACAATAGGGCCATTGCCAACTCTAGGGAACCTCGAAAGCCACGGTTAGTGAAGCACATAGAGAGAAAATACTTGGTGATCAACGATTTTGTCGATAGAGGGACATTTCCGTCAAGAAAATCGCCTCCGCCGATAATCCTCTTGATCCATTCACGAAAGACATCGATTGAAGCTTTTAGTCGACACTTGGAGACTATAGGTATTAGAAACATGTCTCATTTGCTTTAGAGCAAGTGGGAGTGATAGTTTCTTTGTATTTTAAATAATAGGGTGTGCTCTAAAACAATTAATCACATGCTTTCGTGCAAGTGGGAGATTGTTAGGTGTGATGCCCGAAAGACAATTTTGTAATTGTTTTATTTAATAAATGAAATGATGTTATTATTCATATTTATTATTCTCATATTCACCGATGTGACAATAGTATTTTATTCTGTAAAACCCTAAAGTATATCGTTTATGTAATCACTTAACTCGGTGTATGGTATATACACAGGAGGATTGAGTTAGTGAAGATGTACTTAAAATTCAATTAGCCCGTAGTGAAGTTAATCAAGAGTATCGGGTCTCTCCTTTAACGTGCTATTAATGCGCCTGAACACAATAGGTGTGATTGTCTTATCCGGACTTTCGGTTAAGAGAAACTAATGGGGCATTTATATATGATAGATATATCGTATAGAAATTTGGACCGATTTGATTAGAGTTCACGATATAATTCCGTAATCGAGAAGTCTTATCGAATCAATGGATGATCATATTTATGGATATATCTTAATCTCGAGGTGATCACGATCAAGCCGCTTGAATCGATTATGAAGTTTGACTTGACGGTTAAGGATTACAGCGAGTCCGTGGTCTAAATTACCCCATCTTGGCATTGTATCTTGGATTGAGTGAGTAGTACGTGTTATCACGGATACGGAATCCATTCCTTCCATTTATGGAAGTAGATGAGCCAGATTCACTTATTTGTTAATCCTAAACCGATCGATCGTGACGAGTTCATATTACATCGATTAGCTACCAGGTGAGTTGTATGAATTAATTGATCACTAGGGGTTAATGGTAAATAATAAGGATAAGAGGTTCTAAAAAGGGTTAACGGTAACTTCCGATTTAGAATGAGCGATCTATGGAGGATTAATCCATATGTAATGATTGTATCAATGACGCTTATTATTATTCTCGTGAGGAGATAAATATAATCTTATAATCGGAGGAGTGCGATCACGGGATTATGGTGGCATATTCTCGTGATTGATTTATCGAATGTAATTATTCTATAATTATTTTTGATTTATCGGAGCCGCGATTATTAGTCGATGGTCACGACGTGCGCTCCTAATATAAAGATAAGCTATTCTCGGACGTCGAATCACGATAATATTAATTTAGTTCTTGTTGACTTTATTAAAGCGATATGTGAATTAATTGTTTAGTAATTTATTAAATTAGTTGAAATTTAAATAATTAAATATGTGGAAAAGACATTTTCCATAATTCTTGCTAATTATTGTGTGATGGCAAAATTAATATTGATTAGGTCAATATTTGATAATTCGCCCCCTCTTATTTTATGGAACAAGAAATTATTTTCTTGTGTATTAATAAGACGTGTGCATAAAATATTTATTGGATAAATATTTTAAAAAAGAAATAAAGATAAATTTTATTCTAGATTTGTTTAGAATATTATGGAATTATCTTTTATTTATTGGATTTATTTTATTAGCAAAATAAAATCCTTGGAAGCTAAGTTTCTTACTCTCCTATATAAAGAGAGTAGCTCCTGCCTTAACACACATGATATTTTCGACTTCTCCTCTTAGAGAGAAGAAGTGATAAAATTCGGCCAAGGGGTATAAGGGAAGAATCTTGGAGGTTTTTCGGGTAGCATATCGGAAGGGTTCGAAGTCGGGAATTCCTTCCACCGGGAGTTGCTTGGATCACGCGTCACGGAAGATCGTGGTGCACTTCACATCTTCTTGCATCCTTTTCTTTGCGGTTCTCCAACTTGAATTTTGAGATTCAAGAGGTATGTTCTACAACACCCTTGTAGATATAGATCTAGTTTATTTTATTTACGTGCAATTTATAGATCTAGATCCTTAGAACCGCCTCATTGCGGATGATATTACTAACACTTTGTGTACATGCAATATATGAGTCCTAGAAAAGTGCAAAGCAATGCATGAATGTCTGTAAACAGAGTTGTAATGCATGAGATATAAAATGCATTTGTGTGTTAATGCATGTGCATGAAATTTGTGTTAAGCCTAGTAATAAATTTGTGATGCATACAAATAAGCTGTTGTGCCTAGTAATAAATTTGTATGTGCATGACTCAGATCTCAACACTGCTTGAAGATCTACCACGGAGTATGGAAGTATCCACAAAAGAATCTAACTTCCGAAAATCACAAGCTTCAAGAGCCACATGTTCATCCGGATCCTTGTTTACTTGTAACATGTATTCAGTATCATTCCTCAAATGTGGCTGCAGAGTGGAATAAAAATAAAAATAAGCAAATAAAGGTAACATATGCATATAATAAACAAAGCATAAGTAAGTAAACGCAAGCAAAAAACAAGCATGGTATATCTTAAACGACTCGCAATGAGTAATAGCAGAGAGTGTATATGATACAAATGTAGGCAAACGGGGGACACTTAAGTGCACTACAAATATTTCAAGTCACAAATTGCAGGTTCAGATAACTCGGCACAACATGTACAAAACAAGATGACAAACTTAACAAGATGCACACAGATCAAAGCAGATCCATGACTTGACATGAACAAAGAGGCAGGCAATCTGTTGAAGACAAAATGTGTTTAAGAACAAACCTGCTCATAAGAGATTCTTTCTGAATGGGATGATACTGATTCAGAGCTGTCCGTTTCGGGATTGGAACGTTTCTCCAATGGCTTCCTCTGCCATAGCCAGCTCCTCCAGTACATTTAAAGGACACCCTTCAAACACTTCACTTCATCTACAAAATATCAAAAAGCTTCTTGCTTTAGCCTTTAAGCATTCAACAAATATCCCAGATAAGAATCGATGTCCTTCGAAAAATGCACTCACCTTCATGTAAATTTCAATATCAGGATCTGTCTTAATGTTTGCTTCTTTCTCTCTTCTCAATAATTCTTAATGTTGAGAATATGCAGAAAACTCAACAAACCCTTCAAAATTTTCGAGAATACACAATAAGGTAAAAAGAAGCCACACTCAAAAGGAAAAAAGAAGCCAAAAAAACTTTAAAGGAAAGTTTTGTATTCAACAAAATTACATTACCTCTATTATGTTAACATAATTAAACAGACTGACAGGGGGAGTTAAGAAAGACAATTATTTGGAACAAAAAAAAGTAAAAATGATCCGAGAACAGAGCTTGAAAATGTGCTTTCTCCAACAGGGTGTTTAGCCAAGCGACCTGTTACCTGTCTAATGGCCTCAAATATAGTTGATGCTCCAGCCCCTTGGTCTGAATCTGAGCCAATCGTAGAAAGTGAAGAAAATAAATAGAAGGGAAGAGGAAAGAAATTAAGAAGGAAACATACAGCATGGCATCATAAAGAGTTTATCAACACCAATGAAAACAACTAAAACAACAACAATCAAGCATTTGAACAAAAAACTACAATAATGAAGATAATAACGTGAATAAAAATGAGGTTACACACCAGGTTGTTGTTGCAGAGTTCGAGATCCAAACATTTGACCTCCACAACTTGATAGAGCGGATTTATAGATCGATCAGTTCGCAGCTAAACTCAAATCTTGAATCCTCTTCAATTCGAGCCACAGAGGAATAGGACCGTAGCTGCGGTTGATCTGCCATCGGAACAACGCCAAAGCGGTGTAGATGAAGATGCAGGGAGATCCACGATCGGATTTAATCAGAGTAGAAAACAAAAAGGGCAAAAAAAAATCCCAAAAATGCTGAGATCTCGAAAATCAACAACTGCGAAGGGCGAAAATAGTGTATCTAAGGATGCTTACAAAGAATGGAAGCTTCGAACACAAAAAGGACATGAAACGGTGAAGGAGAAACGCTAGAGACGAACGATTTCTTCAATGGCGACTAGGGTTTCACGAAGTTTCCTGAGAGAATCTCAGAGAGAAAGTGTTTTTTTTATATGGGATAATGAGTAAAGAAGGGTGTTTTGGAAAAAAAATTTGGAAAAAAGGGTGTTTTGGATTTTAGTGAAGCCAACCGCGATTTTCTCCCATTTCTTTTCATGAATGTGCACGATCTTAGGGCGCCAAATCCCTAAGGGTGCAAGCCAAATAGGGTTTTAGTTTGGTTCAAAAACACCTAAAACGGAAGAAAAAATTTAATTTTGGGAGAAACTAGTTTTTCCCAAGTTTTTGTCAAACAGCCGTTTTTCCCAAATGCCCCTTTTATATTTAAGGAAAAGTGTTATCTGCTGCTGCTTCGATTTTTCCCCCAAAAAAATGGAAAATTAGGGATAAGGACACAATCTGGAATATTTTTAAGAACGGAGATGACAACTACATATTTTATAGGAGAAGGACAATCTTGCATAATTTTATAAGCGAGAAGAACAAACAGTGAATCCCGAAAATCGGTGAATCTCGCCAGTGAATCCGAAATCATGAATTTGTGATGAATTTCGACGAGTGAATCCGAAAATTAGTGAATTTCGACAATGAATTTTGAAAATTAGTGAATTCGGACAAATGAATTTCGGCAATTAATTTAAGCAGTGAATTTCGAACACAAGTGAATTTCGACAATGAATAAATAGTTTTGTATTTTACGCAAAAGTTTCAAAAGATCGTCTTCTACTCAATTGATGAAATATTTTTGTCCTTCTCCCTCATTCCCCCTAAAAAAAAATACTTCGATTTTTGTTTTTGTTTTTTGACGTTTTATATTGTCATAAGTAAACATGCTTTTTGTGAAAAACACGGGGTCACACAAAAATATCCAGGTTATATGTTAAGTAATGACATTTTTAACGGTGGATAGTGAAAATCCACCGGTAAAAAAAAAGATTTTTGTTGTGGAGTTTTTTAATCCACCGCTAAATGAATTCTTCAATGAATCTCCTACATGTTTTATTGGCGGAGTCACAAAAACCGCCGATAAATCATACCACTAGCGGCGGTATGTAAATTCCACCGCCAAAATCCACCGCTAAAAGATAAGTTTTTGTAGTGGGCAAATCGCTTTAGATTTATATCTTTGTCCATACCCCTAAATGAGATGATACAATCCTAATGCTGCTTTGGTATTGTTGTTTTAAACTGTTGACCTGATTGAACAGGCAATTGGTAAGCATATTGAGCGTTTGATTGGACCTATATGCTTCTTAAATAAGTCATCTCATATCAATATTGTGATTACTACTTGGTATCAAATCCTGCTCCCAAGGTTTGTCATGATCATGCTTGAGCATTTTAACATGAAATATATAAAATTTTGGTATTTTTTGAATTTTTTAGAGTAGATCCTAAGTTTTTGTATGCTTATAAATGATTGTTAATAATTATTTCATATTTTATTGTGTTGTATATGAATTGTTCATCCTCTTATAAGGTATGTTTATATTTTATTGTTATTTAATCGAAATTTTCAATGAAAACAACAACAATAATAATAATAATAATAATAATAATAATAATAATATTATTATTATATGACTTCTTGTGACAAAGCCTTTGTCAATATTAACCATTAATATAAAAAAGTGTTTATATCCTTTGGTGACAACAACACTGAATTAGTGATAAAATGTTCATTATTTTGTGACAAAAATTTTGTTGCGTTAAAAACCTTTTGGTGAGAAACCTGGAGGGTTGTCATGAAAAGCTTTGGTGACAAAAATATGAGATTTGTCGCGAATGAACTTCTTTAGGGACTAATACTCTAATTGTCACAATAGACACCTTTAGCGTCCACTGCTTACACAACAAACGCCGTGACAAAAACTTTTGTCACGAAAACTTTTCTTGACGAAAATCAACACTTTTCGCGACGAAATTTTTTGTCACGAAAATGTCTTTTTTGTAGTGAGTCTGAACCTTGTATAGGTTGTTTCAGACAAGCATTGTAATAGAATAGGAACTAGGCGAACAGCTGAATCACAACAAGAAAACTAAGTCACAACAAGAAAACTGAGTATGCACATGAAGAACTGAGGGTTCAAAATCAGTTATGCAATAACTGAAGAAGATAAGTTCGCTGAGGGACATAGACTAAGTTGGCTGATCTATGAAGATTGAAGAAGCGAGGTCACGATCTCGATTCTGAAGATCAAGAACCGAGGTAGCAAACTCGGTTAGAAGGCCGATTAAGTCGTGACTATAAGTCGAGATTCGTGCAAGTCTGTGGTGACACGAAACTTAACTATAGATCATGTAAAATCGAATAATCCTAAGGACAAAGATTATCGATTACCAAGAAAAGAAGAGAGTACTCTGACTTAGTCAATTAAAGTCAGATGTTAAGTATACAAAGTACTCGGTTTTGAAGTAGAGTAGAAAAGCGAGTTAAGGCCTTGTTAAACTTGAATTAACAATACGACAAAGATCGTACACGTGAGCGTTGGCTAAACAACAAATGTAACGGCTACAAGAGCTAGTGACCGTTACATCACCCTATAAATACATAAGAGAATCACTTGAAGAAAGAGGAGAGAGAAGGATCGGAAAAGAGCTTTACAAGCACATATCCAAAGATCCAGATCCAGAAAATCAGCTAATAAATATCTAGAAAATGGGGAAGCCAACGGAATTGCCTTGAAGATTTCAAAGAAAGATCCAGTAACCCATTAAGGGGGAAAGAAGGCATCTTGGAGCTACAAAGCCGAGATCGAGAAGAATCAGATGACTCACCGAATTAATCTCTTGATTAATTTAAACCTAACACTTGTGGAAAAGGGTTGGGTGTGCATAGTTTGAAGAAAGCAATTCCACCTTTCTTCATACGGTTGCAACAGTTGCCCACAATTTGTTAGTGCGATTTTATGGTGTGTTTGTGTTTGTGGTGAGCTGGTGAAGGAGCAATTCCACCTCCGAAAGATCAGTGTGCAGAATGAAGGGAGAAATCCTACCTTTCTTCATTATGTGTAGACAGTGAAACTAAGGTGTCGTGAAGGACTGTCATAGTGCTAGGATTTTGTAACGGTTATCTCAAATTCTAGTGATACCTCCTACACCACAGGAGAAGGGGAGACATACGGGATTACACCACCCGGAACTTCCATAAACAAATCTTGTGTTGATTTACTTTATACTTTCATATTCTTGCTGTGATTGATTTAATTCTTGTTATCTTCACACTCAGCAAACTTCAAACACTGAGTCAGCATAAAACTGATACATAGGAGATTTAGATCTTTATTAACACATCTATCGCACTAAAGGCTGGCGTCCATGCAGCGTCCAGAATCGTATTTTACATTCAGAGAGTTCAGACGGAGGATGGACGAGCGTTTACTCGGCGTCCAGGCATTACGGACGGGCGCCCACAAGACCAGGCAGCGTTCAAGGCCGACTTAGTCATAACCGACTTAAAACTCTATATATAGCAAAGCTGACCTCTCAACCCTAATTGATACCACATGGTGAGATCGCAAATTCACCAAAAAGCTGCGGCGAGAGAACCCTAATTTCACAGAGATGCAAATCTCCCAACCAACAATCATCTTCAACATGATTGTTGGCTAAATCTATGCATGCAATGAGTCGACGGAGGAAGCCCATCATCAACACAACCAACTAGAGTTCGATGCTTTGTGTTAGTGAGTTTAATTTATAGTTTTTCATCACTTTGGATCTTTGTTTTGTATTGATCATGTTTTGTTGGAATTAACGATTTGATGAAACGATTTATCTATATCTATATGCTTGGATCTATGTATGAAAATATATTGGTTTAAGTTTTATTTCGTTCAAGTGATGCAATTATTCGTGTTTTAAGAGATTATGCATGATTAGTTGAGTAAGAGTTTGGAAACAACCTCGTGATTTCGGGTTGATTGTATGTTTAGTTTATTTGAAAAGATAAACGAAACCCTAGAATTTGATTGAAGATATTTAATTGGATTCGTGAATAAATCACCACTAAAAACTACATCTTAGATCACCATCTAGTTGGGGTTGTTGGTTGATGGGTGGATTCGTTGCCTCATTTGTGTTTTCCTTTATTGTTTATTAATCGAATCATTAGTTTAATCTTTAGTTTAAGTGCTAGTTGATAAACCCTAGTTTCTGCTTGTTTTTACGCAATTTTCTGCTCCGCCAGTAGTTGGACCTTTCGTCATAATAGCGAGCGCCCGTTCGTTAGATTCCGTTTTCAGACGTTCGTTCACCAAAGTGAACGCTCGTCTGGTTTTCTGTTTTTAATTCTTAGGTTTAGGTTTTAGTTAGTTTCAACTTTCGTTTAGATAGATAATCGTGACATAATCGTTAGAATAATTGTTATTTGAATCCGATAAACATTCCACTCCCTTAGGACGACCCGTAAACATCCTATACTACGATCCTTATACTTGGGGTGTTTCGGTTTATACTTGGGGTGTTTCGGTTCAACCAACAACCCCCAACTAGATGGTGATCTAAGATGTAGTTTTTAGTAGTGATTTATTCACGAATCCAATTAAATATCTTCAATCAAATTCTAGGGTTTCGTTTATCTTTTCAAATAAACTAAACATACAATCAACCCGAAATCACGAGGTTGTTTCCAAACTCTTACTCAACTAATCATGCATAATCTCTTAAAACACGAATAATTGCATCACTTGAAGCGAAATAAAACTTAAACCAATATATTTTCATACATAGATCCAAGCATATAGATATAGATAAATCGTTTCATCAAATCGTTAATTCCAACAAAACATGATCAATACAAAACAAACATCCAAAGTGATGAAAAACTATAAATTAAACTCACTAACACAAAGCATCGAACTCTCTAGTTGGTTGTGTTGATGATGGGCTTCCTCCGTCGACTCACTGCAAGGTATTTAGCCAACAATCATGTTGAAGATGATTGTTGGTTGGGAGATTTGCATCTCTGTGAAATTAGGGTTCTCTCGCCATGACTTTTTGGTGAATTTGCGATCTCAATTATGTGGTATCAATTAGGGTTGAGAAAGCCGCTATATATAGAGTTTTAAGTCGGTTATGACTAAGTCGGCCTTGAACGCTGTGCTGGTCTTGTGGGCGCCCGTCCGAATGCCTGGGCGCTGAGTAAACGCCGTCCATCCTCCGTCTCGAACTCTCGAATGTAAAATACGATTCGGGCCGACGCTGCATGGGCCTTGATTCACTACGGGCCTTTCGTTCAAGATCGGTGACGCCCGTTCGAGCTCGCGAGGATCGGATCTCTTCATCTTTATCCAATTTCTTCAAGCCAATTCCAACTCTATCTCTTATAATTCGACTTGAGCTTCATTTATCCTCATTATATGCACGAAAATCAACACCTACATGATAAATAAACAATGCAAAAATGTAATAAAATCCAAATAATAATAATTCCATTAAATCAACACTTAAAATCATCAATTTTGCATACAACCCTCTTAAAATCATCTTTATTAAATAATTACACTTAAACCCTTAATTCTCATGTAAATTATGCAAATGTGGGAAAAATAATAATGAAATACACCCTTAATAATCATATAAATATGGCCTTAACAACTCCCCACACTTAGCTTTTTGTACGTCCTCGGACAAAACAATCAAAACTATAGCTCAACTTTATAAATAATCCACATAGATCTCTAACTCACGAACGAAAGATACAACAATTATAGCAAATAATACCAACACAGGAGATAGATTCGGTGTATGTGTGACAAGCCGTTCTCAATCTAACAAGCCTTTCAAAGAAATATCCTCTCGTAAATTCCAATGACTATCACGAGTACAGATAAATAATAGCTCCACTCAAAGCCTTCCCACGCACTCGGTAGGATAATCCTACTGACATATCATGCGGTTTATACTGGGTATAAGATCCATGATAACAAAGACTTCGCTTTATTCTTATTCAACATTTTTCAAAATTTTCAAATTTGACGCATATCAGAATGAGCTCTTACCCATCATAGTAGAATAGGATGTTTCGTGATAACACCCTACCTTACTCAAATCATAAGGTAGCTTCACCTGACTGTCGTGAGCTATTGGTCATCATAGTGGAATAGGACATTCGAGGTATACCCTACCGCACTCAAATCATAAACCAGCTTCCGACAAACGTATTTATTAATAATTGCTCACTCACTTGATTTATTCACTTTTCAAAGTCATAAGTTACATCTCACCTATCACATTCAAGCGTTATGATATTCACAAGACACGGTCTAACTTAGGTGTAACTATACTGACCTTCCTAAGATAAATCATAAAAATAATGAAAGGATATAATTCAAAAGTCATGCTTCAAAATCAAAGGCTCTCGTGAACGTGAAAACGAATACTATCTCCATAAAAGTAAAACATGCTATAATTATCTCACTAAGTCACATACTATCATCGTTAGAAAACTACAACTAGCAAGCATCTAGTTCCAAGTATATGCTCGAGACTCACAAAAATTTTAAATTCGCTTAAAAAATTTAACATAAATTTAACATTCACTCATATTTCAAAGGATATAGCATAAAAACATACCCAAAACACCCCCCACACTTAAATCACATTATGTCCTCGAGAATGTGCCAATATAAAAGAAAAGAAAACTTATTTGGTTTCAACGGTGGTTGTCGGATGAAAGTTGGCGGAGGTCAGCCGGAGCATGAATATACCGCGACAACTCGAATAGACAACACTTTGGACATAAAAGCTCGTGAACACTGCTCAAAAGTATACGCAACACTCGACATACCATATAATCTCGGGTACACGGGGTATATGAGCAACACATAACACAAAACACTTACAATGAACGTAAGAGGAATAACCATCAACACAAAATCAACTAAAGTGTTATTTCTAAAACAATAAAACAAAACAAGAAAAGAAAACAAACAAAGAAAACTAGGTTGCCTCCCAGAGCGCTCTTTTAATGTCAATAGCTTGACACAAAGTTCAAAAGATCAACCCGGATCGGGCCACTTTGGTTTGACTACCGCCACCTCGATGATCGAATCGAAGTATTGGGGCGGAAATGATTTTCACCACAACAACAAGTCAAGTGCGCAATAAGTTCATTAAACTTCTCTCCAAACTACTGCGACTCTCTTCTTCTTGTTCTTGCGCACGATAGGCATAGACATAGTGGTATGATCAGAAGTGTCAGCAGAAGATACCTTACGGGTGGATATAGGAACGTCATCATCATCTGACTCAAAGAAATAAGATGGAATCTCTTCACAAATCAGGACATCTGTACTCTCATCTCTTCTTTGGAAATAAAGAATCTCAGGCTTTTCCTTTGGTTGGCCAAAATATTTCTTAAGTCGATGGCCATTCACTTTAAAAGCTTGATTACCATACCCGTTCAAAGTAATTACTCCACTTGGATTAACCTCGAGAATCTCAAAGGGACCAGACCACCTAGACTTGAGTTTACCCGGAAACAGGTGAAGTCTAGTATTATAGAGTAAAGCCATTTCACCAACTTTGAATTCTCGGTCCTTGATCTTAGCGTCATGGAGTATCTTAGTTCTCTCCTTGCTGAGCTTAGCATTCTCGTATGCACGGAGTCTGAATTCGTCGAGCTCGTTCAATTGTAACAACCTTTTCTCCCCACAGAGTTGGCTATCGAAATTTAAGAATTTAATTGCCCAGAAAGCTCTGTGTTCAAGTTCGACAGGTAAATGACAAGCTTTGCCATAGACCATTTGGAAGGGTGACGTGCCCATCGGGTCTTGAATGCAAGACGATAAGCCCACACGCGCGTCATCCAACCGGACTCCAATTAGATCGATTATTGTTCACGGTTTTCTCCAAAATTCTTTTCAAGCTCGGTTGCTTACCTCGACCGCCACTAGTTTGAGGATGATATGGTGTACCAATCTTATGTTTGACACCATACTTCTCAAGGATCTTGTCAAGCGGCGCATTGCAAAAGTGAGTACCTTCATCACTAATGAGTGCTCTCGGACAGCCGAATCTAGTAAAGATATTCTTTTGCAAGAATTTCTTTACGACTTTATGATCATTAGTTTGGGTAGCTATGGCTTCAACCCACTTGGAAACATAATCTACACAGACGAGGATATATTTATTACCGCACGAAGATGGAAAGGGTCCCATAAAATCTATGCCCCAAACATCGAAAACTTCACATTCAAGAATGGGCTTAAGTGGCATTTCCATCCGACTACTCGCCTTCTCGTTCTCTCGGCACCTATCACAACCTTTACAAAAGGCTTCGCATCTTTAAACAGAGTCGGCCAAGAGAATCCAGCTTGAAGAATCTTTGCAACCGTCTTGGCGTTCCATAGTGACCTCCGGTAGGACCATTTATGGCATTGTTCTAAGATATCCCACCGATCATGCTCGGGGAACACACCTTGAAGCAACCCGTCTTTCTGGACTCTCGAACAAATAAGGATCTTCCCATACGAGATATTTAAGATCGAAAGAACTTTTCTTCTCGATACGTCATGTCCTCTAAATGACCACTCGCTAAATAGTTGGCGTAGTCGACATACCACGGCCTAACCGTTTCAAGCTTCATCAATTGCTCGGTCGGAAAATCAATGCCTATATCATTGTGATTCTCGCACCCTCATTTACTAAGCGAGATAAATGATCAGCCACAATATTCTCACTACCTTTCTTATCTTTAATCACAAGGTCAAACTCTTGTAGAATTAAAATCCATCGAAGTAACCTTGGTTTTGCATCCGCTTTATCCATAAGGTAGCGTAAAAGTGCATGATCTGTCCATACAATCACTTGAGACCGAGAAGATAGCTTCTAAACTTGTCAATGGCAAAGACGACGGCTAAGAATTCCTTCTCGATCGTAGTATAATTGCATTGAGCCGGGTTCAAGGTGCGGCTCGCATAATAAATGGGCTGAACCTTTTATCAACTCTTTGACCTAAAGCTGCGCTTTCACGGCATAATTAGAGGCATCGCACATCAACTCGAAAGGCTTGGTCGATCAGGTGCAACTAAAATAGGGGCAGCGATAAGCTTGTCCTTGAGACAATTGAAAGCTTCCTTACTTCGCGCATCGAACAAGAATTCTACATCTTCTTTCAAGAGATTTGATAAAGGCTTGGCAATCGTAGAAAAGTCTCTAATGAAACGCGGTAGAAGCCAACGTGTCCTAGAAAACCTCGTACCTCTTTCCTTTGTTTTTGGGTACGTCATCTTTTCAATGGCTTCAACCTTAGCCTTATCAACTTGAATACCGGCATTGGACACCTTATGTCCCAAAACGATTCCTTCGCCTACTAGAAAATGGCATTTTTCCCGGTTAAGCACCGATTTTTCTCAACACAAGCGTTGGAGTACCATATCTAGGTTCCTTAAGATTTCATCAAAGCTATCACCGTAGGATCGAGAAGTCATCCATGAAGACCTCCATGCATTGCTCCACAAGTCCATCAAAATGGCCAACATGCACCGTTGAAAAGTCGCGGGTGCATTGCATAGACCGAATGACATTCTACTTAAAAGCAAAAGTACCGGATGGACACGTAAACGCGTTGTCTTCTCTTGGTCATTGGGGTCGATGGCTATCTGGAAGTAAACGAGTATCCATCAAGGAAACAATAATACTTATGACCACTCGGTGCGTTCAATAAGTTTGGTCAATGAAGGGTAGGGAAAGTGGTCCTTGGCGGTAACCTCATTAAGTCTACGATAGTCCTTGGTGTTTCGGTTTTCACCATGTCTACCACTCATCGAATTTGTCTTTGAGGACACATGAGGTGGTATGATTTGTTACGAGGTTGATTCCAGCCACCTTGAGGCCTTTGGGAGTTACGAAGGCGGCCTTTGATAGTTCGAGTTGAAAGAAGTTGGATTTGAAGGGCCAGGTGGTAACTTGGCTTGATTGAAGTTTTGTCGTTGAAATCCCGAGTAGTTAGTTACGGTTGAAGTTTCGGAAGGGTTGGTTTTGATTATCCATTAGGTTTACCTCTCCGCCATCTCGATCCCTCGCTCGAGTTTCAAGATAATTTGAATCGTAAGGTCAGATCAAGATTGGCCAACCGCTTGCTTATCAATTCCATCCGAGCAACCAACGATTTGTGTATCGAGATTGCTTGCGGTACCTTCTTTCTTAACAATATTGGTCTTCTTAGGAGTCGACCACATATTGTTCTTGGCTATTGTCTCACCACACTCTATAGGCGGCCTCATCACCTCCCCTAAGAAGGATCCATGAGTGTGGAGTCAAGATAGTCTCTATTAGGTTGAGAGACTCCTACTGTAAAATAGTTCCAACAACTCATGTCTATCATATCCGTGATTGGGGCACTTCCTCATCAATGATTCAATCTTTCCCAAGCTTTGCCATGATTTCATCCTCCAATTGCTCAAACGTAGCTATTTCCCGTTTCATTTCCATAATCTTGCCTGGTGAAACCCACTTAAGAGCGAAGGCTCTTTTGACATCATTCCATGTATGGAGGAATGATGTGCTAATGACTTAAACCATCGACTCGCTTCACCTTTCAAAGCAAAAGGAAATAGCTTCAACTTTACGATCTCGTAATCAACACCAGGATAATGGCTCGCTTCACACGATTTGTGCGAATGTGGACAAGAAGTCGTGTGGATCTTCCTGAGCGATACCATGGAAAGAGCTATTCGAACTAGAGCAACTACTCCGTTCTTTAGATCAAAGTTCGCTCCTCCCATGTCGGGAGGACGAATAGGTCTATGTCCTCGAGAAAATCTTGGTTTAGATATGGAGTGTAGGGGTCTGGTTCGATTGATTAAAATTTGGTTTTGGCGGAATTGTTGAAGTTGTTGATTTATGCCACTCTTTGATTCTGTTGTTCCGCAGAGCTTGCATCCATTGAAGGAGTAAATTTAAGCGAGCTTGGGGATCGGGATTTGGAATTGGTGGATCTTGATCCGCCATTTTATCAAAAATCGTGAGAAGCCTTCTTCTAAGGATAGATCGTTCGGGCTCAGGATCAAAGATGAGAGGTCCTTCTTACTTCGTTTGCATAAACCGGAAGAAAGGAAAGAAAGAAATCAACCCTTTGGGGTTGATTAGAATAGGTTTAGAAAAGATTAGATGGTTTAGAGGAGAAAAGAAAAGAAGTGTCAATTGAAGAGAGTGAGCGGCGTTCGGTATAAGTGAACGCTGCGTCGAGAGGAGATTCTCGAAGTGGGCGCTCGTTGAGATCAACTGGCAAGGCGTTCGAGAAGACGATTGGGAGAAACGGGTGTTTAGAGGTGGGACGGCGTTTGGTAGTTGAGACGCTCGTCGATCGGCTTAAACGATGCGAAAAGAAGATTTTAGAGCAGACGGGCGTGCGAAAGGATGGACGCCCGTTTAAAAGCGAAAACTAAAGCAGTCTGAAAAGACTAGCAGGAAAGAAAATAAAAACCTAAAATAGTAATAATTAAGGCAATATATTTATACGATCTAAAATCTAAGGCAATCTAAGCTAAATCTAAGGCTTCGAAACTAATAAAAAAAAAAATCTAATGCGACCAATAACATAAAATAAATAAATAAAAACTAAAATAATTAAAATCAAATTTATAAAATCGAAAATCTAAACTATGATAAAGTGAAATAAAATAAAAATAAAAATAAAACGTAGCAATTAGATTATTACCTAAAAAAAATAGTACCGAAATAAAAATTGCACCTAGAAGAATCCGACAACCGTTACCGACTCCCCGGCAACGGCGCCAAAAACTTGTTCGGTAAAAACTAGTTTTAAATTTATAAACCGAAACACCCCAAGTATAAGGATCGTAGTATAGGATGTTTACGGGTCGTCCTAAGGGAGTGGAATGTTTATCGGATTCAAATAACAATTATTCTAACGATTATGTCACGATTATCTATCTAAACGAAAGTTGAAACTAACTAAAACCTAAACCTAAGAATTAAAAACAGAAAACCAGACGAGCGTTCACTTTGGTGAACGAACGTCTGAAAACGGAATCTAACGAACGGGCGTCTGCTATTGCGGACGAGCGTCCAACTACTGGCTGGAGCAGAAAATTGCGTAAAAAAAAGCGAGGAAACTAGGGTTTATCAACTAGCACTTAAACTAAAGATTAAACTAATGATTCGATTAATAAACAATAAAGGAAAACACAGCGAGGCAACGAATCCACCCATCAACCAACAACCCCCAACTAGATGGTGATCTAAGATGTAGTTTTTAGTGGTGATTTATTCACGAATCCAATTAAATATCTTCAATCAAATTCTAGGGTTTCGTTTATCTTTTCAAATAAACTAAACATACAATCAACCCGAAATCACGAGGTTGTTTCCAAACTCTTACTCAACTAATCATGCATAATCTCTTAAAACACGAATAATTGCATCACTTGAACGAAATAAAACTTAAACCAATATATTTTCATACATAGATCCAAGCATATAGATATAGATAAATCGTTTCATCAAATCGTTAATTCCAACAAAACATGATCAATACAAAACAAAGACATCCAAAGTGATGAAAAACTATAAATTAAACTCACTAACACAAAGCATCGAACTCTCTAGTTGGTTGTGTTGATGATGGGCTTCCTCCGTCGACTCTTTTGCAAGGTATTTAGCCAACAATCATGTTGAAGATGATTGTTGGTTGGGAGATTTGCATCTCTGTGAAATTAGGGTTCTCTGGCCGCAGCTTTTTGGTGAATTTGCGATCTCAATTATGTGGTATCAATTAGGGTTGAGAGGCTGCTGCTATATATAGAGTTTTAAGTCGGTTATGACTAAGTCGGCCTTGAACGCTCGTCTGGTCTTGTGGACGCCCGTCCGAATGCTCGACGCTGAGTAAACGCTTCGTCCATCCTCCGTCTGAACTCTCTCGAATGTAAAATACGATTCGACGGCCTTTGCATGGACGCCTTGATTCACTACGGACGCTTCGTTCAAGATCGATGAGACGCCCGTTCGAACTGCTGAGGATCGGATCTCTTCATCTTTATCCAATTTCTTCAAGCCAATTCCAACTCTATCTCTTATAATTCGACTTGAGCTTCATTTATCCTCATTATATGCACGAAAATCAACACCTACATGATAAATAAACAATGCAAAAATGTAATAAAATCCAAATAATAATAATTCCATTAAATCAACACTTAAAATCATCAATTTTGCATACAACCCTCTTAAAATCATCTTTATTAAATAATTACACTTAAACCCTTAATTCTCATGTAAATTATGCAAATGTGGGAAAAATAATAATGAAATACACCCTTAATAATCATATAAATATGGCCTTAACAGCTAGTTTTATCCGCTGCCAGTTAACAAGACTAAATATAAGTCAGTATTGACTTATACTCAGTTGAGTTAGTGAACTCCGCACAAGTTAAAGGGCGAGAACAAAAGCGAAAGTGAGCATCGGTTTTGAGTTTGGCAAAAACTCAGTTCCTGGGGCTTTTTCAGTTTTGGGAAAGTTTTTGGTGACAAGTTCCTTGAAAGGCTAACACAAGTTCTTGGGGCTTTTTCAGTTTTGGGAAAGTTTTTGGTGACAAGTTTATTCACCCCCCCCCCCCTCTAAACTTGTGTTAGCCTTTCAAGGGACCAACAATGACATCGGTTGCACTCTTTTGAGGAATGGGAGCAGGTGGTGGAGGAGTTGCTTGGTAAGTACCCCCTTGTTGTTGATGTTGAGATTGTTGAGGATAGTATTGGGCTTGTTGGTTAGGCGCTTGATAAAATGAACTTTGATTTTGCCTATAAGCTTGGTTCGGCCTTGGTCAAAATACGGTTCCATTACGCCTTGATGGTTTTGATCCCAACCTTGATTATTATTTCTCCAAGAACCATCACTTTGTTGATCATAATTTCCATCTAGACTTTGCCCCAGATAATTCACCTCATAACATTGAGAATTATCCACAACCGGTTGCTCGTTTTGTTGGCCTTGTTTGGCGCTTTGAAATTGATTCGTATCCGGATTGTAGCCCAAGTGCCCCACACTCAGTTGCCCCATGGCATACATGTTCATCATTTTCTTGGCTAGATCGGTTGGACTATCTTGTGACGAAAAACTAGCTTGTCCTTGCATTGAGGATCGTGGATATAACATATTTTGAGATTTGTGTGTCATCCCACAACCCTTAGCCGAATGTTGGCCTCCACATATTTGGCAAATCCTTGCCTTTTCATTTTCTCTTTCAAGGTTCTCCAACCTTTGCTCCATCGTTTGCATCTTAGCTTGACATTGCTCATTTGATTCCACTTCCTTCACTTCAACCAATCCCGGCTTTTTACTCCTTGGCCCTTTTCTACTTGAAGACACATATTGCTTTGAGGTCTTGGCAATTTTCTCGATTTGATTCATAGCCACCTCCGGTACCATCCTCATAATATCCCCATTACACGAAGCATGTAAGGTCCCTTGGTGCACCGGCTCCAACCCTCGGAAAAATGCATGAACTACCTCAAAAGGTCGCAAGCCATGCCCCGGGCACTCTCTCAATAACGCTTTAAATCTATCCCAGGGCTCATACAATTCTTCTCCTTCATAGGCATTAAACAAGATAATAGCCTCTTTCATGTCCAATGTCTTTGATGGTGGGTAATACTTGAATAGAAATGTCATAACCACGTCCTCCCAAGTGTGCAAAGAATCATGAGCCAATGAGTCATACCATGTCTTGTCTTGTTCCTTCTAGGCGAAGGGAAATAGCATAAGTTTAAGCGCTTCTTCACCGACTCCATTTATCTTGGTAATGTGCACAATTTGTAGGAAATGATCAATGAACATATGAGGATTTTCCATGGCGGTCCCCTTGCATATAGCATTGTCTTCCAACAAATGTATGATATTTCTATTCAATTCCAAATTATTGGCGGCTACCGGTGGCATTCGAATTGGACTATGCCCCATGGTTGCCGTGGGAGCCACCACGAAGTCCCTACAAGTAAACCGCCTTGATTTTGCTCTTGCCGACCGTTAAACCAATTAGGCGTCGCGTTTGCACCTTGATTATGAGCTTGATTTTGTTTCATTGAAATTGATTCAACATCCATGCATTGAATGTTGCATAACGAGGGATCCATTTGATTCCCTTGGGCCTCATGTTGAACATTTTGTGGTATAGGCCCATTCGTATTCACAAAGTTATTTCCTTGTCCATTCCCACCTCCTTGCGCATTGTTGTTGACAAGAGGGGGGTTTTGATTGGGGACTCCATTATTGTCCCCAAATTTCCTTCAAAGCCTTGTTCACCATTTTGTGCCATACGGATCCTTTCCCAACTCACCCAAACTACTCTCTTCAAAGACCGAATTCGACTCATCTACTTGATGACCTCTTCTTCTTTGACTATTTCTACGCCTTGCGTAGGCCTCAATCCCGTCTATGTATGGCTCGAGTGGTGTTTGAGATCTCCGGGTCATGTACTACAAAAAGCAAACAACAAGAAAACAATAAAATAAAACCTAGGCCCAAGCCTTCAGTTCACTTGCAAGATATCACAAATAGCAGACTATTCCCCGGAAACAGCGCCATTTTGATTGAGGCTAAATTCACCCTTCAAAAACAATTTATAAAGACTCGAAACCGTGGGCAAACTAACTCTCTAACCGGCAGTGTACCGGGTCAATTGCTAGAATAGCTACAGGAGTACGAGGTCGAACCCAAGGGAAAAGTGTTTGTGAGTACCAAAGTGAACGTGTTACTTAGTCTAGGTGATCAATCTTTTTAAAGTGTTTGTTTACTACAAAGACACTAAAGTGATTTATACTAACAAGTCTAAAGATAGAAAAGAAAGAAAGAAGATTAAACTACTAAGTTTTAAAGATTGATTAAGGGATATAGCCGAACCATGATCAAAATAGCTAGTTTCAACCCCAAGGATAGACAAAACCGGGAGTGTGCATTATAACAAACGAACTCTCGCATTCAATTTCACGGGTGCAAACTCCTAATCCCGGTGATAAGGTCTGAACAACTCTCTCCTAACACCTTATGACATGTTAACTACCCTTCCCTAAAGAAGTTTCACTAACAAGACATGTTTTGCACTAGAGCCGCTTAAACGTTAAAACAAGTAACCTCACTTTGGGCACGGGCTTAACAACTAAGCCAAGTCTATGCCATGATCTTAGAACCCTTTTTCCCACATCCCTCTATCTGAACAACTCTCTAGAGTGATGTGTGTGATTTTGACCTAGGTGATCAATCTAGCCCAAATCTGTTATAACAAGTTCTAAGACATGAAACAAGCAAGATTAAACAATAAAAAGCACTACCCACTCCCAATTTCATCACCCAAAGGGTGATTTCACTAAATTTCATATGATTCGACTATGAAAAGGGATTAGCTACTCATTATACTAGTTAAAACATGAAAGAAACAGTAAATGAAAGACATAACAAGTAAAAGAAAGAAGAAATTTACCATTAATTTGTAGAAAATCGAGATTAGATCCAAAAAGTACAAAATAAAGAACTAATTAAAAGATGGTCTCTTAGTGTTTGGAATGGAAATCTGAGCTAAGAAATGGAAAGATTAAGCTAAAATAGTGTTGATTTAAGGTAAGAGAAAGTATTCTAAGCTATTACAAAATTCGAGCTAAGAAATGAGTAGAGTTTTGCTAAGAGAATAATTGATGTTCAAGAAATAGTCTAAGGGGGGTATTTATAGGTGGAGGAAAATCTGCAGAATTCGTCTTCAAACGCACATTTGAGCGGCTGAGACTGGCGTTTAACATCTTCAAACGCGCGTTTGGCTTAGTGCAAACGCGCGTTTCGCTTCATTTCTGGACAGGGTCTTGACTGTTCTTCATCTGGAACGCGTGTTTAGAAGGTTCAACCGCGTGTTTGGAGGACTTGGAACGCGCGTTTAAGGTGGTTTCAAACGCGCATTTGGGGGCTTGAACTCTGTATCATCTGATGGCTTCTGAAACGCACGTTTTGGGGGGTGGGGTTCAAACGCGCGTTTGAACCCCTGTTGCCCCAAAACTTCACTTTTCTTCATCTTTGATCCCTCCTCTTGCCTCGATCATGCCTTTTGCCACAAATCATCACCTTTCGGGTCCTCGAGACACCAATACCCTTCAATATCATAGTCAACCAAAAACATCCAAAAAATTCCGGAGGGTAAAAGTACTCGGGAATGGGGTTATTATCAATAAAAAAGGGGTAATAATCCATCAAAGTAACGGATTCACTCCCCGTGCCAGGAGCTCACGATAACACCCCGAAAACGGTCTAAATCACCTAAAAATGTGTTGAAAATGTGGTAAGTGGGGATAAACAATGCACCGGAGTCACGTAAAGTTGACTCCCATCAAATATCTTTATCTTATTACCATAAATTTAATTTTCCAAAATCAATTAACATCCAATATTAATATATGATAATATCATTAATTAAATTGCACAATCCAAATGTATCTTATACACTATGTCTTGCACCCCATGTGCCAAAATTGGAATCCGGAATATTCTTTAATTAATCAATATAATTAATATTTAGTATTTAATTTATTCGTAATAAATAAATACCGTCATATTAATTTAATCACTATAACACTTTATTGTCGAGATAAACTCTCATTATTTGGTTATCACTATAACCGCATTTTAATCTGGCTAGATGTTCTTTATGTGTGTGACCCAATAGGCTTCCGAATTTGTTGGCCGTAGACATAAAGTGAAAATTATGAAAATGCCCTTGATACCTAATGATCACGGGATAGCTTCTAGCAACACACCGTGACCCTCAATCTTCGGAAGAGTCAAAAGCAATGACTACTGTCTTTCATGTGAAACAGTTACCGTGTAATTAGAATCCTATCGATGTATAATATCCATACGATCGTATCTCGAGTGTCAGTATATCAACCATCGTATCTTATAATCTGGATATCATGCTCTCTCGGATTAACTCATTTACTCCCATTTTGCAAAGATTCACGAGATCTAGACATTCCTTATAAGAAGTCCATTTCGGACATTTACTCCTAATCATAGGATACGCGATTTCCGGACGAACAAACATGTATCCTACGCGATGCTTCAATATCACGCCCAAGCACTACCGCATGATCGCCTATGGTTGGGAAACCTCAATAGTGTCAAAGCATGACAATCCACACCGTGATGCCATGAAGACTCGGTCTCAGGATAATTACACAACCGCCACGCCACGCATCGCGACACTTAATGTAAGTGGGCGCCTAACGACGCATTCTCTAATACACGCCCACGCATAATCCAATCGTTTACACTTAATTAGACGAGATCTATCCCTATCTTCAATAATATAAGACGTCAAATACGTGCTAGTCTAATCATACCATCAAAGTCCCGCTTGACAAGACATACGACTAGAGACATTTAAGTATCAAACTTATTAAGGTGAATAGAGATCTCATCAACCACAATCAAGATCACGGTTTCTCTATCACGCTTTAATACTAAGGACATTACTATATATATATATATATATATATATATATATATATATATATATATATATTCAATAACATGAAGATAAACAAGATATATAATAACAAAAAGTGCTTTTATTAATCATAATAAAGTTATCACGTGAACTAAATAGATTGTATATGACCGCACTGGCGGATCCGGTCCAACCCGATTGGGTTTAGGACACCATTTCAACACTTGTGCCCCGAGGTCCAAGACTTTCTTTGGAGATGCTTATGTGGCTGCCTACCAATCGGGGAGAATCTTCTCAAACGGGCTCGGGGATGAAGTGTGTTTGGTGGTCGGGAACGGAAAACTATGCGCTTTGTTTTGTTTGATTGTGACTATGCTAAGGCATGGGGGCCTCCTCCTTTGGGAGTCGGTTGGTTCGGCAGTCGTCTGGGTTTCGGAAGTTCTTCGAGGGCCTGGTGGAGTGTCTATCTGCAGAACAGATGTCTGAGTTATGCATGACTCTATGGAAACTTTGGAAGGCGCGATGTAGTGCCGTCTTTGAGGGTAAGCCTATTCTATATTTGAGGGTAAGCCTATCTAAAGTATTTTGTGATCATTTTGGACCAACTTGTTTTGATGTTTATGCACATTATTGTAGCCTTTTAATTATGGGATGTTAAAACATAATAATTAGGTATTTTGTTGTTTCATTTTATTTATTTTTCGTTTTTTTTTATATTTATGATGTAATTATGGATAATAAACAAAACAACAAAATAAAATATAAAAAATATATGTAATTTGGGAAAAAAGTCCGGAAATTACGTGGGAAGTGGTACAGATTATTAGTCGGAAGTTTCACGGTTAATTTGTAGGAGAAGTCATCGGTAAAAGTATCGTAAAACATTGTCGGAATCTTAATAGGAAAATTGATGTAATATTAGTAGGAAATTTCGTAGGAATATTTAGTAGGAAATTTCGTCGGAAATTTAGTAGGCAATTTCGTCGGAAATGTCGTGGCAAAGTTCGTAGGAAAAGGTTCCGACGCCATGTTTTACGATGCAATCGCTTTTAGTCGGTATTTCGTCGAAACCGTGTTTTCCGACTAATTTCCGAACGAAATTTTGTGGTCGGAATCACGCGAATTTTTAGTAGTGTATGTTTCCCGTGTTGTCTCGACATCTTCTGCAGTAGCTCTTGAGTACAGGCAGGTGACGAGTGGTGCTGATGTTAAGCTGGAGGGGATCCCACACATGTTTGCTTGGGCTCCGCCGCCTTCAGGGACATGGAAGTGTAATACGGATGCTTCAGTGGCAGGTTCTGGCTCGGGTATCGGGCTGATTTTTAGAGATTCAGAGAGGACAATTGTGGCGGCCTTCTTTTTCCACTTAGACCTGGGTGATGCCCCGGAACTTTTGGAGATGCGTGCGATCTTATTTGCTCTCTCTGAGGCAGTTCGGCTTCGCTTCTCTTCTATGATCTTTGAGAGCGGCTGTCTATCTTGCATTTAGGCACTCTCACGTCTGTCGGAGGATCTGTCAGTTTTGGGCTGCCTTGCTCGTGATTGTCTCTCAGCTTCGACCTCTTTTGCTTCCTATCGCTTTACTTTTGTTCAACGTTCTGGTAATGTCCCGACGCACTTGTTTGCTATACACAGTGTCACGTCTGAGGAGTCTATTTCTTGGGGTACCCATCCCCTTTTGATGTAACCTCCGCCTCGCTTGCGGATTTGCCTTGATAAAATTTATTGGTTTTTCAAAAAAAAAGAAAATTAGTACATAAAAATTTGAAATTGCGTAGAAAATACACTAATTATTTATTTTAATTGAGGGTTAAGTGAACCAATTTGGTGTGAGTGCCGCCCCCTTTGACGCCAGACTCGATCTCCCAGCTATGAAGCCGGCATGATTTGTACTTTTATTATTGATATATTGTATGTGATTACACAACTCAGCCGTATTGATAATTAAATTAGCTTTTATGCTGTAACTAATTTATTATTATTCTATAAATTATACTGCTAATTAATCAAGCAATTGAATTTGCCAAACGGTCTTTTGAGTTCTAAATAATTATTTGCTGCAAGAGAAAAGAAGATATGGCGAAATTTGCTTGCTCCATTCTCTACTTTTTGTTTATGTTGTGTGGTTAGTATTTGAACAACCCTTTGCTATCTGCACCAATTTTTTTTATTTCCTAATAAAAAAAAGCGATGATGGGGCTGGAGGACAATTATGATAGGTAAAATATAAAATATTACAGACACTATTTATTTGTGTCATTCAGGACAAAAGTAGAGACAATTTAGGTGTATTATTGAGATTTAATCCAAATACATCAGATTTATGTCATGGGCGACAAATTGTGTTGTCCTGGACCACTATACCATTGTTTATATATTAAATTCCAAATCCAATCCACAAGGGTAGTTTTGTACTTTTGCCTATACTTTTATCCTGAATGACACAAATAGATAGTGTTATGTTTCACATTTTACCTATCATAATTGTCCTGCAGCCTCATCATCCCTTTTTTTATATCCCTAGTGTGTATTTATCATACTAGGAGTAACCTATTAAATTTGCTGTTTGGTTGTGCGGCTGGACGACCAAGGCTGTGAAACGACGTCGTTTTGCTATTATGTCCATCCAACAATTATTACCCTGGTCAACAATCTCCTACGCACTTCAGCCATGGTTTCTTCGGTATCTGTTGAGTGGCCATACGTCATCTGCCCACCACCGCCTCAGCCTCCTGCCAATTCCACCACCGCTTCGCCAAGGTCTTGTATAAATATGGGTTGTCAGTGGTCAAGCATTTCCTTTGCAATTGCGTTTCTGGTTTGCGGTGAGTTGTTCAGACCTAGCTTCTTCTTCTGTTACATTTCCTTCGCAGCTGGTTAATCATTGTATTTGGCTGTGGTTTTTGCAGTTGATGTGCTTCGTGTGCGCTCTGATATTGCAGTGACCGGGGGATTTTTTAGGTAATTTAGTTTATGCGCTATCCGTTTCCAGCTTCTGAGTCTCATTTTATGATGGTAATCTGGGTTCTGCATTTTTGCTTCCTTAGCGTCTGTGTGTCATTTCCTCTTATATGGGTTTATTGGTTTCTGCTTGTATGGAATTTAATTAGCTTGTATTTCATCGCGTTTTCCTCTCCTCAAGTTCTTTCACTGTTTTTATTTCATTCTGATTTGCTGTTGAGTGTTTGATTTTGGTATTTGTAGATGCATGCACCGTTCTGCAGTTTAGGATTTGTAGTCAATTTGGTTTTGTTCATGTATTTGTTTACATTCAAGGTTGTTTATATTGTTGTATTTACTTCCAAGAATGTAAGCTCACTTTTGACTATCTTATTTCATTCGGACTTGCTATTGAGTCTTTGCTTTTGGTATTTGTAGATGCATGCACTGTTGTGTAGTTTATCATTTGTAGGTAATTGGGTTTGGTTCATACATTTGTTCAGATTCAAGGTTGTTGCATTGTTGCGTTTAGTTCCGGTAATGTTTGTGTCTGACAGAAATATCTGTGTAGAATCTAGAAATATCTGCCATGTTTGATTTTTCCTCCATGCTAATGCCTGCAAGTATTCAATCAATGGTGTTCCGCAGCAGGTGTTGATAAATCCATCCCAGGTGTTTAGACTGCATTCTGGATTAGTCTCTAATGATGAATTAGCTTTTGGTTGTTCTATGTTATTCACTCCATGGTTTTTGTCATTGTGGATGCATGCTTTGCTTTTATGAGTTTCAGGGTTGTACGGTTGATTTCATGCTAACAAATGCTTGGTTTGTGGTGGCTAAAATAATTCTCTTTCCCTGCATGTCCCACTTGAATTTCTTGCACTTCAGTTTATAGTAAACTTTGTTAAATGTTTTGGTGGATATATTCAGTTTGTTAAATCATATATAACTTGTTTGCTATGTACCTATCGTCCTTTCACCATTCATTTATATTATGTTCTTGTAGTACAGAAAAGTACGACACTCGATTATAAATTTATAGAACCTTGAATACCTAGATACGGTTTCCCGCTTCCGAATGTATCTAGCTTGCTATGCACCTATGCCTCTTTTAGCTTTCATTGATTTTCTGTTATTGTACTCTAGAAAAGTTTGACAATCAATTATGAATTTATAGAGCCTTGAATGCTGGGATTGGGTTTTTCGGTTCCAAATGTATCTCCGCCGTTTTCTGCCTCTGCTGGATTTAAACTTTGTTCTATCTATTTGACTTCAGCTTTGAATATATGCAGTAGGAATACAGTTGTCCCACTTTAGAACACCACTAACTTAAATTTTTTTCCCCCCTTCTTTTCGCAGTTTGAGAAGAAGATCATATGGTTACTCTGCTTCTTACAAAAGGAAATTGCTTCAAGGTTAGTGTAGTTAGAGGTGCTACTGCAAACCTCAATAGTTAGGGGATCTATTGCAAACCCCGTAGTTACGAGATCTACAGAAAATCTCGATTGTCTTCAACTATTTAGGCTTTTACTGTATTGCTGTTGTGTGTTATGTACATAACACTTTGTCAGTGCTTTTGTTTTGCACCGTTATTTATTTACGCAATTCAGTTTGCCAGGACTTTTCCCGGTTTTAACATTAGTGGGGTAGGATATTGGCCTTTTCCCTTAGGCACTTAGCAATGTTAAATGTCAGATCCTTTGGTTGTTAGGCCTATGGAAGATAAAGATCGTGATGAAAGGAATGAGAGGCGCCGTAAAGCGTATGGTAATATGGATCCTGCTCAGAAAGCAGAAATCCTCAAACATCGGCGCCTACGTTATGCGTTGAGGAAAAGTGGCACTCGTGATTTACCCGGTTTGGGCGGCAAGCGAAGCATTGCTCGCAGTGATGCTGGCAGCTCGGCCAGTGCTGAATATAGCCTTTCTGGCCCCGTTGATGATCTGGCCCCTGGAGAACTAGAGAATAACCTCTTTGCTGGTCACTCTAAGCCTGACAACGTGCCGCCGTGTTTGCCTGTTTCTGAGTCTGCGGTGTGTCTGAATGCTGAGCCTGAGGATGTGGTTGCCCCTTGTTGTGAAATTGCCAGAGGCCCTGTACATGGCTCAAAAAACAGTCACCTACAGGTTATGCCTGATTTGCTACAGGGTTCTGACCCTAGCCATACGAATGAGAGTCGGCGGAAAGGTTACCGTGCTATGGATGCTACTAAGAAAGCAGAGATCCTGCAGAACGACGTCTGCGCTACGCCGCGAGAAAGATTAGGAATGAACATGTAGCCAGCTCGAGTGGTTATGGTTGTAGTATTACGACCGAGGCTGCCATCTCAGCCACCGGAGACTCTTTGCATGGTACCTAGGACCACAATGTCCATGCCGACGGACTTGCTTCATCCAATCTTGCTGATGAGGTAGCACCAGTGTTTGTGGGCTTGTGTACACCTCGCTCTGATGCTTTTTTATGCCGAGCTGCTCACATATACCACAGGGTTTACCCTTCGGGAAGAGCTAGGAGGGTCCCTGTGGATGGGGCAGGGATTTCTACGAGCCAGTGTGCAGAGTTGGACATCCCTTCAGGAGTCCTTCCGACCGTACCTGACTGTACTTACTGTGGAGCTAAACGTTTCTACCATGAGTCCGCAGCGTTTTGTTGCTCCGAAGGTGAGATAAGTATTGCTTCACCTCCTATGCCTGCCCCGCTAGCTCGCTTGTTTACAGCTGCAGATCCTGAGTGTGAGTCATTCAGGAAATATGGGCGATTTTTATAATAATAACCTTGCTTTCACTACTTTTATGCCAAGAAGGACTCCGAGTTGCTAAAGAATAAGCAGGGGGTTTATACCTTCAAGGTGAAAGGCAAAGTGCACCATTATCTAGCCTCATTCACCAGTGATATTGATAAGCCAAGTGGAGTCCAATTTTATTTCTATGATCCCCAAGTTGAAATTGATCAACGCCTAGATTCTTCGGCACGCTTCTCTCATGATGTGATGCTGACATTGATGCAAGTTCTTGCTAACAATCCATATGCTCGGTTCTTGCGAAACCTAAAGGATCTAGGATGTGTTGACAACTATAAGCTTTACCTTGTCATTAATCCTAAGTTAGACCAGCGTGTTTACAATGAGCCAACATGTGACGATGTGTCAGGTATTTTGGCTCTAGATGGGGATGACGGCTCTGCCCCCAATCTACATATTCAAATTTATACTAAGAGTGCTGCCCCCTACAGGATCTGCCACAATTATGGTTGCTATGATGCTTTACAGTACCCCCTTCTCTTTCCATGTGGGGAGGTTGGCTGGCATTATTGCATAGAGAAACTTCCTCCAAACATGAAGAAGCAACGCTACAGATGCCATGATCCATTGCTCCAAAGAGGCAATTTCCCCGTTGATGCAGAAGACCTTTTAACGCAAGAAAGGCAAGGTATTCCTCCGTGACTCAGATTTGAGGTGATTGATTGTATACACTTCCTTTTAACCTTCAATTCCTTTCTTCTCTGCCCAGTGTTCGAGCAAGGTATCCGAAAACGCAATACCATTTCATGCCGCCAATATTATTGCTATAAGCTGCAGATACGCGACACGGATGGTTCTATGCTGCTACATACAGAAAGATTATTGCAGCAGTTTATTGTGGACATGTTTGTAAAAATTGAAACCTCAAGACTGGATTATATTTACAAGCAACAACGGGAGATACGCACGGATTGTCTGCAGGGGTTGTTAGATAGTATTGCTTCTGGGAACACTTCAGGTACTGCCGTTGGTCGGAAAGTCGTTTTACCCCCATCATTTGTTGGCGGCCCACGCGACATGAAAAAATGTTACATGGATGCTATGTGTTTGGTACAAAATTTTGGGAAACCAGACTTCTTCCTCACAATGACCTGCAACCTTGCTTGGCCATAAATTACTAAGCACTTATTGCCGCATGAGTTAGCCCAAAATCGTCCTGATCTACTAGCCCGTGTCTTCAAGGCTAAACTTGAAATGCTTAAGAAAGAAATTCTGAAGGATCACATCCTTGGTTTGCCTGTTGCGTTCGTTTACTCCATTGAATTCCAGAAACGAGGGCTTCCACATGCGCATTTGCTGCTGATCATGGATAAAGATTCTAAGCCATTGAATCCGGAAGCTTATGACCGTTTCATTAGTGCTGAATTGCCGGATCCTTTGGTTAGTCCACGATTGCATGCTTTGGTTCTGAAACACATGGTCCATGGCCCATGTGGCGTTCTGAATCCTAAATGTCCATGTATGCGAGATAACATGTGCAAGAACAAATATCCCAAGGAATTCCTGCAGTATACTACGCACGGTTCCAACAGTTACCCACACTATAGGCGGCGTGACACAGGGATTTCTGCAAGGGTAAGAGGGCATGAGATTGGCAACCAATGGATTGTACCCTATAATCCTTATTTGTTGCAAAAATATGATTGCCATATCAATTTGGAAATTTGCTCTACCATTAAACTCGTGAAATACATATACAAGTATATATATAAAGGACCGGACAAAGTTATGCGTCTGGATATGGTGCAACAAAGCAGAAGATGAAATAAAAGAGTACCAACAAGGGAGATGGGTTGGTCCTCCTGAGGCTGCCTGGAGGATTTATGGTTTTGATCTGTTTGAAATGCAACCTGCTGTTGTCGCCCTACAATTGCACCTTCCCGGTAACTACCTCTTGTCCTTTTCACCTAACGAGGACTTGACAGTGTGGTTAATAACTAACTCTACGCCCGAACAATGCTCATGCAATTTCTCCATATGAACCGTGCATTTAACGAACGTGTCGCCCGCCTTAGTCTTCTATATAAAGATTTTCCAAAGTACTTAGTGTGGGATGCGTGCAAACGATCCGTGTGATCGCAAGAGAGGGAAAGTCATAGGTCGATCGTTTCACCATGCCCTGCGAAGGTGAAAGATACTACCTACGGTTACTATTGAATCACGCCACAGGGCCTAAATCATATCAAGATCTTTACACACCAATGGTTACTTACATTCCACATTTAGAGAAGTCGATTTAGCTAGAAATTTGCTCGCTCGGATAATGACCTTGACATGTGTCTTGATGAGGCCGTAATGCACCAAATGCCACAACAACTACGCCAACTATTTACAATCGCTCGGGCTCTTGCGCTCCATCCGACCAAGCAGTCGTGGGAAAAGTATGCCGAATCACTTTCTCGAGGATTATGCAAGGACACACTCGGCATTAAACTTATGAGCCTCAAATATGCATGAAAGCTCTCCACAACCTATCTCTTTATGGGACGACTAGTGGAAACAAATTTGTCCGACTATAATCTAGACTCCGAGGCAAACTTAGTTGCAAGACACAACACAGTTCTAAGGAAATAGAATATGAGATAAATATTCACGTGGATGATGATGATCTACTCAATGTTACTAGGTTTAATGAGCGTAAACGCCGTGCATATGACCTTATCATGGAAAAGGTGATGAACAATGAGCCGCGGCGCATTTTATCGACAACCCCGGAGGGACTGGTAAGACCTACCTTTACAAAGCTATATTGGCCACTCTAAGGTCTCGGCAATTATATTGCATTGGCTACCGCCACCGGTGTGGCAAATGGTGTGTTTTGCCGGGTGGAAGGATAGCACATTCACGCTTCAAATTGCCTCGTGATAATCAAGAACAAAAGGTCGCAAATGTTACTAAACAATCCGCAATGTACCACGCTGCTTAGACAAGCCAGAGTAATAATTTGGGATGAAGCTCGATGGCACACGGGAGTCCATCAAGCCTTTTCGTAAATGTTAAAGGACATTATCGATAATCGATAGACCATTTGGGAACAAAATAGTAGTATTCGGTGGTGATTTCGCATGTGTTTTACTGTTGTCACCAACGCGAGCAGCAGGAGCAACTTGACGCCAAAGATATTTAGCTCACCATTGTGGCCAAGCATTACTTAAATTGAGGTTGATCAAAATATGAGAGCTAGGTATGATCCTTATTTTATGGAATTTCTGATGCGAATTGGTAATGGTGAAGAAGTCGAGGATGAGGATGGAAATATCACTCTACCGGTTAATCTGGTCATACCATACCGTGACAAAGATGCATCATTGCAGCAACTCATTCACTTTGTGTACCCTAATCTAAACATGTTTGCCACCCAACATACATTGGCTATGTCTCGTGCTTTGCTGGCACCTACGAATGATTGTGTAGACGACATAAATGAGGCTATGCTACGCCACATGTCGGGGGAAAGTGCAACATATCTAAGTAACGATATCACCATCGACCCTCAACATAGAGGAGATTACGACGATTTCCTCAATTCTCTTCACCCGAGTAGTTTACCCCCACATGAGTTGATACTAAAACACAATTGCCCCGTTATGCTTCTAAGGAACATATGCCCTGTTCAAGGACTATGTAATGGCACAAGGTTGATCTGTAAAGAACTTCAACAGCATACCATTCTAGCTGAAATTGCAACTGGTCCATGCACCGGCAACATCACCTTGCTACACAGGATTCCTCTTGAATCCTCAAAAGAGGACAGATGTACAATACCCTTCAAACATTACCAGTTCCCAGTGCGTTTGTGTTTTGCAATGACCATTAACAAGGCCCAAGGACAAACCCTCGAATGAGCGGGCATCTATTTACGAGAACCTGTTTTCTCCCATGGACAGTTATACGTTGCCTTGTCGCGGGCCCAGAAATCTACCTCCGTTAGGTTGCTCATTGCGCCACCGACATTCGCGGAAACGAATCAGTCAACAAGAACGAAAAATGTTGTGTATCGTGAGATACACAACAGAGTACAAGAGTAAGGCTACTTTACATACAGAACCTAGAAACCAATTTTGTTTGTACATTAGAGGCACCATAGTCAACACATTAATGAATATCGCATTCGCACACATTAAAGGCTCTCATTATTATCGAGGTATTGGTATAAAATTAGTCAAGATCCTTTACTTCTCCTCGTCATCTCAGATACTTCATATCTATTTCAAAGATTGTTTATTACTTTACAAAGACTAACGATGAATGTTAAATGTCGTGGTAATGGCAAAACAAATGTACATCTCCAATGTGATGCATAAGCTAGATACTTGAAGGGTCAAATTTTTAGTGTCACAAAAAGCAATGTGTACACTAATGAGAAACAAACAAGACTACGTAAATCGTTGTTTATTGATGAGAAGGTATTCTCGCCAGATTAACCAATTCCTCGCATTATTTCCATCAAACGCCATATTAGCTTCCCATAAACTCTCATGAATCGTACATGTTTGGGATATGTGGTGATAGAGTTGAAGGTGTGATATGGGAGGCAACATTGATGTGCTGCTGGGACTCTCAAGCCCTTCTTGACATACATAGTTGGCGGAGCCAAGGTGCAGTCGCTAAACAAGGTTTCAAGAGCGCAACTCCGGGAATAACAACTCAGTGGGTACTCTCTCGCTCAACCTTCATACGGCTGGTGAAAGAAGAATCCGAAGAAATACCATACCCATCAATTCAATCACTCCCTTTCAGAGATATCCGGTTACTTGCAGATACAGGAGAACCAATAGGTATACCTGAAAACCAATTAGCCCATTTATATTTGATTCTGTTTGCATCTGCTTCACAAGGCCTAAATATAACCATCCGCACACGTTCTCACTTTTACTGATCTGGCAGATATACTCGCTGTGGTCATACATGTCAAAGAACCAAGGCTGGTGGAAGGAAGCGGCAAACTGATTCCAATCAGAGAGTGCACAGTGGTCACACAAGAGTAAGAAATCCACACATACTTTTGACATCACATTGTATGTTGGTCCGAGTCTAATAAGCATATATCCGTATCCCCCAAAACCCCAAATCCCCCAAAAAATTAGGTTGCACCCCCTGATGCTTACACTGTGGGGAGATTTCACGGACCAACAAGGTTCGGAGCTTTTCGCCCTAAAAAATGAATCGCCTGCTTGTTTTGTGCAAAGGACTAAGAGCCACATCCTTCTCGTGTATAACCCTAACTCTTACTACAATCCAACCTTCTTCTTCACCTCCTATGATACCTAACCAATCTTCTGATGTACCTATGCAGGCATTTCACTCTCAACTATCATCTTCTCCTTCAGATATTTGGACCCCAACATCCCCGAGGCAAAGAGCCTTTACGAGCCTCGGTAATGTTTATATGATTGTAACTCATTCCACAAAATAAGTGTAAAAACACATATTCACTTCAGGCAACTATGCCTTGTCTAAACATCACCCCACCCTCCCCACCCCCCAAAAAAACACATACACACAAACACACGTAAAATACACAAACATAACCCCTCCCTTACACTTGCAGGAAAGAGGAACACTTTTATGAAGTGTCACAAATCATGATCGAGCCCAAGACGCAACCATCTCGAAATGGCGCTTAATGTGTCCGAACCGATTCGCTTCACAAAGCTAGCCGACATAATTCCGCACACACCGCTAAGATTATAACCTCTTACACTTCAATTTCTCAACCCAAAAACATTAAACTTAGGTACGGCCACCACGTAGGTGTTACAACAGCTTTAATTAACTTTTCTTTTGATCAAGATTACTCAAGCTCACGTTAATTTTTTTTTTTAAAAAATTCTTAAAGATCGAATATTCAATTGTTGCTCATGTGTGCTTTTGTTTGTTTATTGCTTGGTTCTGCTTTTGTTTTCTTCTTTCTATGACAATGTTGATGTTCTTACTCCAAACACTTACACTAAATTAAACTTTTATTTAGACTCATGCACACTTTATTACAAGCTAAACTTTCAACTACAACCATACTCCCTAAACTCGGGTAAATATTACACTACACCCGTGATACACATCCAACTAAATAACTCTCCTTTACCATTGACTCTCCATTGCCATAGTAGACTTTAACCTTCTTCTTTATTTATTCCATTGCCCCGCTTCTCGATTGTCCCCTCGAATCAATACTCTCGCCTCCGTGTTCCCTTCACTCACCGTAGCTCCCTCGTGGTATCACTCGAGACACATCTGCTAGCACATACTTCTTCTCCCACATATGTGCAAGCCTCTCTTGCTCCTTGCCATAGATTCTCTGTTGTTTAACCTCTTCCCTTGATTTGCGCAAGTTTTTCCCAACCCTATCCCGTTCCCTAGCAATACTTTTGACTACAAGGTCTGGATATGAACCAACTTTGGGAACTTCTTCTAGCGTAATTGAGGAATCATTGTCCTTGGCCGGTATCGGGGGCGCATATGCTTCATATTCGTCCTCCACAACCTCAGAGAGCAATGTTGATACACATTCAAATTCCATATTTGGAACCCAAAACTAATCTGTCTCGCTATGTAACTTAAAAAGTAGTAGTTTTCATTTGGTGTAAATTTGAAAGTCCAGAATAAAGATTCTATTTATATTCTTTTTCCTACTTTTGGATAATCCATGCCAATAGTTTATCTACCCTATTTCTCTGCCTTCCTACATTTAATATTTCTACCATACATTTTCCCCACCCCAAGAAACAACCAAATTTATGCACTTAATTCCTCGCTGAATTCAATTAGTGTTGTGGTGTTCACTTTTCTAATACCAAAGTCTCGTGAAATTGATCTGCACTCATTAACTACACATCAACACCATTCAAGATGTTTTGTGTTATGTATTTGGTGTTTACCCTTTCTATATATTTAAGGCTCAGTTTAGATAACCTTAGCAAAAATTTCATCTACTTATTTTGTCTTCCAATGTACATTTATTTCTTCTGGAACAATAAATTCTCACCAGTCCCAACTTTATTTAACACTTTGCAATTATTTCATACTGGCTCCAAATGGCAATGTACCTCTCACTTAAATAACTGTCTCATATAAAAGAAAGAAAACTAGATTCACTACAGTTGGACACCATTTATTGTCCTAAATTTATTACAAATACCACTGTCTTTAAAATGCCACTATCCTTAGTTTATTCCTTCATATTAAAAGCAGGTGACCAACATGCACATAGTAGTGTGTCTAAATAAAGTAATATAATAATGTAGGTTAAGGGGTAAAATAGCATGTTTTTATCTGTTTTCATCAAATCTTCCGTTTCTCGGCACCACAGTATAATCGATTTTTCCATTGTCGATTTTAAAACTGAGAATCGACTATACGGTGGTCGATTATTATAGCCGCCAAGTGAAATTCGCCTCTTGTTGATTGTTTCAGCGTAGTGCCACGCTATGGTGCCAATAAATGTATCTATGAAAAACTAATATGATGACTATTAAAAAAATAGGCCATATTTAGCAAAGACCAAACCAATTCTAGCATAGTGGCACCATAGTTTCCATGAACCTCCACCGAATTTCTACCAATCGATTCTAGAGCCGAATATCGACTTTCCTATGTGGTGCCACTAAAGACGCACAAAAAAAAGTTGTCCTTTTTTTTTTTTTTTGGTGTATTTGGGATGTTATAGTTTATGATAAAGCACAAGAGAGACATGTGATCCGTATAGCCGAACCAGCTTAATGGAATAATGTTTGAGTGTTTTTTTGTGTGCTCGTGTTCTCTCGTTAGTATATTATAACACTACATCTCAGAATTCTCCTTTATGCAAGACCATTTTTACTCCTGCTTAGTTATTTCATGTAGTATGTTTTATCTGCTTTGCAATCATGGCCTAAAAGTCGCAAATTATAATTTGTTATTCTCAAACAACTTCATTATGGTTTGTTTATTACGCAGCCTCAAATCACCGTTATAATGCATATCACAAATATTCGCCAGTTGTCACATACACAACATGTCCCAAATGTAACCTGCACACAAAAGGCAATCATGTGAAAATTCGAGTGTAACACTCCGCTTCAAGAACACACCGCAAATCCACGGTATGCTACATTCCCTCAAATCATAAATATACACCTTAAAAGTACTTCCCTAACAGATCATGTTTTCCACCAACAATGCCTCCTAACAAAATGCTGTGTAATCGTGGAAGTAAGCGATGATTCCAAGACTATCTCCACCACTTTGTTTGATACAAGCGCCGACAAAGTTATCGTAATCAGACTAAAAGAAGTCCACAACATGGACAGCTGTGTAACAAGACACAACTTACCAAACTTTTCTACATATTTGAACCATCCACATTACCGCAAACCACCGACAACAACTTACGATTGTAGATGATAACAAACAAGACTAAACAAATCAACGACAGTCGAAAGATAAGAACTTTATTGCGCGCAGATAAGAGGTACCTTAAAAACTTCAAGGACAAGCTCCTCGGTACACATACCCAAGAGTGGGTTGAGGACACCAAACAAAGACATACCCTCACAATCGAAGGAGCTAGCAGCAGCAACATAGCGGACACAACAACCTCTACCTCAATCACAACCAAGGTCTCCATCCTAGCCGAGAACTCAGCCCCAACAAAGAAGTCAAGATGGAAACAATCGAGAAAATGCAAGAAAGAAATGAACCAAGCAACAATCGAACAATTTTATGAAAATGCATTTTGGGACATAAACTAGAAATCGATAGCCAAAGCATAGTAACGGCATTAGTTGTAACTATTTTGAATTAAACTCCGTGGACTTGTACTAACATTGTGCCCACCCCCTAAGCGTCACCAAGTGTGGATAAAACGTAAAATGTACCACACTGTTTTTTTGGGTTACGCCCACCTACTTAAATCAGAGCACTTGGTTTACCACTTGTGGTAACCATGGTTTTGTAAATTAATGTAAATAAGGTTGTGAAGGCAAGCTGCATTGTGATATGCCTTGCACATTTTGAAGTTGAATTCCACTCCTCTGTCTATCTTAAATATGGATGAATGACACTAAACAAAAATCAAATAATTTAAACTCAGTATATCATCAACTAACATAGAAAACGCCTGCTCTAACCGATGATTCAACTCAAAGAAACAATAACGGCGCAACGAGGGCCCAAAACGCATGGGCACGTTGTGCGCTACTAGTATATATATATATATATATATATATATATATATATATATATATATATGTTACATCACTATAGATTGTCATCTCCATTCCGAATAACAAATCTCCTTTCCTTCACCCCATCTCCTTTATAATTCTTTAAGTGTTGCCTATATATATATATATAGATATATGTTACATCACTATGGATTTTTATAATTTTTAAGTGTTAAATCCTTGTGAAATAATGCTAGAGAACCCATGTAAGCTATTATGTTCCATCGAAAATGTTTGGATGCACCGAATTTCGGGCCATGTGTTGTTTTCTTATTTACTACTCCGTCCAACAAAAAAATGTCCATTTTTTAAAAATAAATTGTCCCATAATAAATGTACATTTAGAAAATCAATACATCATTTAATATATTTTTTTCAAACATACCCCTATCATACTATTTAATGTTGTATACTCTTTTCATCTTCCAAAACATGCATTTACTATTCCTCTCACTCCGATTTGTTTGTGACTTATTCGATTTGTACATGTCTCAAAATAAGTCTCAAAACTCTAATTAGTCTCAAAGTTTTTGTTTTAGTTGCCTAATGACGTTCCAAAAAATCGTCTGGGTAACTCCTCCTTGATTATAACCTAAGAACGCTTCAAGAACATAAAAATGATGGGAAGGGGGTGAATTGGTTCGCTTTTAGATCGCACTTGATGATGATCAAACCGCCACGTACTCCAATTGGTGAAATTGGAATCAAGTCTCCGTAGTTCCTTAGGGAATGTTTATATAGGGGTGTAGGCCCTAGTGGTTTAAGGTATGTTGATGATTGACATCGATTGGCGATTCCCAAGGAAGAAAATTATGATTGAGTGGTCTCCATGATTATAGGAGATAATTATGGTATTCAAATATTAGCATTAAGTGATAAAGGTTCGAGTCTTAATTATTCAAGATTCTATGGTAATTATCTAGTTATTATGTGATGTATAAGGCTAAAGACAAATTCGATAGGATGCCGTGGGTCGACTCACAGGATCGAAGGCCACGAGCAAGCCCCATGGCCATAAGATCAAACAAGTCTAAGAACCTCGCCTGATCTCTGGGATCGCTGATGGCATTGCCAACTACTTGAGGTTGACTTCTCCCCGACCTGCTAAAGACCGGAGCGATCCGACCTCATGGAGTCGGTCAAACGGTAACCAGTAGCACCAAGGTGGATGGCTGATCCCCCCTGGGATCGGATCTGGGGAGTCAAAAGTAGGTTATTCCTCTGAGTCAAGTGTTGAGCCACCAAAGAGGTGCCAAGTGGACGAGTCCATTTTCCGGCAAAGATCATAGCTCCTCAAGATCCAAATGACCCCTAGTTGGTCGGCTCGGATCTATCAAGGTGGTGGATCGGTACAGGAGGTAGATTTTGAGATTTACTAAGGAATTTCCAGGTGGCAAAGCTAGTTATGACATAGTTGTAATTTTTCCGGGAAACGAGGCGTCGCTGCCCACTAACACTATCCGAGGCCGTTTTTTGAGGTAAAGGGGGTTATAAACCCGTCATATCAATCTTTTCGTAACCACGTTGAGTATTAAACCAGGAGATTTGTTGCCGGTTGCCATTCGTCATCTTCTATTCTTCAAACATGATACTGCAAGTAAGCATTCTTCCCTCTTTATTCTGATTTTGCACTTCGGTTTCTTTAAGTAAAATCTTGCTCTCCCGAAAAATCCTAGAATCGATTCTTCGTCACGGCCATAGCTGATAGCAGAGATGTGGGCTCAATTCTGAGACAAAAGGAGGTAGAGGAGATTTGTGAGAGATATGGGATTGACGAGGCTAGGTTTTCTCCCCAACTGCCGTCAGGGGATCACCAATCGGCTTTGGACCCGCCGGAGGGTTTTTGCTCCATCCACCGGAAGTATTTCGAGGTGGGGTTGCGATTGCCTTTCTGCCCTGCCCTTTTGGCGGTACTCCGGCACTACGGGCTGGGGATATCTCAGATAGCCCCCAATGGCATTAGGGCTGTCATTGGGTTTGCGATCTAGTGCAGATTGTTAAATATTAGATTTACAGTAGATAAATTTAGGTTTTTTTATCACAGGGTAGGACTAAGAGACCACCCCTTCCGGTATTATTTTGCTAGAAGGCAGGGAAAGTCCTTCAGTATCCCTATCCTTCCTCCTGGCCGGGATTCTTTTAAAAGATGGAAGGAGAGGTTTTTCTATGTGAGGAATGACGGTCATGACGAACTAAGTGTGTGGAATACGGCGGATATGGAGGGGGATGAACGCCCAGATATGCCAGAGTCCTGGGTTGAGAAGATTCGACGGTCGGGGTACTCCATCGAATGGCAAAATCGAACGACAACCGATCGGGCCGCCGGTTGGGGACGCGGCCCGGAGCCTTATGTGCGCTTTATCAAGGTGGAATGGAAGATCTGTAGGGTTTACTTATGTTGTACTTTATTTGCTAATATACTTATGTTTCTTGTTTGGCTAACCTCTCCATTGGTATATCTCGCAGTGGTCGATTTTGCCGATCCGATGGTCGGGCAAAGAAAGAAGTGGCGGGTGGTCGATCGCGCCGACCCTGTGGGTTCGAGAAATACCTATGGGGATTCGCCACCGACGTAAAAGCGGATGCCTTCGACTCGCCCCTCCTTCGAGGCTTACAGGCGGACACCGGGGAGGTTACTGAGAGAGGGGTTGGGCCCCAAGAAACCGACTTCGCCAAAGGCCGACCGCCAGAAGGTCGGTCTCGAAGAAGAGCAAGTCAAAGGCCCCGAGGAAGGTCGAGGGGTCCTTCGAGCACGAGAGGGTCAGCAGATGTCCGACGAGAGCAGCGATCCTTGGCTGCAAAACAGTGGAGCTGGTAAGTGTTGTTTAGTCCTTTCTTTCTAGTGGTTCAAGTATCGATGGTTCTGATGTTCCGTGTTTGTTCAGGGTGGCACGATCGGCCAGGAAGTTTTTAAGAGGTTGGGCAAAGCCTCAACCGACTTGGCTGCCCAATCGGACAAAATTGCCGAGCCGAGAAAGGCTAGGGATGAGCTTAGGCAACTATTCGCCCTAAGGACGCAGAGATAAAGACCTCGCACTCCAAGCCTGTGCTCGGGAGAAAGAGCCGATTGAGGAAAGGAAGGGAAGGAGCAAGAGGTCGGGACTCGCGACGAGAGTGGCCGATCTAGAGGCTAATGTCATGCTCGGTGCGCCAAGACGCTCAGGGTATAAGGCTTCGGGTGATTTCACCAAGCTCTCAAGGTGCCGTTGATTCCCATTCTCAACCATGGGTATACCTTGGGGTGGACGAGGCGAGGCTCCGTTTCTCAGATCGGCTCTAGAGATGCCCTTCCTAAGAAGGCCTACTATAAGCCAGGGATGGATGTAGCCTACATCGAACGTGTCAAGGACTTCCGAGCGGGGTGGACATAGTGGATAAGTATGTCCGCTACCTGGTTTAACGTCCGGATCGGCCCCTTCTGAATCTCAAAAGGGTCCTGCTCCTGACTCTTAGTTTATTTTTGCTATTGTGTGTTTTGTGTTTTTTTTTCCGGCTTATGTACTATACAGTTTATTGTAATGAAGAATTTATTTTGATTTTGTTTCTGTGAATAATTTTTGAATTGTGGGTATTTATGCGTGACTTTGATTTATTGTTATGGGTACGCTGCCCCCAATATGATATTCACTATTATATGGTGAATGGCATATTTTAATATTATTGGGTTATAAGGGAGAGTTTTAGTTCAGTCTCGCATTAGATTATGGAAGTTATTAAAGTGATAGGTATAGGTCCAAGAGCTTAACTTGGGACGATCGGACAACGGGATATAAGTTCAAGTGCCGATTTAGATCGCCACACCTTAACCAAATGTAAAAACACAAAGGCGTAGGTGGTATAGAGCTCGGAGAGCCGTTCTAGATCGACCGACAGCTAAAAGAAAGCGAGCCGATCTAGGGCTCGGAGAGCCGATCTAGATCGATCGCCTAAACTAGAAGAAAATTTATAAGGGCGAGCCGATCTAGAGCTCGGAGACCCGATCTAGATCGACCCCCAAAACTAAAAGAAAATATACAAAGGCGAGCCGATCCAGAGCTCAGAGAGCCGATCTAGATCGTTAGCCTAAACTAAAAGAAAATATATAAGGGCGAGCCGATATGGAGCTCGGAGAGCCGATCTAGATCGATCGCCTAAACTAAAAGGAAATATATTGTAGGCTTGAGCCGATCTAGATCTCGGAGAGCCGATCTAGATCGATCGCCTAAACTAAAAGAAAATATATAAGGGCGAGCCGATCTGGAGCTCGGAGAGCCGATCTAGATCGATCGCCTAGCTAAAAGAAAGTGTACAAGGGCGACAGACCAGAGTAGGCATTAAACTTAGCTGATTCGAGGTAAACTTACCTCCAATTAACCTGAAGTAGTCCGGACTACGCTAAATTGAGCCTATGGATTAATTGTTTATATGAAGTTTTTGAGGACGAGCGAGGCCAGGCTAGGGCTGGCTTCTCGTGGCGATCCGGGTTAGGTTAGACCGATCTTTCGCATGTATTTTAAAGACGAGTGGGGCCAAAGCAAGGTCGACTTTCGCTTAAAGGTGAGGCGAGCCGGGCAGATCGGATCGACTTCTCGCGAAAGCTTCATCAGCAAAGATAAGTGTTTGTGCGGTTCACAAAGTGTACAAAGCGGGAATCAAGAAATAGCCATATTGAGATCAGACAGAGATATGGGTAATCGAAAAATAAATTTCCAACATAGAGAAAATCTCAGCAAATGACAAAAAAGTACGAGAAAGAATTGAAATGCGTAAAGTAAAAATAGTTTGTAAATGAAACGATAACTAATAAAGACTCGCTGACAGATTAGGCAAAGGTGATTCCTTTGTTCTTAATGGTCGCCGTGATAGCAGCCTTCGGGAAACCTCCAAATCTCCTTTAACTTCGACCGACCCTCTACCGGTCGGGAACTTCAAACTGATGTAGGCCGGGAGATTATGGCTCGCAGTCAATTAGAGCGGCCTTCCCAAAATGATGTTGTATGTCGATGAAGATTTGACCACGACTTAACTCACCATGAGAGTCCTTTTTCGCTGAATCCTTGCCAAATGTCGTCGCGAGTCGGATCATTCCCAAAGTGGATGAATCGGGGACCGCAAACCGAACAAGTGGTGCCGACCCGCGTGAGATCCGATTTCTTGAGACCCATTGCTTGAAAGGTCGCAAAGTAAAGAACATTAATCGCGCTTACTGTGGTCCACACAAACTCTCTTAACCAAATTCTTGTTAACCACAGCTTCAATGACCAATCCTTCATTGTTGGGATCAAAGGAAGAGGGTCTTTCGCCCATAGCCTACTCTTGGAAGGGATTCGCTTCCCCGGTCAGTATGCCCATTGCCTTCTCAAAACTTGGATTGTTACTCTCTAAACTGTTTCCAAGGCCTCCCACAATGGTGTTGATAGTGTTGATGGGATGATTGTCCACTGGCTGACCTTTGTCGGGAGATGGCTCTCTTATTCTCTGGAGTTCGCCTTGTCGGCAGCGGTCACGTGTTAGGTGTATTGCTCGAAAGACAATTTGTGTAATTGTTTTTATGGCGTAATTTATCTTATATTATTACTTGCTTTGTGCTTGTAAGTAATACACCGCCGCAAACCCTAAGTATATCAAGATGTAAATCGCTTAACTCAAAGGTATGGCATGCACGTGAGGATTGAGTTAGTGGTGATATACTTAAATTGTTAGTCCGTGGTGAACTTAATAAGAGTTTAGTGGTCTCTTGATTAAAACACCAATAATGCGCCTAACACCTTAGGGTGTGATAGTCTTATCCGGACTGCCGGCAGAGGGTACCTACGTGGGGCATTTATATATGATGGCATTCATATAGGATCGACCGATTTAATCTGTATTTTCGATATAATTCCGTAATCGAGGAATCTTATTAAATCATTAGATGATCATATATGGATCAACCTTAATCCCGAGGTGATCACTGTGGTGCCGCTTGTCCCGGGTAGTGTTTGATGTGTTAGTTACGGTTCACTTAAATATGTGTTCCAAGCCACTTCTCATTGGCACTATCTCCGCATGAGTGAGTAGTTCGATCTTCACAGACATGGAATCCATTCCTTCCTCAAGGGAAGTAGAGAGACAAACCCCCTTATTTGTTAGCCCTAAGAAAGTGATCGATCCCGGAGTTCACATTTGACTAATTAGCTACTAGTCGATATGTGTACTAATTGATCATCGGGGTTGATGGTAAATAAGGATAAGATATTTCGAGTCGGGTTTACGGAGACCTCCCACCGTAATGGACAAATGGCTGAGGGTTAATCCGTATGTAGTGATTATATCAATGGACGCTTATTCACTCGCATGGGTTGAGTATAAGTATACATCTATAATCGGTAGAGTTGGGCCGGGTTTATGGTATGTAATCCCGGAATTAATAATTAATGTACTTATTCTCGCTCGATGAATAATTAATTATTGAGCTACTGGTTATAGGTCCATGTCCCCCGATGTGGCTTCGTAATTCAGACTTATAATCTTGTTATTTGGGCCTCAATGATAATTAATTGGTACTGGCTAATTAATTGATATGCATGAATATTATTTAGTTGGGCTAAATAATATAATACACGTAAAAGACATTTTATGTGGGCTAAAACCCTAGGAGGAGGTGGCGCCATTTGTGATCTCCTTTAGCACAAGAATTGATTTTCTTGTGTTATGGAAAAATAAAAGATATTCTTGTTATATGATGATTGGTTGTATGACATGTTATTTGGTTTCCTATTGGTCAATGACATGTCACAATTATTCATTAAGGAAAATATCTTTTTATTTTATTTAATTAATTATTTGTTTAATTAATTAAAACTTGGAGACCATGATTTACTCTCCTATAAAAGGAGAGTTATTCCAAGTGTAGATGGCATGGTAAATTTCGACCACATCACCATAAAAGGAGAGAAAATTTGTTCTTTCTTGTCTAGGGTTTTAAGTAGAAGAAAAGCTTTGAGTTTTTCTTAGTGTTGCATATCAAGGAGGTTCGTGTATCAAGAAGGGTGTCCACCAACCGCCGTTTGGAGAACACATCGGAAGATCAAGGCTTCTCTTCCCGTTATTGGTAACATGATCTTAAATCCCCTTGTAGTAGTTTAAGTCCTTTAATTATGTGTTTTGATATATAAATCGTGATCCATCCGCTGCGCGTAGATCTAATTCGTTTAGATCTAAGAACCTGCATCCTTCATGTGGTAGCAGAGCCAAGTTTCCACGATTTATATAGTCATAATCATAGTTAAACGATTTAAAGGAGTGGAATTGCATGTAGGTAATTTTTACTTATAATTATGCATTGATTATGATTAAAATTGTTATGGTTGAAGAGATGGATTGGGGTTGGCATTGTTTACCCGTTAGATCTATTGTACACTCATATAAACGATGAAAATTCGTTCATATGAGTATAGGAAATTATGTAATTTATTTTTTATTGCAAGTTTAATTTCCTGCAAATAGATCTGTTTAGTAGCTGTATAGTGTTTTCGTTTTTTCCGTTGGTTGAGCCGTTAAAACGAAGATCCCTCCGGTCAGAATCAATATTGGAAGTTTATGAACAATCCCATAAAATTTGGCGTCGATCAGAGTCCGTTTGGATGTCCGTTCGTTGATGAGAAGAGGCAGCTGTAACAGAAAAACGCAGGATTCACAGAAACCCTAACTGTGACTTCCTCGATTTTCTGGAAAGTATTGGACCGTTGAAACGAATATCCGACCGGTCAGATCGATAGTCATGGAGTTTTGGACGTGAGATAAAATTTTCAGGACGATCGGGATTCATCTTCATCCCCGATCGGTCTCGGGAAGTATATGATGCGCTGCTGTAAGAGTCTGTTTCAGCAGCAAGTTGGGCGGCTCACTGAGGAAGATTGACAAGTCAAAGCTCCGATCCGACCGTCCATCTTGAAGTCCGAAGAATGAAGATAAGATCTGGAAAGTTTCGTCCTGATCCAAGTTCGTTTGATATGCCGATCGTCGAAGATTCTTAACAGCTGCAGATTAGGGTTTTAATTTATTTTCGAATAGATTAGTTACGGGGCGCCAACGGTCCATCTCTGTGCTTATTTTCCGCACTAGTATATATGTGTAGATTGTATGAGTAGAACCGAAAATTGCCATGACATGCATCTTATCATGAATTCCACTCCATATGCATACATGTAGAAATTAATTCGAGGAATTAGTTAGGCATGTATAAAACACACGATTAGTTTTAATTAATTGTTTGATATTAATTAGAAACTAATTAGGTAAAACCGAGGAACACGGGTTTTTTCAATCGTCGAGGTTGGGTGATGGATTCTCGGTGAATCCCACTCTGCGAAAGCATAAGGAGTAAAATCTCAAACCTCGTGGTTAAGGTGTTGGATTCTCGTGAATTCCACCTTACCTAAGACGAGATTACGTTTTTGTTCCAGAGTGTCTACGTGAAAGTTTGATGTTTAAGGATTGATAATCACGGGCAAAAAGGTTCAAAGTGGTTTAACCACGGTTGGGTGGTCAACAAAGAGCTACGGCTCAATCGACTTCACCCTCCACGTGTGGCGTTTGCACGGGTCCGCAACATCGAGCCATCCGAAGAGCCACTACGGCTCAACGGACTCTCCTAGACTTGACCCGTCCGACGGCCAAATATGTTCTAACGAATAGGTCGGGTGGGCTAGCCCACATAACCGACAACATTCGGGCCTATGATTTATTGTTCCTTAATGTAACATCAAGTCCAAAAACGTGATCAAGAAACCCACCACTTTTTCAAAATATTGAGTGTGAGCGCGAGAGGCGACACCGACCCCACGGCCTCTATGCTGACACAAGCAACGTGAGAGAATGGTGACGCTCGTGTCGGCTTTGATTTTGGCCCCTAAGGAAGGCCTTCACCGATATCAAAATTCAAGGCTTGGTCTCCAAAGGATAGGATTTTGGGTACTCATTGAGTCACCGACCGACCCTAAGGCGGCACACTCGGGTCTATCTAAAGATCTCAAACAGAGAGGTCACACTCATAAAGGGTATTTTGGTAATACCTTGGCTGAAAAAGGAAAGGTGATTGACGATCACAAATGAGATGTTCGATTCTCAAGTTGATCTTCAATATTAATCGAAACCTCTTTGACCTACCCTAAGCGCGCATCGAGGCATTAGATTAAATCCTTGGAACGGTAGGATAGACTATAAGTACTTAGTTTATGTTCCTAAAATTTATTAGTAGTGTATGATTTGGATTTATCTTTCACAATTTTATTTACAACTATTTATATATCTCTCTAGGTGCTAGATCGCTAGTGTAAAATTGACTAGTAATGACTTCGTTAAAAGTGGTAAATAACAAGAACGTTGTACTTATTGATCTTACATGCGATTAATTTTTCGGAAGAGATATTTTTCTGGAGCCTTCAAGACTTAAGTGACGTAAATAAGGATGTCACTGTTGTCAATCGTGTTGATCGAGAGACGATCGTAGTCGCTTGAAAGATGATTAGGACGATAAAATTCTTCTAGTGAATTTTAATTGTGTAGTGTCTACACGAGAAAATTTTCTAATAGAAAATTGGAGAATCATAAGTTAAAGTGTCGCTAGTTAGACGGTATTTGGAACCGATAAACTAGTGGGAGCTTTTATCCTATGTTTTTCTAATTTATTAGAAAATTAGTCCCACTGGGTAACGCTTTCATTAGACATCCCACAGTTCACAAGTAGTGTCTACTCAAACGAACTGCTAGTTCAAGACTATTTCCTTTTAAGGAAAGTTAAGAATGGGAAAGAATGTCTATAGGTGTTAATCATCTTAACTGAAGTTTTGAGGCTAAACCGAAACATTAATTAAAGAAAGTATAGGATAAGGAAAGTGATTTCGGATCACTAACCAATGAATCCTTAGCGACTTTCTTAACCGAGTAACTTGACTCGGTAGCTTAGTTCTTTGGAAGAACAAGGAAGCTGTGCATTAACGATTAATAGAGTAACAACGGGCAGTAATTTCAGCTATAATAGTGGGAGTGATTTAAGGAAATGAATTTCGGATTCTATCCTTGAATATCACAGAAAATTTTATTTTCTGTTTACAGATTCGTTGAAACAAATGGATTCACTTTCAACTCGATATATTGTTGCCTTATAGAAAGTGAAGATGACATTTGTAGTACGAATCCGAGACTCGGACTTTTGTTTGATAAAGTCAGAACCACTAAGAAATGCTGAAAAGGTATATGTAACACATCTAAAACTATTAAAGGTAAAAGGTTTCCATATTAAGATAAGCGACCTTTCAATATCTATTAATTAGTGCATATATCCTAGAGATAAGACCGACGATCGGCTAAGGGTGATTCCTATCTCCCTACCCAGAACACTATCTCAAAGGAACAATGACTAAGTTTCCCTTCAATCGGGAAAGGGTAATAGATTTGAAGGGTAACATAGCTTGTTCACCATGACCTTCGGGTCCAGTGAGAGATACAAGCTAGTGGGAGTTTTTGAGTGGTGACATTTTGTCCGATAACTACTCAAACGTGATTTAGTTTATCAAAAGAATACGAGGAGGAGTCTCTCGATTTTAGCAGAGAATAGAGTATTCCATGCTCAGAAATAGGCTATCGATAGTCTTGGGATCGATGCTCGGCCCGCCTCCTAGTGGAATGTTTCTCACCGAGGAAGAAACCATAGACTTGCCTCGATATAGTTATTAATGTGCTACAATACATCGTTAAACTCGATTAAGATAATTGGTTGCAAAATAACGGTTAACATTATTATGTAAACCGAGAAGTCTACCTAGAAGATGCCTGAATTTATGGATAATGAGTGAATTCGGTTCACACCACTTCCATAAATGTAGGCATTTAGCATTTAATGCTTGAAGGTAGGATCGAGATTTTGCGATACGCTCAGATTGTGACTGCTCGTGAAATATCTTAATGAGACGAGTGAAGGTTGATTATAAGATTCTTGAGATCAGAAAGTGACGGTTGAACTGTCACAAGCCTTCTGATAGAATATATAAGTAACAACCATAAACCTTGGAGTACGGTTACCCAAAGGTAGTTACTATCCGATTTAATCAGCCCACGTCCAACATCGGTTGTTGGTGATTACACCGATAATTACTACTAGATCAGGATGTCAATCCACCACGCAGTTGGGAGTATGGTTTAACCATTGACCCATTGTGGTTTTGTGGACTTTACGGTCCGCTAGGTGATTGATAACCTATGGCTCTTAGTGGGTCAGAGATAGATTCTCGATCATAGAGGTTGGTTTGACAAAATTTTTAACCCTCGTAAATGGAGTTTTTGTACCCCGCTTTTGTTCGCCTAGGTAGAACCACCTGAGTGTCTCAGCCCAGTGGGAGCAATTGGATCTACATAGAAAAGAGTCGAATGAATAGGAAAGTTTAAACTTTCGGCGCAAAGTTGAGTGGTATAGGGGTGATTCCTCGACAAGTAGAGAGTTAACTGCACCTTGAACTCTCTCACCACTCGGCCTTGCTAGATTTCGTTAGAAAGCGTAAAATGTGGGTGATTCCTCGAGACTTTCTTGCCGAACAACGGACTCGAATTCATTCAAGATGTATGGTTTTAGCTAAGAATGAATAACGGATTCGTTACAAAGCGTAAGATAGGGTGATTCCCTAATACCTTTTAAGTAGACTAACGATTTCTTAATTTATTCGTAAAGAACCATTGGTAGGAAGCCTGCCATGGCTTATATCCTCTGTGGATTTAAGAGAACCTCTCGGTCATTTAAAAGTCACATGTTTTAAAATATGTGGACTTGACCAAAATATTGATAAGTTTTTCGTAGACTGGATATCAATATTGGTAATGTAGTAGTAGTATTAGTGTTCATAAATGATAACACTAAAACGGTTGGAAACAACATGGGTGTGCTATCTGAAGTCGGAAACTGACACGCCAAGATTCTCTGGATGAGAGAATTGAACTATATTCTAAGAATCTGATTCGGTCAGATTCACGAGAATGAGTCATTGGCTATCCCACCTATCTTATTGAATAAGATGATTATGCATATACGTATGCAACATTCATCGAGAGTAGTCCTACCCTACCTCTCAGGAATGATTCTCTAAATCTTCGGATAAAGAGAAAATAGGATAGTCTCTCTCTGGATAATGGCAAGTCAAAGTTATCACAAGTCAATAGTAATCGAATCTTGGATTCGTGCAATAAGTAGCGGTTTAGTACGTGCTCAAGTATCTTTAGAGAACGAGGAGTCAAATTCTTGTATATTCAGGTGCAAACTTGCATATGGTTGACTACACTAATTCTGACTTGTAGTCAGATTAAGGATGATCATTAAGTTGATCTCGGGCTCAGTGTTTACTCACAGTGCTTAGAATTTCCTTTTATGGTCTGGGAGTAATTCCAGGTCTGATAAGCCGATATCACTTCATTGTGAAAACTGTGAAGAGATAGCTTAGAAGGATTTTCTCAGTCACTAGAGGTCAAAAGCATATTGAGAGAGAGTACCGCCTGATTAGATGGACCGGCAACGTTTCGATCCTAAAGATTGTCTCGGGCCGACAACCAAATCGATCGTTGTACCAAGTCGAGTGCTTGAGGGTACGGCATTGAGGAATATATCTCATCCGCTTTTAGAGCAAGTGGGAGAGTGTTGTGAATAAGATGAGAAAGGGTGTGCTCTAAAACAATCATTACTTGTCATTTCGTGCAAGTGGGAGATTGTTAGGTGTATTGCCCGAAAGACAATTTGTGTAATTGTTTTTTATGGCAGAATTTATCTTATATTATTACTTGCTTTGTGCTTGTAAGTAATACACTGCTGCAAACCCTAAGTATATCAAGATGTAACCGCTTAACTCAAAGGTATGGCATGCACGTGAGGATTGAGTTAGTGGTGATATACTTAAATTGTTAGTCCGTGGTGAACTTAATAAGAGTTTAGTGGTCTCTTGATTAAAACACCAATAATGCGCCTAACACCTTAGGGTGTGATAGTCTTATCCGGACTGCCGGTAGAGGGTACCTACGTGGGGCATTTATATATGATGGCATTCATATAGGATCGACCGATTTAATCAGATTTTCGATATAATTCCGTAATCGAGGAATCTTATTAAATCATTAGATGATCATATATGGATCAACCTTAATCCTCGAGGTGATCACTGTGGTGCCGCTTGTCCCGGGGTAGTGTTTGATGTGTTAGTTACGGTTCACTTAAATATGTGTTCCAAGCCACTTCTCATTGGCACTATCTCTAGATGAGTGAGTAGTTCGATCTTCACAGACATGGAATCCATTCCTTCCTCGGGGAAGTAGAGAGACAAATCCCTTATTTGTTAGCCCTAAGAAAGTGATCGATCCCGGAGTTCACATTTGACTAATTAGCTACTAGTCGATATGTGTACTAATTGATCATCGAGGTTGATGGTAAATAAGGATAAGATATTTCGAGTCGGGTTTACGGAGACCTCCCACTCAGAATGGACAGTCTATGGAGGGTTAATCCGTATGTAGTGATTATATCAATGGACGCTTATTCACTCTATGGGTTGAGTATAAGTATACATCTATAATCGGTAGAGTTCGGGCCGGGTTTATGGTGGCGTAATCCCGAATTAATAATTAATGTACTTATTCTGCTCAATGAATAATTAATTATTGGAGCTATCGGTTATAGTCCATGGTCCCGATGTGGCTTCGTAATTCGGGACTTATAATCTTGTTATTTGGGCCTCAATGATAATTAATTTGGTGGGCTAATTAATTGATATGCATGAATATTATTTAGTTGGGCTAAATAATATAATACACGTAAAAGACATTTTATGTGGGCTAAAACCCTAGGGAGGTGGCGCCATTTGTGATCTCCTTTAGCACAAGAATTGATTTTCTTGTGTTATGGAAAAATAAAAGATATTCTTGTTATGTGATTGGTTGTATGACATGTTATTTGGTTTCCTATTGGTCAATGACATGTCACAATTATTCATTAAGGAAAATATCTTTTTATTTTATTTAATTAATTATTTGTTTAATTAATTAAAACTTGGAGACTAAGGATTTACTCTCCTATAAAAGGAGAGTTATTCCAAGTGTAGATGGCATGGTAAATTTCACCATATCACCATAAAAGGAGAGAAAATTTGTTCTTTCTTGTCTAGGGTTTTAAGTAGAAGAAAACTTTGAGTTTTTCTTGGTGTTGCATATCAAGGAGGTTCGTAGTATCAAGAAGGGTGTCCACCAACCGCCGTTTGGAGAACACATCGGAAGATCAAGGCTTCTCTTCCCGTTATTGGTAACATGATCTTAAATCCCCTTGTAGTAGTTTAAGTCCTTTAATTATGTGTTTTGATATATAAATCGTGATCCATCCACGCTGTAGATCTCGATTCGCTTAGATCTAAGAACCTCGCATCCTTCATCACGACCATAGTTTCTCTCTGGCTGGTAATCTCGCTAGCCTCGGCGCGCGCCAGATCGGGTCGATCTATGACCTCATCCAATTTTCCTCTCGCAATCGCTGCGCCCACGCCACGCTGGAAGTCCCCGCAGCTTATCCAGATCATGCCCGGTGTCTTGATGGTAGGTGCAAAATTTACTCTGGTCTCTCCTTTCCAAGGGGCTTCAAGCGGCGTAGGGTCCTCGCTAAACCCTTTCTTTCCATGATTGCCAATACTTGTTCCCGAGGTCGATTCAACACAGGAAATCCCTTGGCCGCAAGGCATTCCTTTTTTCAGGCCGATCCGTGGCCGAACAACTTGCACGATCTCCATATGACTTTCTCTTGCTACCAGATGAATCCACTGACTTATCCTTTTTTGGATCAGATTTTTCCACTTCTCTTTTCACGCGATTAGCTTCTTCGCCTTGACAATGATTGAAGGCCACTTCCAGGCATTCTTCCATAGAGGTGGGAAGCCTGCTTCTTAGCTTAGCATATAATCTACCTTCGCGCAGCCCTGCCACGAAGGATGCGATTCGGACCTGATCGTCGGTGTCCCGGACTTGCAGTGATTCTTCGCTGAAGCGCTTGAGGTATTGCTGCGCAGTCTCATCTTTCTTCTGTTTGATGGCGAACAGGTGGGTAGCATTCTTCTGAAACGGCTTAGCGGTAAAGAATGCGTTAAGGAACATCTTTCCCAATGTGTCAAAACTGTAGACCGTCCTTGGGGTAGCTTGAACCACTCCCGGCTCGCCCAAATGAGCAACGCGGGGAATGCTTTGCACTTCATTTCCTCGGGGGCACAGTCGAGATTCATGTGCGTGAGATACTAAAATAGGTGATCCTGGGGGTCCTTGATTCCGTCATAGGGCTCCAATTTGGGGATCTTGAACCTTGCTGGACGCGGAAAATTATCGATCTATTCGGAGAAGGGAGACTCGAGTGCTAGGAGCGTCGATTTCCTACCGGCTATCGCCTCAAGTTCGGCGCTAGCCGCTTCCATGGCCTGGGGAACGACCAATTGTTTGCAGGTTTGAGGATGACGACCGATTTTCTTTCCGGCTGCTTTTATGCTGCGGGGGAGGTGTTGGCTCCCGCGATTCATCGGTGCGATCATCCACTTTTCCGGTTCGGGCTTTGGGAGTTTCTCCAGCGAAGTCTTCGCTCGAGTGATTCACATCCCGTGAACTTTCGCTGATGGGGCCTTCTTCTTCCAGGCCTTCCCAGTCTCCATCTTCTTCATCTTCTTCTGCCAAGATGGCATTGAGAACTGCAGCTTTCGCGGATCCATCCAAAGCCATGAGTTGATCAATCAAAGACTGATGGGTTGCGCCGAGAGTGACGCTTTTCTGCGCCGGTCGATCTCGATTATTAGCGCCGGATCCCGCCGCATCGTTAGCACCGCCATCGTTAGCCGCTTTGTTGTCGTGGTGGTCACCATGTTTATCCTGAAGCTTTTCCTGGGTTTATCACCAATAGAAGACCTCCTTCTAGCGCCAATTGACGCTCCAAAAATCGCCTGGTAACTCCTCCTTGATTATAACCTAAGAACGCTTCAAGAACAGTAAAAATGATGGGAAGGGGTGAATTGGTTCGTTTTAGACTCGCACTTGATGATGATCAAGTCGCCACGTATCCAATTGGTGAAATTGGAATCAAGTCTCCATAGTTCCTCAGGGAATGTTTATATAAGGGCGTGAGGCCCTAGTGGTTTAAGGTGGCGTGTTGATGATTGACACTGATTGGCGTATTCCCTAAGGAAGAAGATTATGATTGAGTGGTCTCCATGATTATAGGAGATAATTATGGTATTCAAATATTAGCATTAAGTGATAAAGGTTCGAGTCTTAATTATTCAAGATTCTATGGTAATTATCTGGTTATTATGTGATGTATAAGGCTAAAGACAAATTCTGATAGGGATGCCGTGGGGTCGACTCACAGGGATCGAAGGCCACGAGCAAGCCCCCATGGCCATAAGATCAAACAAGTCTAAGGACCTCGCCTGATCTGGGGGATCGTCAGTGATGGCATTGCCAACTACTTGAGGTTGACTTCTCCCCAACCTGCTAAAGACCGGAGCGATCCGACCTCATGGAGTCGGTCAAACGGGAACCAGTAGCACCAAGGTGGATGGCTGATCCCCCCTGGGATCGGATCTGGGGAGTCAAAAGTAGGTTATTCCTATGAGTTAAGTGTTGAGCCACCAAAAAGGTGTCAAGTGGACGAGTCCATTTTCTGGCAGCATCACCTAAATTGCCCCAATGTATTTTATAAAGTGAAAAAATGGTGCTACATATAAAAATGACAAAAAGGTAAATTAGTCAAATGTTAAACGCACTGAGATAACCTATTAATGACGCTCATTTAAATATTGTAGCTCCAAAATATCTTAAACAAATTGAGACGAAAAGACTATAAAATAAGGGTATATATGTCCATTGATATTAAAAATACAATACATTAATTGTTTTCTTAAGCGGTTGAATCTTGCAGTATTAAAGCCCGTCACGAATGAACTGACTCAAAATAGAAGGTCTTATTAATGATCGTTAAAGCAACAGAAGACTTGACGGCCAAAGCAATTACACATATTCTTCAAGTCCCAACTTCTAGGATGATTTTCAGGAAGATTGCTATGTGAGACTATATGCAATCCAAATGGATGTATTGACGACAATGGATGTGTTGACCTTCCTACTGAAAGTCTCTGTCTTTTAATGAAAGGAAATTATTATAGATAAATCAAAAATTAAAAGGGAGAATGGGCTGTATAGCCGTATTTCAACAAAATCTTGGCTAAATCTCGTCTTTTCTAAAAAAATTAATCGGATCAAAATGATAACATCATGGTCCAAAACTAGAGCTGTTAAACGAACCGAACGTTCGCAAACAAGGCTCGAACTCGGCTCGTTTAAGCTCGTTCATTTATAGTATCGAGCCGACCTCGATCAGTTTCTCCTACTCGTTACTAAACGAGCGAATACGAGTCCTGCTCGTGAACGCTCGTTAATGTTCGCGAGCATAGGTAATATAAATAAATATATATATATATATATATATATATATATATATATATATATATATATAATATATATACACATTAACAATTTAACAAATATCAGTTCTAGGGTTCGAGCATGAAAATAATCATTCCCCTAAAAAAATACTATTGAGCGAGCCGAGCTCGAGTTCGAGCTTGTTCGCAAGCTCTCGAACATTTTCCATACCTATCGAGCCGAGATCGAACAGGCTTTTAGGTTCGTTTGTGTTAACGAGATGAGAGCTCGAGCAAACTCGAGTACAAACGAGCTTGAGCTTGAACATCGCCTACTCGGCTCGGCTCGGCCTCGCCTCGGCCGGCTCGTTAACATGGAAAACAACACATAATGTAAGTAAAGTAGGAATAGAAAATTTTAACATAGTGAATGAAATTCAATCAAGATAATCGATCGACATACGTCAGAATACACTTTTCCAATATTAATCATAATACGACATAAGTCAAACAAGAGAAATCATTAACTCCATCTAAAAACATCTTAACTCCTCAGGGTAACAGAAACAAGGCTCATCCTCATTATCTTTGTAGTTGGTATTTCTTTTACATCCTCCTTGAAGGCAGGTTGTTGGGGGGTCGATCGTCGTCCTCCTCAATGAATCTAATCGCTTTGCCTTCCTTCTGAGTCCGACCCGCTACAACTGCAACAAAGTACTCCTCAACTGCTTTCTGCCATTCAATTTTGTTAGTTTCATTAGGCTCTTGATCATAAATCGTTTCCTTGGACAAAACTGTTGGAGATATCCCATGAAATGGGTTAAAATGGTCAACTTTAGCGTGAATTTCGGATATACTCCGGTGAGATTCACCAGGAGCTTATTATGTCTAAATATTCTACTCACGGAGTAGATAATGTTTGGCTTTGGAATCACTCGATTTGGATATCGGGTGAATGAGAAATTAATGCCTAAAGTTGGTTGGAAATGTGTTGGAGATAAGAGTTGAAGGGAGTACCTCAACTCAATATCCCACATTGGAAAGATGGGAGACTTGAGCTCTATATATAAGGGCTAGTGTATGCTCTTATGAATGTGCCCCGAGGGGCAAGACACTTTTGTGCAGGAGGGAGGACTTAGATATTTCCACACTAAGAGAACCTCTAGATTTAATTCACACTGATATATGTGACTTAAAATTTGTGCAAACTAGAGGCGGTAAAAAGTACTTTGTTACTTTTATTGATGATTGTACCAGATACTGTTATGTTTATCTGCTGAGAAGCAAAGACGAAGCTCTTGATGCTTTTAAGGATTATAAGAATGAAGTTGAGAATCAACTTAGCAAACGGATAAAGAATGTCCGTAGTGATCGTGGTGGCGAATATGATGCACCGTTTAATGAATTTTGCTCTAGCGCCGGCATCATTCTTCAAACAACAGCACCATATACACCTCAATCAAACGGTATTGCTGAGCGCAATAACCGAACTCTGAAAGAGATGATGAATGTTATGTTGATTAGTTCGGGTTTACGTCAGAACTTGTGGGGGGAAGCTATCCTCTCAGCGAACTCCATTCTTAATAAAATTCCTTCTAAGAAGAAGGATGAATCACCGTATGAATTGTGGAAGGGTCACAATCCTAACTACAAAATCATGAAAGTGTGGGGGTGTTTGGCTAAGGTTGAAATACCTAAACCAAAGCAAGTGAAGATAAGGCCTAAAACCGTTGATTGTATATTCATTGGATATGCTCTCAATAGTAGTGCCTATCGGTTTCTGGTACATAAATCGGACGTCCCTGATGTACATGAGAATGTCATCATCGAGTCTAGGAATGCTGTGTTCTTTGAGGAGATCTTTCCTTGTAAGGAGAGAGAGAGAGAGAGAGAGAAACAAGAAGCAAGCACGAGCAAGCGGACTTATGAGTCGGAAGAAGAGGGTGATCCTCAAGAACCTGAGGAACCTCGTCGTAGTAAAAAGGCTAGGACTTCAAAGTCCTATGGTCCTAATTTTCTGACCTATATGGTAGAAAATGAACCCCGGACGTATGCAGAGGCTATGTCTACTCCAGAAGCTCCTTTCTGGAAAGAAGCGATAAACAGTGAAATAGATTCCATCATGCACTACCACACTCTTGGGAGTTGGTTGATCTTCCTCCGGGAAATAAACCACTTGGGTGCAAGTGGATCTTCAAGAAGAAGTTAAAGGTTGATGGTTCTATTGATAAGTACATGGCTAGGTTGGTGGCCCAAGGGTTCCGACAGAAGGAAGGCCTTGACTTTTTTCATACCTACTCACCAGTGACGAGAATCACTTCTATAAGAGTTCTCATTGCAATAGCTGCAGTCAATAACCTGGAAATCCATCAAATGGATGTGAAGACTGCCTTCTTGAATGGTGAGTTGGAAGAAGAAATTTACATGAAACAACCCGAGGGGTTTGTTGTTCCAGGGCAAGAGAGTAAGGTGTGTAGACTCGTTAAGTCTTTGTATGGGCTTAAACAAGCACCAAAACAAAGGGCATATCGATTTGATAATATATGTTATGTTGTCAAATGGATTTAAGATTAACGAGTGTGATAAATGTGTCTACATTAAGAACACACCTAATGCCTATGTGATAGTATGTCTATATGTGGATGACATGCTGATAATGGGAAGTACTCATGATATCATCATGAATACTAAGAAGATGTTGATAAGGAACTTCGATATGAAGGACCTAGGAGTTGCGGATGTGATACTAGGGATTAAGATCTCCAGATTACCCGATGGACTGGCGTTGTCACAAACTCATTATATTGAGTCTGTTTTGAAAAGATTTAATATCTTTGATGAAAGTCCAGTGAGCACTCCTCTTGACCTAAGTGTGCACTTAGCGAAGAATAGAGGTGAACCTGTGTATTAATTGAGATATTCTCAAGTGATTGGAAGTCTGATGTACATAACCAATTGTACACGACCAGACTTAGCATATGCAGTGAATAAACTGAGTAGGTTCACGAGTAATCCAGATCATAATCATTGGAAAGCCTTAAATAGGTTGTTGAGGTACATGAAGCACACTATGAGTCTGGGATTACGATTTACAAGATATCCAGCAGTATTAGAAGGATATTGTGATGCCAACTGGATATCAGATACTAAAGACTCGAAGTCCACCAGTGGATACTTGTTCACGATTGGTGGTGATGTTGTGTCCTGGAAGTCTACGAGACAAACGTGCATAGCTCGCTCTACAATGGAAGCCGAGTTCATAGCACTGGATAAGGCTGGAGAAGAAGCTGAATGGTTTAGGAATTTCCTAGAGGATATTCCGTGTTGGCCTAAGCCTGTGGCTGCTATCAGCTTACACTGCGATAGTCAGTCCGCGATAGGAAGGGCGCAAAGTAGTATGTATAATGGTAAGTCTCGACACATACGCCGTAGACACAATACCATTAAACAGTTGATCTCTAATGGTGTGATTTCCATCGATTATATAAAATCGAAGGAGAATCTTATGGATTCGCTTACAAAAGGTTTAGCTAGAGATCGATGTCAATTTTGACAACCGGAATGGGATCAAGCCTATTACGCATGTTTCTTGTAAGGGCAACCCAACCATGTTGACGGGAGATCCCAAGATCATGGTTCAAAAAGGACAACTAAACTATGTGGAACAATCTAGCACTTACCCATTCTCGAGAGAATAAAAGTGCTTTTCGTGATAGGGTGTGAGGTTAAGCAAAGCTTTTAATGATTCCTATATCTTGATACTCAAGTGGGGTAGTAAGCAGAATACCCTTGATAGGAGGTCACCTATGTAAGTGCGGAAGTAGGGCCGCTCTCATGAGAATTTTAAGGCTTGAATTCTAAAGCACTTTCAAACCAAGTGTTGTCAGGGGCGAGACGGACACAACCATAAGAACCGAAAAGGTGCTAAGGGAAATATTGTGTGAGTGCTATTGTCTTGGTTTACACTAAAGGCTGAATAATTCAAGACCTAGTTCACTGATTAGCCGAGTAAATCCGATAGTACTTCACTAAGGCAGGTTCAAGGCCAGAAGCTACCTCTCCTAATGCAATATTTTTCCATCTAACTTCTCTTCAGAGTCTGCATTTGCATTTACATTAATTTTCATTCATGTGGGGGATTGTTGGAGATATCCCATGAAAAGGGTTAAAATGGTCAACTTTAGCGTGAATTTCGGATACGCTCCGGTGAGATTCACCGGGATCTTATTACGTCTAAATATTATACTCACGGAGTAGATAATGTTTGGCTTTGGAATCACTCGATTCGGATATCGGGTGACTGAGAAATTAATGCCTAAATTTGGTTGGAAATGTGTTGGAGATAAGAGTTGAAAGGAGTACCTCAACTCAATATCCCACATTGGAAAGATGGGAGACATGAGCTCCATATATAAGGGCTAGTGTATGCTCTTATAAATGTGCCCCAAGGGGCAAGGCACTTTTGTGCAGGAGGGAGGACTTAGATATTTCCACACGCGCGCGCGCCGCCGCCCGTCCGTCCGGCTCGTGCTCGAGCTCGAGCTCGGTTCGGTTCGGGTGTTACTATTAATTTTTTGGACAAAAGTTTGTTTGAATTTAACCAGAAAATTAATTAGTTAATCGTGAGGCGGTTGGAAGGTTCCAGTATAATGTGTAAATGAATTCTGATTAAAATAAGTCGGTCCAAAATTAATTAATTAATTAAATTAATTCGGCAAGAATTAAATTAATTTAATTTAATTATTTTCGGCCAAATTGCTTTTCTTGAGGGAAAAGTCGAGCGATTAAATCATCCAACCAATCAGAATTCAGAAGACACGTCATCCGACCAATCAGAATTGTGGGAATAATTGGCCAATTTTTTTAATTAAATTTTCGACCCAATTTCTTTTCCAAGGGGAAAAGTCTGATGATGTGTTCTGGCCAATCACATTCAAGTATTGGCTCCTTCTCTCCACTATATAAAGGACCCCAATGATGAAGGTTGAAGCATTCAGTTTTCTCTTGTGTCTTCCACTACTAAAAGGGTCGAGCATATAGTTAGTTTTTTGTGTCAAAGAGAAGTTGGAGCACGTTGTAAGTTCGCCGGAGCTTGGATTGTTGAAGTGCCTCTCAATCCAAGACGTAAGCCGTTGTATCTGGGGAGACGATTTATACATTACCGCGCACCATACCGGAAAGCAATCTGTCTTAAGGTAAGAGTTTCATAACTCACCTCGGTTTGTCTTTATTTATGCATTGTATTTTAGTTTTCTCAATCGTTTAAGTCGATCTCAGACGCTAATTGCATATTTTGTTAGATCTATATCTAGTAGCTATGTTTCATTAGATCTATCATATAGTTCTGTTAATCTATTAGATCTAATCGCTTTTATTTGCTAGATCTGAATAATAAAATTAGATTTTATTTCGAGTTGTTATTTTCTGCATTTAATTTCCGTAATTATATCCGTGAATTACGAATCTGTTCCATAAATCACTCCACACACGACACTTATTACCAACAAAAACAACCTGCTCTTGATCAATAACCCTTTGATGAATTAATGTTGCCAAAGCAAGACTTATACCATGCTTTTAAAACCGGTTTGAGTTGTCTTAGATTGCACATGAAGTTGACAATTCCTGACTTGGCACAAATCATATTCCAATCCAACCTGCTTCAACAATTTGCATGTCGGCCACAATCAGAGATAATAGAATTAAAATCTTCCATGGCACCTCTATTAGGCTGAGAAGACCCATTGTATTCCTCTAAAGATTTGATTGTTGTTAAGAAAATATAAAATTAATACTAATGTCCCTATGTGAAAATATAAAATTAATTTTTTTTTTTCAGATTCGCTAATTGATGGAACTACATGTGTGTCGCATATACAACGATCTAACCACTATATGCTAGCCACATGTACCACTAGATTTATTTATAATAAACTTAATTAATAATAGATCTCATTAATCATGGTTTGGTTAACATAATCACTAATTTCCATGTAAATTTGTATTTTCCCATAACCATAAATGTATTCTTATTAATAATTTTTACTTCTTTTTTTTTTGGCGCTTAAAGCTCCTGAAATCCGGGACCAACTGGCCAGACTAATTCGAAGTTCGGTTTGAGTGTCCATGCAGAGTTTGACTATTATTCATGGGTTAGACCTAATGAAGAACTCTTTTAGCATGACGACACAGAAGAAAATCGAATATATGATCGACCTCATTCTCAAGATTTTTTACCATTTGAGAGAAACTACTCGGTTAACCATAAATTTATATTCTGCCTTCCATCTGAATGGTGTTCGTGAACTTCTCAGTAATCATTATCTTTTGATGTTTTTTTATATCCTAAAATAACTTCAAAATTAATTGAAACGAATAATTAAGTTTTGGCCCCTCCATCACCATTGCAATGATTTTCCGCACACACTTCGAACAAACCTTTGAAGCCGCTTGGCGTTTTGGAATATATATACTACCTCCGTCCCAAATTAAGTCATTCTTTTTAGCTTCACGATATTAAGAAACGTAATTAATGTATTGCTTTTTTATCTTATATTGACATACTTACCCCTAACAAATAATAAACGCTTGTTTTGGGATGTGAAATGAAATGCAATAAATAAATGTTGACTAAGGGTATCTTTGGAAAATAAACATTAAATGATGCATTGGTAATATAAAGTGACACTTTTTATGGGACAATTTTTTTTTAAAATGTGGACACTTATTATGGGACGGAGGTAGTACATGTATAATAATATTGTTTAAAAACATAAATTTTAGATCGGACATCGACTAAATGCTAGTTAATAAATTTGAGAACCCATGTTTCTTGAGAAGAAAAAAAAAACGTCCTTTCTAAAAATTTTAATCGGATCAAAGTGATTACATGTAGTCGGGCCAGTTGGTCCGACTATAAAATGTTAACATCCAAAACTTTTTTTGATCAAAGTAATAATTCTTACTTTTTTTGGCGCTTAAAGCTCCCGAAATCTGGGACCAACTGGCCCGACTATAAAATGTTAACATCCAAAACTTTTTTTTTTTGAACAACAATTGATATTATTATTAAGGGGTCTAGCAAGACGCTAGAAGTCCAAGAGTTAACATCCAAAACTTATCTAGGACCACTATAAAATCAATGAAAATATTAAAAAGGGCATGTAAACATAGAAAACAACACATAATGTAAGTAAACTAGGAATATAAAATGTTAACATAGTGAATGAAATTCAATCAAGATAATCGATCAGAACACACTTTTCCATTATTAATCATAATACGACATAAGTCAAACGTGAGAAATCATTAGCCCCATCTAAAAACATGTTAACTCCTCAGGGTCACAGAAACAAGCCTCATCTTCAGTATCTTTGCAGTCGGTATTTCTTTTACATTTTCCTTGAAGGCATGTTGTTGGGGGGTCGTCAACCGCAATGAATCTAATCGGTTTGCCTTCCTTCTGAGTCCGACCCGCTACGGCTGCAACAAAGTATTAAAGATTTACTAAAACCTATCTATACAGTTTTGGTGTGTATATATTGCAAACGGCTTTGTATTTGAATTTTGAAAAAAAGTGAAGAAAAAGATGATTTTGTTACAATTTTTAGGCGGTTTAACGGATTAAGCCAACATTGAATCCGTTAAATGTAAAAAACTTGTAACCAAAATACATAGTTTATTCATGGACCAAATGTCACTATGAAAAGGATGAGGGATGGAACTGAAACAATAAGAAAGCATAATATTTTAACGTCAGACGTTATGTTTCCGTTAAGTGTCCTAAAAAGTGTAACAAAAAAGTATTGTTAGGGGACCAAAGAATTTCAATATAATAGTATGAGCTAATTTTGAGAAAATACAGAAAATTAATGATACGGGCACAACAGTTATACCACGCGCCGTTGATCATGTAAGATTTACATCTGATCAATTTTGACACATTATTATCAACTACAAGATATCACCGTTACAGAACTTCGCGCGCAAGACAACCGTGTTGCTCGTATAATTGCTCAAGAAAAGTAACATAGAGAACCAAAAGGGTAAAATTATTTATCTCATTTCCTATAACCGGCCACTGAAAAAGAAAAAGAAAAAGAAAAAGATCAATAATTGAGAAGAACACTAACCGGAAATGATCAATAAAAAGCAAATAAACCAGCAAGCCAACTTCCTTGTCATATCCCTGCAGTGGCTTTCAGATATCTTTGTGCTTTTAATATTAGCCTGTGCGTTTTACACGCCATACCGCGCTTCTTTATATACTAGGGGAAAAATAGTTGACTCCTCCCAACAGAGAGTTCAATCCAAAAGGGCCAGAAATATATTTTTAAATAATTTTTTTTTTAACTGTCAATATTCCATGTATTAACTAAAAACAAAAAAGTCCAGCAAAATTTTAATCTTTCAGTTGGCAAGAAACTTTCTTTCTTTTTTTTGAGGGAGGCAAGAAACTTTCGTGAACCAAAGAAAAAGAAAAAAAAAGGCAGAAGTATTCCTTTTGCAGATACTTTTTCTAGCTATGTTATAAAAAAACGTTATGAAAACTATGAGAATGTCTCAAATCATACGATCATGCCTTGACATTTGGAATCCATTTTGTACTTGATAATGATATTATATAATAAATTACAAATTTGTTTATTGTATTACTTATTGGGAATTGACGATGTTCAAAATCGTCACCAATAAAATCAGGTTGAGAACCGGGTAATCAGACTTCGTGAGATAATCCGACTACTGTAAATAGTGGATTTGTTGGTGAAATACAGATGGGCCAAATTAGGATTGGCTGCCTACGTACTCTTACAGATGTAACGGATCAAGCTATGATAACGCGGTGTCACTCAACGTAGTTCTGGAGGTTGGAAAAGACAATCCTTATATAGGCCTCATTCAAGGGAAGGGTTAAGGATGCCATGATTGGCATCGTGACCAATGACCGGGAGCGGTTACGAGAGCGATTATGGAGTGATCATGACCCTAAAAGCAAGAGTTATGGAGCTATTACAATTACATGGAGTAATATCGTGTTTGACCGCATAACCAGTGTCTGAGTTCGTAAAGGGAATGAAGAAGAATAAGGGATTGTTTGACGCAAAAGTCACAAACCAAGAGTAGATTTATAGTCGAGAGAATGCTAGGAGTCCACTCGGTGAATGGATCTCCAAATACCGAGAATAATCCTCAATATCAGTTACGATATTTGAAGAAAATTTTTGGAATAAAAATCAATTATCTTGAATTTCAAAAATGAAAACCATTAAAATGCCGGTGGAAAGAGTAGATAAAAGGTTCCCCAATGGCAAGGGTAACACCATCAAGTCACTAACGAAAGAGCCTCTTCTGTTAGAGAAATCATCGAAATGCGCGGGATCCTTCAAGGAATACGAAGAGACGCCTAGAGATGAGCATAAGACCTTTCAAATTTTGAATACAAACATCATTAACGTCAGAACGATTGATATGTAGACATGTATCTCGTGCCACGCCTTTACCGAGCAGACCTAACCTGCGATTTATGTCCTCACTTAGGTCTAGGGGGCTTTTGACGTGAGTATGACCCGAATCATCCACATGGCACTCTATTGTCTGTTTTGGATTTTCTGAGCAAACGGGTCCAAAGAGCTCAAGTGTCACAATGAACTTCAGAATGATCTCAACCTCAAATAAGGTAACAACTCAAGGCGAGATGGCTTTTGAGGCACCAACTTGGTACATGTCGTTTTCTGATGCCCGAAGTCAGATCAAGGTAAAGTTTCTTACTAGCTCGTATTAGTGATACGGTGCCCCCTCACCTTGATATAGAAATTTGTGGCTCGGTATAAGCGTTTACGAACTCAGACAATGATCATATATATATACGGCTAAATACGACATTACTCTACATTTCTGTAACATCTTCTTAATCCATGCTTACAGGGCCATGATTACTCCAAAATTTCCCTTGTAACCGCCCTCGGTCATTGGCCACGATGCCAATAATGGCATCCTTAAATATTCTCATGAGTGAGGCCTATATAAGGATCATCTACTCCAACCTCCAGAACTACGTTGAGTAAAACCACGTTACCATAGCTTGTTCCCTTACATCTACAAGGGTACGCAGGCAGTCAATGTTGTATTGGCCCCAGTATAATCCACCAACAAATCCACCTTTTAAAGTAGTCAGAATATCCTCATGAAGTCCAATCACCCGGTTCTCAACCCGATTTCCTTGGTGACGATTTTGAGCATCGTCAAGAATCAAGTATTAACTGAAAGTCAAACGACATGAGTAATCAAAAAATTACAAACGAAGTATACTTTACCGACATTCATTACATGAATATCGAGTTTTAACAAGGGGAAGTCTTGTCGTTAAATGTATTATTCCTGTGATCAAATACTTTCATTGACGAAAAATTTACCTTCATATTTGCTTCGCTAGATAAAGGTAAGTAATAATGACTGGAGAATGATGTCATTAAGTGTATAGCATATTCGAAGACGGTATTATCCCATCATTAAAAATTATTTTAAATAATGATACATCTCTTCATTATATGGTTATTTTCATCTCATTGTACCATGATTTAATGAGGACATACACCGTAATCAGCGTCTCTTTTCCCTCATTAAATAACTCTTTAAAGACGACATATCCCTTCATTTTACGGTCTTTTTCTCCTCATTAAATCATGATTCAACGATGATATATACACTCATTATAGGGTCAATTAATTTTTTCCTTCTTAGATCATGATTCAATGACACCATATTGTTGAGCCATGTTGCTCATTACCCTAGTTGAACTAATTGTTTGTTTGTTTCATAATATTCAACTCAAATGTGACACAGTGACATTGATAAATGCATTTTTTTATCTTCACATCTCATTACATTTTGATCATACATTTACACTTACATTTAAATAAATTATATAATCAAATCATGTCACATGTATCACATTTATATCATATTTTTCATACTAATGCCACTAAAAACTTAGACTTACATTATTTACAACAAGCTTATATGTTTTATGCAGACGGTATAAAAGAGGTCTCAGAGATACTACATTGATTCAATTCATCAAAAGCATCAATGACATCAAAAATATCAAGAATTCAAGTGATACTTCCTGAAATTGAAGATATCAACAAGTCACACATTATGATACACATGTATAACATAAACATGATGAAAATGATACATACTTGTATCACAACACTTGGATATCCGGATACTATAACCTTTCTAACTCATTTCCCCTAACTTATCTCAAGATGAGCTTGCAAGTGAATGTCACCCATCACTTTTCTCTTATCCATCTTATCCTTGGTTGTACCAAGAGATGCAATGAAACTGGAAGGTAAAACAGGCTCCACTACCGTTGTACCTTGTGTATTTCCATCAGATTGAAGGCTGGGAAGAAGAGGAAGAAGAAGAAAGCAACAATAAAAATTATTCTTCAGCAATTTTAAATCTAATGGCTAGTTTCTTGAACAAGCCTTGCTGAACTTGAGTTGTATAAGGAGCTTTTTGCATGTGAAGAAAGAGTTTATCCATCTTTGAATCTTAGATAATGATATCATTTCTTTCTTCTGAACTTAAACAATAATCTTCTCGTCTATTGTTCTAAGTTTGAGTTAAGAAAAGAGTGCCAGAATGTGTCTGTGCAATCTTTTGTTAAGTCTGTTATAGAGCTAAGTTTAGTTGATGTTAGCTGCATTTAGCTGGTATAAAGATATATGGGAACATATAAAGACCTTGGAAAAGCTAGATTCGTATAGAAATGATTAGGTTTTGATGATGAGTGTTTGACTAGCTGTAATAGATGCAAACAAAAATATGTCTAGATTTTAATGTATAGGTCTTACTAAAGTCTGATATTGTACTAGTTAATCAGACAAGCATTGTAATAGTCAGCTAATAGGATCCCAGTAGACTAGGGTTAAGTTTTAGAAAAATTAGTAGAGTCCAGTATCTTAAGCTGAGTTGAAGGCTAAGGAACAAACTCAGTAGAGAAGACCTGAAGGCTGAGGGAACAAACTCAAAAGAGATGGCTGAAGTGGAAGGCTGAAGGCTCAAACTCAGTATTTAAGATAAAATTTGAGGCTATAAAGTTAAACTTTAGGTAAGTCTGTGATGGCCTAAACTAACTTTATAGACCTTGTGTAGAAGGTTAGAGATTGAAAGAAAGGTGATGATGATACTCAAATATTGAAAATATGGTGTATTATGATCCAATAAAATAAGATCAAATGAATAATCAAGTCAGTAGAAGATGAGCTGAACCAGAGACACTCATCAAGACACTCAAGTCAGCAGAGCTGAGTCAAGCCATACAAATAGTCAGCTGAGCTGAGCTGAATAGAATATTTCAGCTAAGTTGAATCAACAACAAAGTTGAAATAGTACAAGTTTTATTGATTCGTTATCAAGATTAAATTGAATATATTTTTTAAGATAAGGATTAATATTGAACGTCTGATCAAGAAGTCAATCAATGTCCAAGTTTAACTGTCTGTTGCAAGGATTTCATGACCGGAATATTCATTAAATTCCATTGGTTGATAGTTTGTCACTGTTAGAAGGACACTGACAGTGACAACAGAATCAGACAGCAGAGAATTTCAGAGAATAAGCAGGCATATCCCTCAAACGGTCATTTGAATTTTTAAATTTGGTGTTGGATATGCACCTAAAAATAGAGGACTTGGCAACTAGAAGAACATACAAGTATCACACTGCAACTACTACAAAATAGGATATAGGTCACACTTAATATATGATAACAATTACAGTTTCAAAAAAACTGAGACAACGAAAATATATATATCACACTTACAGCTTTCTATCACACTTATTGAAAAACTGAGATAAGTTATATTAATCAATCTCATTTTTAAAGTGTGACTTAATTGATATGATTTATATGTCACAGTTATTGGAAAACCGAGATAAATTATATCAATCAATCTCATTTTTAAACTGTGACTGAATCAATATGATATTTCTGTCACAGTTTCTAAAAAAGCGAGATAAATTATACCAATCAATCTCACATCTAAAACAGTGACATAATTGATATTATATTTTTGTCACAGTTATTAAAAAAACGAGATAAATTATACCAATCAATCACACTTTTAATCTGTGACTAAATTGATATGATATTTTTGTCACGGTTATTGAAAAAGCGAGATAAATTATATCAATTAATCTTATTTTCAACTGTGACTGAATTCATGATATTTTTGTTACAGTTATAGAAAAAGTGAGACAAATTATATCCACTAATAAGAAAAGAGACATAGATCACACTTGTCTAAAGATAAAGATCACACTTTTAAAAGAACCGAGACAAGTAAAATGTATGTGTATAAAAATATATATATATATATATATATATATATATATATATATATATCACACTTGAATTTTTTATCACAGTTATTAGGTGTGAAAAAAGAATGATCACACTTTTTTAGGTGTGATTGAAATAATAATAGATCTCGGCTTTTAAGTGTGATAACAACTATTAAAATAGATCACAGTTTTTAAATGTGCTGAAACTATAATCGATCTCGGTTTTTAAGTGTGATAACAACTATAATAGTCACATTTTTAAGTGTGATAACAACTAAAATAAATCACAGTTTTAAAATGTGTTGAATGATAATAGATCTCGGTTTTTAAGTGCGATAACAACTAAAATAAATCACAGTTTTTATTATCACGGTTTTTAAGAAAACCAAGACAAGAACATCAATCAATCACGGTTTTTAACTGTGATTAAAATAATAAGATATTTTATAATGATATTTTAGATTACTGTGGTCGAAAATGATAATAAAGTAGGCATCGGCCCAGCGGTAATTAGTGTGGTTCCTTAATCCAGAGTACCCGGATTCAAGTCCCAGTGGCAACAAAAAATATGTGTGTGTTTATTTTGTTTTCGAAAAAAAAAAGAATGATCACACTTTTTTAGGTGATTGAAATTATAATATATCTCGGTTTTTAAGTGTGATAACAACTACTAAAATAGATCACAGTTTTTAAATGTGTTGAAATTATAATAGATCTCGGTTTTTAATTGTGATAACAACTATAATAGATCACGGTTTTTAAGTGTGATAACAATTAAAATAGATCACAGTTTTTAAATGTGTTGAAATTATAGTAGATCTCGGTTTTTAAGTGTGATAACAACAAAAATATATCACAATTTTTATTATCACGGTTTCTAAGAAAAATGAGACAAAACATCAATCAATCACAGTTTTTTACTGTGATTAAAATAATATGGTATTTTATAATGAGATCGTAGTTTAGTGTGTTCGAAAATGAGAAGAAAGAAAGCATTGGCCTAGTGGTAATTAGTGTGGCTCGTTAATCCAGAGTATCCGGGTTCGTGTCCCAACAAAGACAAAAAAATATGTGTGCTTATATATTGTTTTTATAAAAAAAAAACACTTTTATTGGTGTGATTTAAATTATATTAGATCACAGTTTTTAAGTGTGATAAAAACTAAAATAGATCACAGTTTTTAAATGTGTTTTAATTATAATAGATCTCGGTTTTTAAGTGTGATAACAACTATAATAGATCACGGTTTTTAAGTATGATAACAACTATAATAGATCACAGTTTTTAAATGAGATGAAATTATAATAGATTACGGTTTCTAAGTGTGATACCAACTATAACAGATCATGGTTTTTTAGTGTGATAACTATTATAATAGATCACAGTTCGCAACTGTGACTGGATTAAAAAACTTTATGTCACACCACATTATGCCACACTTTGGAAGCCGTGACTAATGTGAATATATCACACTTAAAAACCGTGATCTTTATGTTTTTTTGTAGTAATGAGCATTCAAGTTACTCTGCTGAGTTCCTCGTTTTTTGAATACTGCTAAGGCGTTCATTGAAAAATCCAGAAAACTTCAAGTGGTGCTTTTAAATCAAGATCTATCTAGCATTCAACACTTGAAGATTTGAGCTGGTGAACTTCATTATACATATCAAGATCAAAGCTCAACCTAAATTTATTTGATTCAAACCACAACTTTGTTTCACATAAATATTTGGACATTGAAGCACTTCAGAGTGTAAGGACCGTTGATCAACTAAATCAGGGCATCTGGGAAGGAGCCGAGTTTTGTGGTAGAGCTGTTGAAGAGGCAATCCTTTCCCTAAAGGAACAATGGAACAACTTCAGTGAAGCAGAAAAGAGGACTGTGAAGGACATTGTTCATATTGTGAAGCTATGAAGAATTCCACCAAGGACAATCACTTAAAAGTCTATTGTATATGTATGTATGAAAAATATTGAATTACCTCCAACATCACAAGAGAAGAGTGGACTATGGGATTACACCACCCTGAACCACTATAAACTTTGTGATTTTAATTTATTGCACTTTATTTTCCTGCATTTACTTTTCTGTCTTTATATGTTTGCTACTTGCTTACCAATACATAACATCATACACATCACAGCTGAGGAGCTAACACATTGATCATCCAGTTTAAAAACAACAGTTTTAAAAGGCTTTATATTTGCTGTATAAAACACAACTGAGCGGAGTCAGTCAGCAAAATAACTTGTCAGCTTAGTCTTAAACTCTTAAAAGCATCAATTTTATTCACCCCCCCCCCCCCCCTCCCTAAACTTGATCTTAGCTTTTACAAGGACCAACAATTGGTATCGGAGCAGAGCTTCTCTTCTAATGAGATCTCTTGTTTTTATGTTAGATCTAGTTTTCAAAACTTGTTTACAGAACACATTATGCATCATGGAGTCACAACACTACATCGTTAAGCTTCTTATGCGCTCTATGGATAGATTTTATGAATATAATAGACATTTGTAGGAATATCTTGTTGCAACACATGATGAGACGCTTGATGTGCTGACTGATAGACCAATATCCAGATCACTGAAACCAGAACACTTGAAGATGGCACACAGGAGAGGTTCCAAAACCTAAGTCCGGTGGACATATAATGAGAGAAAGAGAGCAATCTTGATAATATTGTTGTGGACACTATTCTCAGAACTTTAGACATCAATATGTACCTCAAAATCAAAAAATGCAAAACTGCCAAACAGATTTGGGACAAACTAGCTCTAGTTTAATTTGTGAAGGCTCGGATTCTATCAAGGAAAAAACATACTATTGAAAAATAGAAGTTTGAAGGTTTTGAAATGAAGTCTGGTGAGACAGTAGAACATATGGAGATTGTTAATGTATTTCCCTAAACCCAATCGGGATTGACCGGATCTAACCGGGTCGAATCATTTCCACTATGCTTTTATGTTTATACATGTAATAAATGGCATTTATGCCATTATATAGTTGTTTGATTAGCAAACCAATTTAAATACTGTGTATAATAACATCCATGTAATTATACCGTGATAGAGAAATCATAAACATGATTATGGATGATGAGATCTCAACTCACAATAAATAGTTAAATTCTTGAATATATCTAGTCGTATGTATTATTAAATGAGGCAGAAATAGTATGGTTAGACTAGCACGTATTGAATGTCTTCTATATTTTGATGATAGTGATGGATCTCATCTATCAAAGTGTAGAGACACTTGGATTGTACATGGTTGTGTATTGGAGAATACGTACGTTAGATTGACTCATTTATTTTATTAAGTTTCGCATATATGTGGCGGTTGTATGATTATCCTTAGCCCAGAGTCACCATAATATCACGGACTGGATTGTCTTGTTTTAACACATTGAAATTTCCACTAGTCACGCGGAAATGATGCTGTAGTGATTGGGTGTGATATTGAAGCATGCGTAAGACTAATGTCGCTCGTCCAAATGATCGCGTGTAAGTCGCTTAACACACACGAAATACTAGCAAGAGTACTAGGTCAATCGTAGTATAACAAGGGCGAGTCAAAGCCGAATCCACAGAGACTATTATTTAATAATGCTAAACATCACCACAATTTATAGGTCAACCGGATAGGGGTGGTCATTGTCCAACATAAAGGGCAAGTAAATAAAAGAGATGCAAGTAAACCAATCATCAATCATGTATCGAAAAGGCACTAACCACAATATTCCTAACTAATCTCCCCTTAATCCGTATTTGTAAACTTCAACCTTAATCACCAATCAGATTGTCGGGTCCAATCTTCACTTGAAACACTTCAACCCTCAGCTCTATTCAGTTCTCTATCGATTAAATCTCTCCTTCAGCCCAAATGATGCTTCGAACACTCGTCCATCTGTCAATAAAACCATAGCACACATAGTAGCCTCTATTTCTAGCAAATTACGCATAAAATACACTATTAATAAGCATAATACCAATTTTGTCACCCCGGACGTGGCTTAATGACATTTAGCTAATTAAGTCATGATTTCATACATATTATCCCCATTGAGAACACAAATCCAGGGTAGATTGATGGTAAATAATGATACCAATTTGACCTTCATCAACTACCCCCCACTTAGCTTTTGATCGTACCGAGCAAAAACCAAATCAAACAAACCCCATAAACAATTACAAACTAATTAAGAACAAACTCATTCAAGAATGATAAATAAGATGAGGGTCAATACATATCCATCAGTAATCCATTAAGCACTGTTTCGTAGTAGAACCGACGTGTGTGTACAATAACTCTCAAACAACAGTGACGCAGACAGAATCACATTATATCAATAAAGATTTCAGGCAAAACATGTATCATGCATCAATCCATAAGTTCCCCTTTAATCATCACCTACCAATGCATCAATGTGTCGTGTGATATATCTTTTGTAATAATGCATTCAAAAAAAGAATGAAGTTATAGAGACCCCACAATCCTTACTTATCAATGTGCACACTAGCTCATCTTGCCTTCAGACTCAGGCAAACAACATGAAACCTTACTTTGGCCGGGCGGACTTGGGGACCGAGTCTTGCTCTTAGGTCCTCGTTTGTTTCTTTTTATGCGAGGGCCGTGCCCTTTTTACACAAGTTCGCCTCCCTCACTGCCTTTATTGCATATCTATTTTTTTCATTTCATTTTTTTTTCCTTTTTTCTTTTGGGCAGATTTCCTCACTATTATTTTCTCTCTCTCACTCACAAGTCCATTTTGTCCCGGTTTACCTTGTTTAGCATTCAAGTTGCTACCATCATCCTACAACAATTGGTTAAAGTATATCCACCGACAAATATCGATTCCCGGTCTAGGATAACTCTTCATCTCATCCAAATACTTCTCATTCATATTGTGTGCTAAAAAATTGAATGCAACGGTAAAATAATAATTAATAAGTGACTGCTTCATGCAATCATAACACATGCTCATTCTTTCATACTAAATTGAATAATGCGTCATCTATACAACATACTGGAAAAAAAAAAGAGTTATACGTGCTTAAAAAAGGTCGAGTCCACAACAAGATAGATGATTAATAAACCACTAATTCAAATAGTTGACAAACCCCTTATTCATCATTAATAAATTAAGTATGTAATTAAGTAATTTCAACGATTTAAGGTTTTTATTTCATTCAATTCAAAAAAATCGAAATTCACCAAAGTAAGTGTATGTGTGACTAAATTTTTCAAACTAAGTGTTGTGCCTACCCCCACTTTAAAACTCAACATTGTCCCCAATGTGAAAATCAAAGCAAAAAAAAGTAGAAAGAAGAAGAACACTTAGCTTTGGAAAATAAAAGAACTCGGCTACTGTCTGATGCAAATCATATCACTGAACTGGAACCAAAGTTGTCTTCTCCAAAGGACTAAATTGCTCTAGGTCGGCTAATACAAACATTTCTTGCACAAAGGCCATTAGTACCGCGAGACGCGAATAAGTAACAAAATAATTATGTAATGTGGCAGTCAATAGCACAACTAAAAAGAAAAAGTGCAATAAAAAAATTTAAGCCAATACATAACAACTTTATTACTTAAACACAACAAAAGGACTTAATAGACGACTCCAAATAAAAATAAAAAGACTCAAGATTCAAAATAATAATCAAATAATCATGTGAAGTAAAAAAAAAACTCCTGCACATCCTTTGCTCAAAAGCCTTAGGAACATGGCGATGAAAAAAAAAATCTTCTCATTTTTATTGGATCATCGAAAAGAAAAAAACACTGATAAAAAAGATTAACCATAAATCAATGGTTTTGTGTAACAATTAAATAAATAGTCCTCGGCAACGGTGCCAAAAACTTGATCGCGTGTAAGTCGCTTAACACACACGAAATACTAGCAAGAGTACTAGGTCAATCGTAGTATAGCAAGGTCGAGTCAAGGTCGATCCCACAGAGACTATTATTTAATAATGATAAACATCACCACAATTTATAGGTCAACCGGATAGGGGTGGTCATTGACCAACATAAAGGACCAGTAAATAAAAGAGATGCAAGTAAACCAATCATCAATCATGTATCGAAAAGACACTAACCACACTATTCCTAACTAATCTCCCTTAATCCGTACTCGACTCGTGTGTGTAATTTAGCTACGGGTGCAACTCCTAACCCTATCTACTCCGACAGTGGTAGAGGGCACTCTATACGCAAGCTACCCTGCTTAATTGGTCCGTAATAGCCCATACGGATAAAGAACTAGAATTGCCGATATCGAGCGCTAACTCATACCGCTAACCCGCCTAGACAGCTGTCGACACTGATCAGCACGTTCCTAGGGTCCATTCAAGCTAATGTCCAAACATAGCACTTCACTATTCGTATTTCATGCTAGTTTACGATGACATGTAAATAGTTGATCAGGCTACTAACATGTAAATTAAACCTTATCGATCAACGTAGCTGACGTCGAACCACAGAATTAGGATTTACTAGGTATTCAGATCTAGCGATAAAGACCGTCGCAGATCTGAAGAGCGCAACCCATAATTCTGCGTTTCATATTAACGAATTGAATAAAGATTAAGGTTCATTTAATTAATTCATAGATGATTAGATGCAAGCATAATCTAGATCTAACATAAGAACAATCATGAATCTAAGAAAAGAAATAAAACGTTGGAATAGATCTTACCCATAACGAAGAACAGATCTACTCTTCTATTTTCTCTCCCTCCGGCGATTCGAATCGATCCATGAAGATCGTAAACCAAACATAATTCAATAATGAAAGACTCATGACTTATTTGCAAGAAGAAAAGAAGAAAAGAAAAGAAGACTTTATTCCCAAAAGACTACATTGTAGCTAGTTGATGAATAGATCTATGAATGAATGAGAGAATGAATGGAATACAAAACTCGTTGCACTCTATGGCCTTATATAGGTGTATAAACCGACTTAGGGGTAAACCCAATGCTTGGAGGACAAGAAAATGTGTTTTTGGAAGTTTCTGGGCCTCGGTAAGTCGGCGGTAACCTCCTGGGATACCGAGGGTATGTTCGTCTTTTTCCTGCTGCTGACTTAACTTTGAATACCCTAGGCTTAGCTTCGGTATTTGGACAATAACTGGGCCTACGTAACTCTGATTTAGGTGATTCAAAGTGTGTTGGAATCCTTTTTTCAGGCCCTACAACTTTCATAAAGAAGTCCAAGCCCAATTCGTCTTGTACAGCTTCTTAAACGGCATTCCAAGATCACTAATCAGATTGTCGGGTCCAATCTTCACTCGAAACACTTCAACCTTCAGCTCGGTTCAGTTCTCTATCGATTAAATCTATCCTTCAGCCCAAATGATGCTTCGAACACTCGGCCATCTGTCAATAAAACCATAGCACACGTAGTAGCTTCTATTTCTAGCAAATTACGCATAAAATACATTGTTAATACGCATAATACCAATTTCGTCACCCGGACGTGGCTTAATGAAATTTGGCTAATTAACTCATGATTTCATACATATTATCTCCATTGAGAACACAAATCTGGGGTAGATTGATGGTAAATAATGATACCAAATTGACCGTGATCACCAGAATTCGTGTTTCCTAATGGTAGGAATGCATATCCGAAAGGGTCTTCTAATAAAGATTGTTTTATTCTTTAAAGCCTTTACAAAGCGGAAGTAAAGTGTTACTTTGAGAGAACATAATATACAGATTATAAGATACACAAAAGTAACGACTGTATTGACATTGTGTATCTGAAAGGAATCTATTTACACGGGAACCATTTTACATGAAAGGCTGTAGTCGGTAGTATTTGACTCCTTCCGACAATTGGGGATCGTGACACAATACTATATGCCGGTTGCGATCGTTAAGTATGAAGGGTATTTTAGTAAATGCATTTTATACTTACGGCCAACGTATTCGGAAGTATATCGGGTCACACGCGTAAGAATAATTGTCCGGAATTAAAATGAGGTTATGTGATAGCAAAATACTTAACCGCTAACTTTCACCGACAGAGTATCGGGTCAACGGGAGTATAGTGGTCACAAGATCGAATCCACGGGGAGTAATTTCCAAGTACCAAAGCTGACGTAGAACTTAGTTCAGGTCAAAATAATGGTGGAAAGTATTATACTAATGCAGAAAGAAAGATTATACTAACAAGTTTTACTTCTAGATATTAAAAGGTATAGCCGAACTATGATCCCACGAGCTACTTTTACCCCTAAGGAAGGACTTGACAGGGAGCGTGTCTTAACCGACCTACCTATCCTAAGTAGTTTAACGACATCCATGGGTGCCAACTCCTAATTCTAGTGTTTAGACTGAACAACTCGATCTAACCACCCTACGTGAAGCTAACCGACTCTCCCTTTAGAAAACCGATTATCCTAACATGATTAAGCTTTAGAGTTGCTCGAACAACGATGACAAAACTCAGTATTGGAAACGGTCCTAACAACTAGGCCGAATCTACGCAATGATCCTAAAACCCCTTATCCCACATCTCACCGTAAAATGCATCTATAAGTTCGATGTGTGTGACAGTGAACTAGGCGATCAATCTAATTCAAAGATGTTAAAATAAGTTTTAGAACGTGGATTAATCGTTAAAACATAATATTACGCACTACACAATTCCTTATCTCATCCCCCTTAGGGTTTTCGCACGCTTTCACATAATTCAACTACACATGCAATTAGCTACTCATGATTATGCTAATGACGGAATGAAGAAAGGAAAACATGCTAGAAATAATAAGAGAGAAATAATTCATTACCATGTAACTGCAGAAAATCTGATCCAGAAAAGTATGAAGAAATAATTGCACCAAAAAGTTGAATCTTTTGTTCTTGGAATGTAAATCTAAGCTATAAAAAGTATGTAGAATCGAAGGATGAAAACTAGGGAATCAAAGGATTTAAGGGTGATCAAACTACACTAAAATCGCACCAACATCGCCTAAGAAGATTCTAAAGTCGGCCAAGAATATTGAAGGGTGAATGAGTCGCGTATTTATAGTGTAGGCTTAAATCGCTCGCGCCGGTCGTGAACGCCAGTTTGCATCCTTTCAAACGCTAGTTTGCCCGGAAATCTTGATGATATTAGGGTTTCTTCTTCAGCGAACTAGCGTTTGGCTCCTCCTAAACGCCAGTTCATGGATCATGCCTCATGGGAAACGCCGCTTGATCTCGCTCAACGCCGCTTGATTTGGCTTGCATAAGCTTTCTCGATTCGGGCTGAACCTGATGTGATCCCGGGCAAGATTCATGGTGGTTTCCGAAGGAAAAAGAAGAAAAAGAATGAGAGTGGAAGAAGGAAGAATTTTATCCCACATTGCAAGATTGGAAGATTTTCTTAGAATTTTATTAGTATTTATTTCTTTTATTTTTATTTTTATTTCTATTTCTAATAAGTTTGTCCCACATCGGTTTGGGAGTAGTTTATGTTTTTCATTCTAGCCTATAAAAAGGCATCATATGTAACTTTTACAATCAGTTGAATAATTTGAGTGATATATATTCTTTTATTTAAAGCGATTAAGCTTTGGTGAGTTTTCTCACGTGGAGGATTCCAACCGGACTTATCAAGGTCGTGAGCGTACCTTGTGGGTGTCCACACACCGAGGTTCTTAGATACGGGTTATCTAAGGGTTTAGGTTATACCAAGGTTTTTGGTTACGGGTTAACCAAAGGTCGAGGTGCTCGTCTTATTGGTGCCATCAGTCAAATCCTCGGGCATTCAGATCTGATTCGGTCACGGATCACATCAGTTGGTATCAGAGACAGACACTGACGGTATCCAAATATCCCTTTTAATTTCTTTTTTTTTTCTTTCGTTCTATAATCCCTGCAAATTCCTTGGTTCAATACATCTTCTGTTGTTTTCCTTGTCTTGTATTAAAAAAAAAAAAAATTTACCCTTATATTCCCAGTTGTTTTATCGTGTTGCGTTTCTTATATAAAAAAAAAAAAAAAAAAAAATTCCAGCAAAGTTGTCTCCGCTGTTGTGTCTTCAATAAAAGGAAAAAAAAATCCAGCTTTTGTGTTTTTCTTGCTACCTGCGTCCGTCCTGTTTCTTTATAAATAAATTATAAAAAAACAAAATTTAAATTAAATTCAGGGAATTCTCTGATCTTGCCGTCATATTTGACATTTGACCCCAAATTTTTCCTACTTGCATTCCTTGATTGGCTGGAACAAAAAAAAAAAAAAAAAAAAAAAAAAAAAAAAAAAAAAACAAAAAGAAAAAACCAGGCCAATTTAACGTAGGTTTCACACCCTTGGTGTGATTTTTATCACACCCGTGATTCTAGTACACCCAAAAAAAAAAAATATCTTCTTCATTTTTTTAACCGACATCCTAGTGCCATATTTAAGTTCCTTGGTTTTTGCACTCATTATTTTGATTTGTCCACGGTTGGATCTCCACACGAGGGTGAGTGCAAACACGAGTGACGTGAGGATATTCTATTTTATTGCAATTCACAATGTCAAAGGAGCGTGAAGAGGAGAGTGCTATCCAAACTAGTTTTCGGTTGTTCGCGGAAGGACAGTCTGATGAGAATGCTCGTCAATTTGCGGATATGAATCAAGCGCCTGGATGCTAAGATGGAAGATATGGTGACTCAATTGCGGGAAATGTTGAGGGAGTCACTACTCCCAATGTTGATAGAGTTGGCCGTGGTCGAGAGGATGACCGTAGTGATGGCGGTAGTCGTGATGGTAGAGAAGCTAGGAGGAGACGAGATAGAGTGGGGGCTCGAGTTGAGGAGAAGATGAAGATGATTACGTGCGCTCGGGTAATAATAGCAGTTGATGGTAGTGATGAAGACAACAACAATATGAGGCTAATAAAGATGAAGATTCCGGTATTTAAGGGTACAAATGATCCCGATGCGTATTCAGATTGGGTGCGTAAAGTGGAGCAGATTTTTTCGTGTAATAACTACTCGGAGAAAAACAAAGCACGGTTGGCAACGCTTGAGTTTGAGGATACGCGGCAATTTGGTGGGAACAACTACTTGTTAGTAGGCGTAGGCGGGATGACCTTGTCAAGACATGGAATGAACTTAAGCGGAAATGAAGCGAAGATTTGTACCAGATTCATATTACCGTGAATGCGATCGGAAATTGCAAACACTTACACAGGTAATCATCCGTGGAAGATTACTATCAAGAGATGGAGCTGACTTTGATTCGCACAGGTAAGAGGATTCTGAGGCCACCATGGCAAGATTTTTGAGTGGTTTGAGGCCTGAGATTGCACATCCGGTTGAAATGAAGGATTGTGATACTTTAGAGAAGATGGTTCATGCGGCAATTTTGACAGAAAAGCATTTGAAGAAACGAAGTTCAGGTAATTCCTATTCTTATCGTTCTTTTCAACCTAGAGATGATGGCTCACGTTCTAGCCCACCGAGGCCAAACCGTTTGTCTTCCAATGAGGCTTACAAAGCTAAGGAAAACAACAGTGGTAAAGCTCAAGCCACACCACATCCACCCACTCACGAGCTTAGATGTTACAAGTGTAAAGGTATTGGGCATAAGGCAAGTGATTGTGCGAATAAGCGAGTAATGATTGTTGTGGGAGAAAAGCATGGTGAGAAAGAATACATGTCACAATCCGAAGAGGAAAATGGGAGTGATTCCGAGGAGATAAGCCCACTCGAGATTGGGCCTGAAGGATTTATTTGTGTGAATAAGAAAGTTGTGGAGGACCAAGTCAAAGTAAATGCTAGTGCGCACCGTGAAAACATTTTTCAAACACGTTGCTTTATCGAAGATAAGTTGTGCGGTTTGATCATCGATTCGGGTAGTTGCACCAATGTTGTTAGCAAAGAATTGGTCGAAGAGATGAACATTGAGACTACTAAACATCCCCAACCATACAAGCTACAATGGATGAATACATGTGGGGAAGTTAGAGTTACAAAGCAAGCGATGATCACTTTTAAAGTTGGGATGTTCGAGGATACGGTTATGTGTGATGTAGTGCCTATTCATATTGCACATGTTATTCTTGGTAGGCCTTGGCAATTTGATCGGCGAGTTCACTATGATGGGTTCTTGAACACGTACGCATTACATCACCGGGGCAAGAAGGTTACTTTGGTTTCATTATCACCCCAAGAAGCACATGCGGAGCAGCTTAAATTTGCTCAAAGTCGGGAGGTTCAAAGGCAACCAATGGGTGCAAATTCTATGGTGCAAAGTGGAGAAAAGAAGACATGTTTAACTTCATTGGCTGTTCGTTCGGGTTCTTCTTTTTCTTTATTGCAGGTACATAAAGATCCACCACCTCACGTTGTTAACATTGGAGCCAAGTTGGAGAGCAAATCCATTACACCGGGTATAGTTCGAGATGTTGATGTTCGGATTCGAGGTCGAATCCTTTCCGAACCGGGAGGGAATGATGTGATCCCGGCAAGATTCATGGTGGTTTCGAAGGAAAAGAAGAAAAAGAATGAGAGTGGAAGAAGGAAGAATTTTATCCCACATTGCAAGATTGGAAGATTTTCTTAGAATTTTATTAGTATTTATTTCTTTTATTTTTATTTTTATTTCTATTTCTAATAAGTTTGTCCCACATCGGTTTGGGAGTAGTTTATGTTTTTCATTCTAGCCTATAAAAAGGCATCATATGTAACTTTTACAATCAGTTGAATAATTTGAGTGATATATATTCTTTTATTTAAAGCGATTAAGCTTTGGTGAGTTTTCTCACGTGGAGGATTCCAACCGGACTTATCAAGGTCGTGAGCGTACCTTGTGGGTGTCCACACACCGAGGTTCTTAGATACGGGTTATCTAAGGGTTTAGGTTATACCAAGGTTTTTGGTTACGGGTTAACCAAAGGTCGAGGTGCTCGTCTTATTGGTGCCATCAGTCAAATCCTCGGCATTCAGATCTGATTCGGTCACGGATCACATCAGAACCCATCCAAACATGCATTTGGGGGTTATTTGGACGCCCGTTCGTCTGAAACTCTGACTTTCAGTATCAAGTGCTAACTCTGTGAACGCCAGATTGACATGTACAAACGCCAGTTTGGGCCTAAGCTTGATTCAAACGCCAGTTTGGTTAGGGCAAACGCCAGTTCGCCTTGATTTCACTCCAAACTTGGATTTTCTTCCACTTTCATTCTACTTTCGTGCCACGAACATGTCTCTCATTCAAAAAATCACCTCTCGGGTTCTCGAGTCACCTCAGTCCTGCAATAACATATACGAACAAACACCACGCGTAATTCCGCAAGACAAAAGTGCTCGGAAAAGAGTTAAATATCGTTAAAAAGGCAGAGTTTACTATCGATATGACAGTTTAACTCCCCGTGCATATAACTATCGATATTACTCTTAAACAGGTCTAGAAATACCCAAAACATACCAATAAAGTGATAAACTGGGGTTAAACTGTCCACCAAAGTATAGTCAAGTTGACTCCCATCAACCACCCCACACTTAGCCTTTGCTCGTCCTCGAGTAAATTAGGTGCTCTAAATAGACCAAGGGATCAACTTTACGAAACATGCATAGCACTCACAACATCAAGGTGAACGTAAAGCAGACACTGAATGTAAACAACTTGACTCTATCTTATCACGAAGACGAAGTGTGTGTGAAATAAACCGAAGGCTACACTCAAAATGATTACCGGCTTTCAATACCGGCCAAATGACTACACACAACTTATACCGGGCTAGAATCTCCACTAATCGAGGCAACCAAGGCTAAATACGGTCAAGTAGGACTTGAAGGGTTATAATGTTAAGCTCGGGACGGGGTTAATCGAAAGGAAAATTTGGGAGTGGAGAAAAGAAAATATGAGTGAACCTAATCATCTCATTTAATTTCTATTTGAAAACATACTAAACCAAACTCCTTCGATCATTTTATACTCATTGATAAACATTCCGACCTCAACATCATATTTTTATCCACTTGAAACACTCTTTCTTTGACTTCAAACTTTATTCAACTTTCCTTTTTTTTCATTTTGTTTCTTTTCAATTTTTTCTTTTTTTTTTCCTCTTCTTTTTTTTTCTATTTCTGTTCCGAACCACAAGCCTCACAATACATTCCTCGAGCTCCTCCCCTCATACACTAGCTCGTACTAACCAACTCATCTCAAAACACGCACCATCTCCCACCCCACACTTAATTTGGAAAGTGTGTCTAAAACATCAACTAAGTCCACTCGTAGGGTAATGAAAAGGAACGTGACCAATAATATAGCTCAGGGTTAGGGTAATACAGGCTAAGTAACAAAAACGGCTCATTTTTGGACGGTGGTCAGACCGTCTTATCAAGGCTTAGAGGGGGTACGAAGGTAAAATGTTGGGATTTTGGCTTATTTGGCTCTGGTCGGGTCAAAGAAGCGCCAGGACTCTCATCCCGTATCCGGCCTAGGTAAACCTCTCTATTTTGCCTCGAAACTAGTGGTATAAGTGTGTATAGCAGCCAAGCTAATCATAACCACGGTTCTATGTGCACTAAAAGGGTCGTATCGTGATAAAGTAAAGTCGCCCTGCACACATTACTCGACTACTAAGACATTTACCAACTCCATCGGGAGAAACATGCATATAACGCGGTGTAAAAACCGTGAAAAGTAAAAATTTTAGGCCACGAATTGACTCGAAAACGGGAGTTACGAAGCATATCACAATTACCGGCATATTTATCAATTGAAACCAATATAAAGTTAAGTCTTATCCCCGGCAACGGTGTCAAAATTCTTGATAGCAAAATACTTAACCAGTAACTTTCACCCACTGAGTATCGGGTCAACGGGAGTATAGTGGTCAGAAAGTCGAATCCACAGGGAGCAATGTCTAAGTACCAAAGGTGACGTAGAACTTAGTTCAGGTCAAAATAATAGTGGAAGGTATTATACTAATGCCGAAAGAAAGATTATAATAACAAGTTTTACTTCTAGATATTAAAAGGTATAGCCGAACTATGATCCCACGAGCTACTTTTACCCCTAAGGAAGGACTTGACAGGGAGCGTGTCTTAACCGACCTACCTATCCTAAGTAATTTAACGACATCCACGGGTGCCAACTCCTATTCTAGTGTTTAGACTGAACAACTCTATCTAACCACCCTACGTGAAGCTAACTGACTCTACCTTTAGAAAACCGATTATCCTAACATGATTAAGCTTTATAGTTGCTCGAACAACGATGACAAACCTCTGTATTGGAAACGGTCCTAACAACTAGGCCGAATCTACGCAACGATCTTAAAACCCCTTATCCCACATCTCACCGAAAAATGCATCTATAAGTTCGATATGCGTGACAGTGAACTAGGCGATCAATCTAATTCAAAGATGTTAAAATAAGTTTTAGGACGTGGTTTTCACTCGCTTTCACATAATTCGACTACACATGCAATTAGCTACACATGATTACGCTAATGACGGAATAAAGAAAGGAAAACATGCTAGAAATAATAAGAGAGAAATAATTCATTACCATATAAAAGCAGAAAATCTGATCCAAAAAAGTATGAAGAAATAATTGCACCAAAAAGTTGAATCTTTTGTTCTTGAAATGTAAATCTAAGCTATAAAAAGTATGTAGAATCGTAGGATCTAAACTAGGGAATCAAAGGATTGAAGGGTGATCAAACTACACTATAATCGCACTAACATCGCCTAAGAAGAGTCTAAAGTCGGCCAAGAATATTCAGAGGCTGAATGAGCTGCGTATTTATAGTGTAGAGTGAAAATGCATTCATCTACCGCAAACGCCGCTTGCATCCTTTCAAACGCTAGTTTGCCTAGAAATCTTGATGATATTAGGGTTTCATCTTCAGTGAACTAGCGTTTGGCTCCTCCTAAACGCCAGTTCATGGATCATGCCTTGAGGGCAAACGCCAGTTTGATCTGCCTGAACGCCAGTTTGGCTTGTATGAGCTTTATCGATTCGGGCTGAACCCATCAAAACGTGCGTTTGGGGGTTATTTGGACTCCCATTCGTCTGAAACTCTGACTTTCATTATCAAGTGCTAACTCTGTGAACGCCAGTTTGACATGTCCAAACGCCAGTTTGGGCTTAAGCTTGATTCAAACGCCAGTTTGGTTAGGGCAAACGCCAGTTCGCCTTGATTTCACTCCAAACTTGGCTTTTCTTCCACTTTCATTCTACTTTCGTGCCATGAACATGTCTCTCATTCAAAAAATCACCTCCTGGGTTCTCGCGTCACCTAAGTCCTGCAATAACATATACGAACAAACACCACGCGTAATTCCGCAAGACAAAAGTGCTCGGAAAAGAGTTAAATATCGTTAAAAAGGCGGAGTTTACTATCGATATGACAGTTTAACTCTCCGTGCATATAACTTTCGATATTACTCTTAAACAGGTCTAGAACTACCCAAAACATACCAATAAAGTGATAAACGGGGGTTAAACTGTGCACCAAAGTACAGTAAAGTTGACTCCCATCAACCACCCTACACTTAGCCTTTGCTCGTCCTCGAGTAAATTAGGCGCTCTAAAACAGACCAAGGGATCAACTTTACGAAACATGCATAGCACTCACGACATCAAGGTGAATGTAAAGCTGACACTGAATGTAAACAACTTGACACTATCTTATCATGAAAACGATGTGTGTGTGATATAAACTGAGGGCTACTCTCAAAATGATTACCGGCTTTGAATACCGGCCAAATGACTACACACAACTTATACCGGGCTAGAATTTTCACTAATCTAGGCAACCGAGGCTAAATACGGTCAAGTAGGACTTGAAGGGTTATAATGTTAAGCTCGGGACGGGTTAATCGAAAGGAAAATTTGGGAGTGGAGAAAAGAAAATACGAGTGAACCTAATCATCTCATTTACTTTCTATTTGAAAACATACTAAACCAAACTCCTTCGATCCTTCTATACTCATTGATAAACATTCCGACCTCAACATCATATTTTTATCCGCTTGAAACACTCCTTCTTTGACTTCAAACTTTATTCAACTTTCCCTTTTTTCATTTTGTTTCTTTTCAATTTTTTCTTTTTTTTCCTCTTTTTTTTTCAATTTCTGTTCCAAACCACAAGCCTCACAATACATTCCTCGAGCTCCTTCCCTCATACACTAGCTCATACTAACCAACTCCTCTCGAAACACGCACCATCTCCCACCCCACACTTGATTTGGCAAGTGTGTCTAAAGCAACAACTAAGTCCACTCGTAGGGTAATCAAAAGGAACGTGACCAATAATACAGCTCAGGGTTAGGGTAATACAGGCTAAGTAACCAAAACGGCTCATTTTCGGACGGTGGTCAGACCATCCTATCAAGGCTTAGAGGGGGTACGAGGGTAAAATGTTGGGATTTTAGCCTATTTGGCTCTGGTCGGGTCAAAGAAGTGCCAGGACTCTCATCCCGTATCCGGCCTAGGTAAACTTCTCTATTTCGCATCGAAACTAGTGGTATAAGTGTGTATAGCAGCCAACCTAAGCATAACCACGGTTCTACGTGCACTAAAAGGGTCGTATCGTGATAAACTATAGTCGCCCTGCACACATTACTCGACTACTAAGACATTTACCAACTCCATCGGGAGAAACGTGCATATAACACGGTGACCATGAAAAGTTAAAATTTTAGGCCACGAATTGACTCGAAAATGGGATTTAACGAAGCATATCACAATTACCGGCATATTTATCAATCGAAACCAATATAAAACTAAGTCGTATCCACCCCCCACTTCGAATGAAGCACTGTCCTCAGTGCGTGAATGAGATAGAAAAGAAAGACTTAGCTTGTGAACCCAGCAGAAAGGCGCTATCAAACCCCGTAACAGCCATGTGTAAACGCCACCCGAACCCCTATATGAAAATAGACATAAACAATGCAAAGCACGCACGGGACATGGTCCTCGTGCGAAAGTATCGAATAGGGATAAGGGGTATACCAGAAATAAGGCCCTGTCACGTCATAAAACTCGATATGCAATATGTAACGCAGCAAATAGATGGATAAATAACCCGTACGTGTGAAACACAGAACATCTAAGCAGAATAGAAAGGGCACAGAGGCACTAAATCATATAAAACATCAACGTGCGTAGACATACATCATCAAAGGCGAGTACAAGTAACGCATACTCAAAAACCCCTAGATCACTTTTCATTCCAATACAGTCTTATTATGGCGGGGTTGCCTCCCCCCAAGCGCCTTTGTTTTACGTCGTTGGCTCGGCCGGGTGACTCCAAACGGACTCAAACCACAAACGACTCAAAGCAACAATTCAAGCATTTCAATTCAGACAAGTAGTATCAAGAACATCAACCAAAATTCAAGCTCAAAAAGACCAATAGTTTACGAAAAGAGAACAATGCAAGAACCATAGAAATTGAATTCACTAGAAACTCACCTCTCTTGGCTCTCGATGCTACCTCTTCCCAACCAGAGAATATTCTTTGTTTGCCTTTCGATCCTTCTTCTTTTTAAAATCCGCATCAGGCGGATGTGGTCTCTTTCTCACACCTCTTTGAGCCACATGCACCAGTGGTGGTAAAAACTCGATCTCATAGAACTTATCATCACAAGGTGGACGAGTGAAGTAATCCGGGACGGACGTATCAGGGATCACTAGGCCATCCGGTGGCTTAAATATAGGTGGCTGATCAACTTGCTCTTGATCCATAGGTGAGCTTGACAGTAGAGTGAGCGATCCCAACTTCTCCTTAGTCTCGATCTCCACATGATCGACGACCACAATCGAATCCACCGCACACTCTTTCAAGTCATCATTTTTTACATCCTCGGACGGCGGTGTACTTGATAAAAGTTGCACCTCTTCCATATCCAAATCTTGTAGTTCCTCTTCATCCCAAAGCATTTCAATACCAAAGAATTCGTGCTCACTCATAACGATGGTCGGTACCACCGCACATCTCCCCACGGTATCATCATTTTTCATCTCAGGAGGTGGATGTGTAGTAGGTAGAAAGTGAAACATGCCATCCTCAATTTTCGTAATAGGAGGAGACGGTAATATGGGTGATCCCAACTCAATCTCTTGCTCTGGCACCTCATCATAGTAAACTAGATCCTCAATCTCACCCCCCCACTTCTACTTCTTCAGTGCCAACCTCAGCAGCCCTAACCACCTCTATTGCACATGCCTGCTCTTTCTGCTCAGGCCTCATCATGTCAATCAATTGCCCTCTCGGTCTTGAAGGTTGCTTAAGGTGGAGTCAGTACTTATCTTGAACTCCTGCATGTCCCGCAGTTGCTCTTGCATGCTCTTGTTTATTCACTCTAGTAGCTCTATTGACTGTCGGTGAAGCTCTCTTGTGACACGGGAGCAAACTGATCATACTGACTTTGGTTCATCAGAGGTGGGTAGCAGGCTTCTTGCCAAGATGGATACTGATCAAACGGTTGAATCTGTACAAAGTTGTCAACATGCCGAGCGTGAGAACCAAAATCATGATAAGCACAGAGGTACTGATAACCCTCATAATGTTGTGGCTCATTACTCGAATAACCATAATTCTGATCCTGGTATGCACTAGGGCATTGATAAACCCAAGAACCCTGGTTACTCTATTGTTGATACTGAGGCTGAGGCACATACTGTTGTTGATAATATTGTTCAGCTGCCTGTGATTGGTAGGGGAATTGTTGTTCAGGGGAGTAGTATTGGTTGGAAAATCCATCCATTTAGGCTCAAACTGCAAGATCATAGAAATCACCAACAACACAATCACGGTACCACCACCACAACAATAGGTAGTGTGACTCTTCAGAGAAACAACAAGAAAACGAAATAAAATTGACCTAAGCCCAAGCTTTCAATCAACTTAAAAGATATTAGATGTTACTCCCCGGCAACGGCGCCAAAATTCTTGATAGCAAAATACTTAACCGCTAACTTTCACAGACTGAGTATCGGGTCAACGGGAGTATAGTGGTCACAAGGTCGAATCCACAGGGAGTAATGTCTAAGTACCAAAGCTGACGTAGAACTTAGTTCAGGTCAAAATAATGGCGGAAGGTATTATACTAATGCGGAAAGAAAGATTATACTAACAAGTTTTACTTCTAGATATTAAAAGGTATAGCCGAACTATGATCCCACGAGCTACTTTTACCCCTAATGAAGGACTTGACAGGGAGCGTGTCTTAACCGACCTACCTATCCTAAGTAGTTTAACGACATCCATGGGTGCCAACTCTTAATTCGAGTGTTTAGACTGAACAACTCGATCTAACCACCCTACGTGAAGCTAACCGACTCTTCCTTTAGAAAACCGATTATCCTATCATGATTAAGCTTTAGAGTTGCTCGAACAACGATGACAAACCTCTGTATTTGAAACGGTCCTAACAACTAGGCCGAATCTACGCAACGATCCTAAAACCCCTAATCCCACATCTCACCGCAAAATGCATCTATAAGTTCGATGTGCGTGACAGTAAACTAGGCGATAAATCTAATTCAAAGATAATAAAATAAGTTTTAGGACTTGGATTAATCGTTAAAACATAATATTACGCACTATACAATTCCCTATCTCATCCCCCTTAGGGTTTTCGCTCGCTTTCACATAATTCGACTACACATGCAATTAGCTACTCCTGATTATGCTAATGACGGAATAAAGAAAGGAAAACATGCAAGAAATAATAAGAGAGAAATAATTCATTACCATATAACCGCAGAAAATCTGATCCAGAAAAGTATGAAGAAATAATTGCACTAAAAAGTTGAATATTTTGTTCTTGAAATGTAAATCTAAGCTATAAAAAGTATGTAGAATCGAGGGATGTAAACTAGGGAATCAAAGGATTGAAGGGTGATCAAACTACACTAAAATCGCACTAACATCGCCTAAGAAGATTCTAAAGTCGGCCAAGAATATTCAGGGGCTGAATGAGCTGCGTATTTATAGTGTAGAGTGAAAATCTGCTTATGTCGGTCGCAAACGCCAGTTTGCGTTCTTTCAAACGCTAGTTTGCCTGGAAATCTTGATGATATTAGGGTTCCGTCTTCAGCGAACTAGCGTTTGGCTCCTGCTAAACGCCAGCTCATGGATCATGCCTTGAGGGCAAACGCCAGTTTGATCTGCCTGAATGCCAGTTTGGCTTGCATGAGCTTTCTCGATTCAGGCTGAACCCATCCAAACGTGCATTTGGGGGTTATTTGGACGCCCGTCGCCTCAAACTCGACTTTCGATGATCAAGTGATAACTCTGTGAACGCCAGTTTGACATGTCCAAACGCCAGTTTGGGCCTAAGCTTGATTCAAACGCCAGTTTGGTTAGGGCAAACACCAGTTCGCCTTGATTTCACTCCAAACTTGGCTTTTCTTCGACTTTCATTCTACTTTCGTGCCACGAACATGTCTCTCATTCAAAATATTGCCTCCCGGGTTCTCGAGTCACCTAAGTCCTGCAATAACATATACGAACAAACACCACGCGTAATTCCGCAAGACAAAAGTGCTCGGAAAAGAGTTAAATATCGTTAAAAAGGCGGAGTTTACTATCGATATGACAGTTTAACTCCCCGTGCGTATAACTCTCGATTAAACATGTCTAGAACTACCCAAGACATACCAATAAAGTGATAAAAGAGGGTTAAACTGCGCACCAAAGTACAATAAAGTTGACTCCCATCATTATGCGATAACCAACGAAGGATTTAATTATGCTTGCTACATAGCGTTGTAGTTCAATTGATAATCGGATTATATATTATGAATAAATTATTATTAGAATAATAATGTTTTTGTTTTTATTATATTATTTATTCTCAATATAATACATTGATATTAAAATTTTAATATTGGATATTAATTAAAAATATAATCAATTGATCAAAGGCATAATCAATCAATTATTTGATTGATATCCCAGATCCTTTTTTTTTGCCCATAACGGGGTTTGAACACTGGTCTTCATGCCAGGTTATAGTCTAGCGCACCACTAGACTGATGCACCTTGTGCATATCCTAGATCCTTAGTTTATTAGGAAATAGAGTTTCTTGTTTTCTACTCCAAATCAAGAAGCTAATCTTAAGCTTATTGGTAGATGCTTGTGGCTCTATCTATCCTATAAAAGGGAAGAGATGCCAAGCTCTTTTGTATGACAATAGATCTTGTAATTCACAAGAAAGAAAAAAAAAATAGAGAATTTCTTGAGAGGGAGTTTTTGGGAAGAATTGATTCCGATGGTTGTTTGTGTAGGTTACCAATGGAGGCAAAAAAAAAAATTTGGGTGGGTCTGTGCTAGGACCATCAACCATAAGATAAAGCGACGATCCATTGGATTAGAGTCGTATGAGACTTTATCTTCCCGACTTGTTTACTCATAAACCTCATTAGTAGCACTTCTCAATAAATACGAGAAAAAAAAAAGATTTATTGAGGTTTTAGCTAACGGGCATTTATGTGATAAATGGAAAAAAATGAGTTTCTTTTAAATCTAAGTAGTTAATAAATAAGGTGAAATATAGTTTTTTTTAATATAATAATTATGGATTATTTATGAGATAAATAATAAATAAAATTAAGTAAATGAGACTTACATGGACTAATCACTTAATGTAATTAAGTAAGGCTTTTTCCAAAGTTGGCTACCTACTTAATAGTATTAAGTAAGGAGTTTCTTAAAGGACATTTTACCTAAGTTATTAAGAAATCATAATTGGGCTTAAAAGCCATCTAAGTGGCTAAGCTTTCCTGAGGGATCTACATCTTTCCTAGATGCCCTAATTATGGCTAATATAGACTTGGATTGTCATGCTTTGACACATTGAAATTTCCACTAGTCACACGGAAATGATGCAGTAGTGATTGTATGTGATATTGAAGTATGTCGCTCGTCTGGAATTCGTGTTTCCTAATGGTAGGAATGCATATCCGAAAGGGTCTTCTTATAAGGAATGTTTTATTCCTGAAAGTGTTTGTAAATCGAAAGTAAAGTGTTACTTCGAGAGAATATAATATACAAATTATAAGATACACTCAAGTAACGATTGTATGGATATTGTGTATGTGAAAGGATTCTATTTACATGGGAACCATTTTACATGAAAGGTTGTAGTCAATAGCACTTGACTTCTTCTGACAATTGGGGATCATGACACAATGCTAGATGCCAGCCGCGATCGTTAAGTATGAAGGGTATTTTAGTAAATGTGTTTTATACTTACGGCCAACGTATTCGGAAGCATATCGGGCACATACATAAGAATATTGTATATTAATTAAAAATATAATCAATTAAGTAATAAATCAATTATTTCAGCTTATGGAATTTGCACCAATATGGAGCTGAAATAAGAGCTATGAAAGACGGCATTGAGAGGTGTCTGTATAAATCTTCACACTTGTTTCATGTGGAAGCTGACTCCCAATTATTAGTAAACATGCTCCTTTGAGTTTCTGCAGTTCCATGGAGATACATGGATGACATTCATGACTTGCGTTCTTTAATTGCTTTCTATAATATACAAGTCTCATATGTATCTAGAGAGGGTAATGTTGTGGCAGATTACCTAGCAAAAATGGGGAGTACTTCCCAGCAGACTAAGGATTTGGAATGCTCAACATTGCCTGGAACACTTGGGCTATTGATATTGAGAGATAATCTGCAGTTGCCTGCGTTGCGTATTACCTAAGAAATTTTCAATATTTGGAGGCTCTTACCTCACTGCCCGGATGGTTTTTGAGCTGCTCACACCACTGGAAGCACTCTTCATATACTTATGAAAAGTGCAAACAGGTTGTGTCTCATCTTTTTTCTACTATTTTATTTACTTCTGATCACGGTAAATGGTCCATAGTCATTTTGCTAAATGAATGCAGGATCCTTTTTCTTTGGAATTCTGCAAAGATGGGCTGAATATTTGGTTGATACTATTTGGAATGCACCCTTGAATGACTGAAGGGTGCAAGTAGGTGCTTGCATACATTGATTTATTTGAATCCTTTTTTTTTTTTGTGGCTGCTTGCTGTGGTGCAGTTTTTGGTTTTCCAAATCAGGTTTCTAAAAGCTGGGAGGAAGACGGGGTTACTGGATCATATTTTGGCTGCTGTTGTTGATTGATTACTCAAGTTGTTGTCAGTAATCCAAAGGGATATTTGCTACTTCTGAAGCTTATTTTGATGAAAATTTGAGCTTTTGCTGCTGCATTTAAGCTGCTGACTTTGCGTTTTTTTGGATATTTTGACTTAGTTGGGTACTAAGATGCCGCTGGATGTTGCTGTTTAGCTTGTGAAGAATGCAAAGCTGATCTTTTGAGGGATGATAGAAACTGGATCTATTGCGTCATTTATCCTTCTAAATGTTTGCTGATTTTTCTCAAGAAGGGGTGTTTAGTTTAGAAAGGACTTCTTGCAGCTTGCTTCGAGTTAGCTTATAAGCTCTTGTCTTTGTTTTGGCAGCCTTGGTTCTAGGATGTAGGCTGATGCAATTCTTTCTTGCTTTGACTGGGGGTGCATCTCCAACTTATCTTGTTTTAGTTCTTTAATTCCAATGCACAGACGACCATACTCTTTTCCTAGCACCCGGTCTTTCTACATCGGATTTTCTGGACTAGGGTTTTGAGGAGATGAGGTATGTGCATTGAGGACATCTTTCTTTTTGGATGTGCCGGGGGTAGGCACAAAACCTTGTAATTTTTTCCTGCTTGATTAATAAAAATTACAGGTTATCGAAGGGGAAAAAAGGCATAATCAATCGATTATTTGATTGATATCCTAGATCCTTAGTTTGTTAGGAAAAGAGTTTCTTGTTTTCTACTCCAAATCAAGAAGCTAATCTTAAGCTTATTGGGAGATGCTTGTGGCGCCATCTACCCCTATAAAAGGGAAGAGATGCCAGACTCTTTTGTATGACAATACACCTTGTATTTCACAACAACAACAACAAAAAAAAACCGCCTTCTTGAGAGGGAGTTTTTGGGAAGAAGAAAATGCGACCTACTCCGTGTAGCAGTGTTTGGAGGATTCCGATGTTGTTGGTGTGGATTACCAATAGAGGACGAACACTTGGATGGCTCTGTGCTAGGACCATCAACCATAAGATAAATCGACGATCCATTGAATCAGAGTCGTATGAGACTTTATCTTCCTGACTTGTTTACTCATAAACAACATTAGTAGCACTCCTCAATAAATATGAAAAAAGATTTTTTCAGGTTTTAGCTAACGGACATTTATGTGATAAATGGAAGAAAAGAGTTTCTTCTACATGTATGGTATTTAATTAAATAAGGTGAAATATAGTTGTTTTTAATATAATAATTATGGATTATTTGTGAGATAAATAATGAATAAATTAAGTAAATGAGACTTTTTTTTTAGGGTTAAGTAAATGAGACTTACATGGACTAATTACTTAATGTAATTAAGTAAGTCTTTTCCAAAGTTGGCTACCTACTTAATAAGATTAAGTAAGGAGTTTCTTAAAGGTCTTTTACCTAAGATATTAAGATATCATAATTGGGCTTAAAAGCCATCTAATTGGCTAGGCTTGCCTAAGGGATCTACATCTTTCCTAGATGCCCTAATTGTGGCTATATATAGATATCTTACCTCAAAGAAAAACCTAATCTCCCATTAGATATCGGGGCGCCACTTGTGATGAAAAATTAGGGAAATTCTCTCTTCGCTAAATACTTAGAATATTAAAAGTAAATTAAGAAGATAAGGATCTGCGTGGAAAGAAGCTTCATCGCCTTATGTAGAGGAGGCCTTGCCGGAAGATCTTAGATTCCAAAGCCTATTTCATCGTCATTTAGATTACCGAGTGTTGGTATAATTTCTACAAGCTCCCTTATGGATTAGTAATGTGTTGAGTTTATACAAGTTTATAATTCGTATTTCGAGCTGTGTTAATCGTTTCCGTTGCTAGGTTGAATGGGATTCAACTAGAAATGATTCGAATGGAATTTTTCAATTCCAGAAAAGGAAACATGCTTGCCTCAGCGAGCTTCTAGCTCTCCCAAACCAGCCCAGTGAAGTTGCCGCCACCAGGGCCCACAGAATAGTTCTTGGTCGGGTAAGGTCATTCAGATTCCAACGAACAAGTACTCACATATTTAGTCGAGGCAAATAAGATATGTCATGTTCACTCCTATTCACAACAAAAGTCCCTTGTCTTGAAAACAAAAATAAGGATTGTGAACATACAACTATGCACATTAAGAAGATAATGTATCAAATAAGGGTTGCGAACATACACACTCTTTTAAAACCCGAAATTGTTGAAAACTTTAATTCCAATGTTAGGGCTGAACAGAAAATCCAATGAACCCTATCCAATCCAAAACCCAAACCGAACCAACCCGAAAACTCAAACCAGTTGAAACCCTATTTTTCGGCTTAGGTTTTGACCCGAACCGAAAACATTTTGGGTTGGTTTGGTTTTTTATTTTTATTTTTTATTCAGGTTGATCCAACCCAACCCGATATATATTATGTATGTATTCCATCCAAAGTAAAAGTGTGTTATCATATTACTGCTATCACTTCATTTTCGGTGTCCATCTACGATTCTTGAACCTTTCTTTGGAAAAAAGAATCCGTGTATGTTTCTTTTATGTATGACTGTTGGTCTTTATTTATCATATCTGTATGTTGTTGGTTTGTGATATTCCGTTTACTCATAATTATCAAATTTAATCGTTTTCTTCCTTAAAAAATGTTATCAATTATTGTTTTGAACATATAGTATGAAACTCGAATTTTGGTATGTACATGTGTGAATTTTATAGTATAAAATTTTTATTATAGTTTTTCAAAAAAATAAAGTTTTATTATAGATGCATATTTTATGGAAAACCCGAAACACAACCTAGACCAACCCGAACCAACCCATTGGGTTTTATAGTCATTTGGTTTGGTTTGGTTTGGTTTGGATTAATTTTTTCTTAAACCAACCCAACTTATACTATGTAAAAACTCAACACAAGTCAATCCAACCCAATCTCAGCCATACCCAATGTCATTAGGTTAAAGACAAATTGGTAATAAGGGCTTATGGAAACCTAAGTTATTACATCAATATCCATCTTATTAAACAAATGCACAAAATAAAAAATTAAATTAATCAATTAATTAAAATAAAATAAAAAGAAATAAATTTCAAAAAAAAGAAAAAAAAAAAACAATTCATTATAAAGAAATCACCAAGGTAGAAAGAAGAAAATATAAACCTCAATAAATATGACCCCTGTGTGTATACATTTCAAAAGGGAACATATTGTCAAAGGACTATGATAAATTAAACTGAAAGAGGAGGAGGAGGGGGGAGCGGGGGTGGTGGACAATAAACCTGTATGTTTTAAGAGTATATTCAAGAACTTTTGCAGCAAGTAAGAACACAGTCATCAAAAAACTGTGTCAGCTGAGAAGTATACAACTTAGGGTCATTGCGGAAGTGATCAACATGAGGTGTGCAGATAAAATTACAAGCTCGGACTTCATGCCCATTCCTTCGTTGCCCATCTATAAACGACTCTACAGATCCCACAGGAATAACTTTGTCTGCAGAACTATATATGTACAACTGGGGACAGCTTGGCTGCTGTGATGTCAATACGCTAACTACATCAGAAAGCCGCCTGCAAAATCGAAACAGAGGAGATTCCGATAAGAGAGAAGACTCCACTTGAGAAATAGCATGGAAGAAAGCCCCCTAACAATTATCAGAGGACGCTGTGTTAAAGATCCTTTTTTTTTTTTTTCCCTCAAGGAGAGAGAAAAGTTTGGATGGTTTTGGGTACAGTCAGCACCCAGGCCCTTTTGGGCGCTTAAACGAATACATACAACACAGTCTCCCTGCTTGTGGTAGGAAACGAACCCATGACCGTGTCAGAGATTCACGACCAAATGATCATGTCAAGCCAGAATAGAGTAGGAACATCATATGACAAATGTAAGAGCCTTTTTTCAAGAGAGTAATGGTCAGAAGTATAAAGAAAATAAAACACGTGTAGGAAATCTTAAAGAGTAACAGATACTAAAATCAAATCACGAAAACTGACTACCAATGGAAAGCATAATCTGGAAATAAAAAGACAGGTTAAACTTAATAGAGAAGAAGGCATCCTCACCGATTAACGGTTGGTAGATTCAAAACGAACTGGAAAAACTTTTTCAAAACAACTAGAAGAGCAGCTTCAGTAAACTCAGGCTGAACTTCCATAACGTGTGTACGGCCTGTTGTCGTGTCTACACTATCAATGCTCTTTAAACCTTTTGTAGCTACACTATGCTTTTTCAAGAAAGCTGCAGAGAATCCGGATGCCCAAACCTAATGATTGAAAGGGTACACAAATACAAATAAGAATAAGCAAAATAAAAATTATATACACCAAAAGATCTATCATGTATGCATTAAACAAAGTCAGACAGAGGAGAAACAAAAGGCATACTAAGAGCCATAGTGCAACAAGAGGGAAGAAATAAATTATGGCGAATAAAACTATACTAACAATGGATGGAAGGGAAGCTTATAGTACATATATAATCAAGAAAACTAACATAAGGATGGCAGCAACCAATTTAGCAATTCAAATCCACAAAGCCATTAAATTTTATTATTGTAACAACGAAAATATGATCTTTGGTTCTTTACTAATACATGGAGTCGATCAAGAAGAAATCTTTAAAGTGGAGTACCTCTGGGTCAGGAGCAGCCACAGGAGCGGAATCAACAACACAACCCTTAATCCTTCCTATAAGTGTCGGGTCCTTCCTCTGAAACTTCTCCAAAACGACACCATAACTGCAAGACAGTAAAGACAATACATAAACATCAACTTATATTACAAACTACCATGTTTTGCTTCGTACGCTATCAATTCAGGGTTGGACTTAGCAAAGAGGAAGGGGAATTACTCACGTTAACCATCCAGTATTGCTGAAGGTGTGGAAAACAATGTTTTTCCCATCTTCTTCTTCCAACCAATCAGCCAAATGATTGACAAGCAATTCTATGTCCTGCTCAGCTTTACCCCAACTTGATATTTAATAATTTCTGCCATTGGGAACGTAAATGTGATTGCGTGAAATCCGTTTGAAGCATACCACTCAGCATATCTATTAAGATGCTTCTGCTTTGCACCCAACCATCCCAGAAGTACCACAACTGTCCTAGATTTCGTGGACGAACAATCCAAACTACCATTTACATCAATAGAATCTGGCTGAGGCAAATGCCATCTATATAGAACTTCTGGCGTAGAAGAAGAAGGCACAGCATATGCATACACACCAGGTTTTGCAGCTTTCAACAACTCAGCAGATTGATATAAACTGACCAAATGAGGAGATGAAGCAACCGAAGAAAACAAAAAACTGGAACCAGCAATCTGGCTCACAAAAGGGTTAAAATTGAATGTCTTAACATCAGGCACACGAACACGAATCCTATTAACAAATGATAAATGAGCTAGCTTGGAAAGAGATATCAGAGACACCCAAGAAGTTTTCTGCTCTTGCAATTGATCAGGTAGTGCAGACTTCGACAGCCCCAAAGAAGAAGCTGCAGAACTCAATGATTTGTTGGGCAGTACTTTTCTTGAAAATCAGTTGAAACCGATGCAATAGCAACCAGAGAAGCAGCAATCACAGGCCGTTGTAGGATTCCAGACAAGGAACCCATGTTGATACACAATTTTGACGATGTTTCATGTCAAAAACAATCAAAGATTCTCCGTCCCATACAAAAGTGCTCTTATCCCTTGGAGCACAATCACAGGCCGCACAAAAACAATCAAAGATTGATTTCGGAAATCTCAAAACCGATAAATTCTGCTGCATACAGAGAGATAACGATAAATTATCAAGAATCCCAAAAATATTGGAGGAAAAAATTTTAAACAATAAACACGAATGACAACAAAACAACATTAAACAATGTTTAAGGGGCGTACCTAATACCTTGATGAATTAAGGGATTGTATATCGCAGTTAAAGGACAATCGGGCTGCCAATGGAGGATTTATTGACAGCCCGAGAGGTTGAATAATAAAAGGGTCGCAGATGCCACCGACCAAGATAAAGGAATTTTCTTTAGTCTTCCGAATTTCAAAACGCGTCCTGCAAAACGTGGAAAACAAACAACCCTAAGAAAATTAATTATAGGAACCGGATCCAGGAGAATATTCCAAACCGGAAGAGGATAGGAAAAGGAAAATGAAAATGAAGTAACGGAGGGGTGGGGAGGGGAGGTGACGTGAGGCGAGGCGAGGTTAATATTTTAGGTACACGAGGGAAAAGCACACAAATATTGAGTAGAATGACAGTCTTTTGAAACTTTTGTATAAAGGACAAAATTATTTATTCACTCTCAAAATTCACTTGTGTTCGAATTCACTGTTTAAATTCACTATCGAAATTCACCATCGAAATTCACTAATTTTCAAAATTCATCATTAAATTCACCATTAAATTCATTGATTTCGGGATTCATTTGAGGAGATTCATTTGATTTTAGGGATTAATCTGTTCATTTTCTCCCTATAAAATTTATGCATTGCTATTCTCCTATAAAAATATGTAGTTGTCATGTATTCTTAAAAATATTCCAGATTGTTGTCATTATCCCTAAATTCCAATAATATTTTTTATTTTATAATAATAAATGAGGTTGATCTCAAAAAAATAAAATTAAAAGTGAGGTTATATTTGGGTTTATATTTGCACCACCATTATTCTATTGTGATTCTAGTGATATATCAAACTATCACTGTATCAAAGTAGAATCGATTACGTAAAGTCGAATTTATATTTAATATTCGACTTTTCCAGTTTGACATTGCGGAAGTCATATGTTTGGCTATAGATTCGACCAAACTATCACTCCACCAAAATAGAATCGACTACGTAAGATCGAGTTTACAGTCAAAATTCGACTTTTTTCAGTTTGACACTGCGAGCGTCGCTTTTTTAACTATACATTCGACTTTTTTTTTTTTTGATAGGTATTCAACTTTCACATACTAGATTCTATAAAAATACGGGTTTATTGTTAAAAAGGACAATTTGAACATACTAATATGTAAAGATGACAGTCGAATCTTTTTTTAGGTAAAAATGACATGTCAAAATTCCACTGTGATTTAAATTCTTTCGTATTCAACTACAAAAACGAATATATTTTTGGAGTTGATTGTCGAAAGACGGTAATTCTTTTATCATATTTTTTTTTTCGTCCTCTTTATTTAAACATCTCATTTGATATTTTTTTCAACGTTATTTTCGAGGTCATTTTTGTAAAAAAAACACATAAACAGTGAAATAGTGAAACACTGGATTTGAGATCAGCTCCACTGCAGCAAACAGTGAATTTAGAGTTATGAACATTGGATTTGTCCTTATCACCAATTTATATTTCCAGTATTATGATTCCTATTTTTCCCCCTCTCTTTTTTGGTCCATTTAAACCACTCCTCCTTTCTTTTAACACCCTTCAACCTATAAAAGAAACCGTGTAACAATGAATTCTATAATAACCATTTTAAATGCATCACTGTAAATGTTGCATCAATTAATGAGATGAAAAGTATTAGCTTCATTTTTCATAAACACGTAAAAAGTTATATTTGATTGTTAAAATGAAAGGAAGAGAATACAAATTTATTGTAAATTAAGTGTTTACTTTAGTTTTGAGCACCAACCTCAATTAGGATCAAACAAATGGTGAAATGGAGGGGTGCTCTCTCCCGTCAAACATTACCCGACGAGTAATGATTGAAGATACAACCGATTGTCTTGCGATCGATGTCGCGGCGGTGGTTTTCACCGTCGATCGTGTTGAGATTAGATTTTAATCTAGACTCCTCATAATCAACGGTGCAGATGTAATTACTGTTAGGTAATTGCAATGCACAACAAAACAAACTCAACATGACGTGGCATTCCTACTCCTGCTGCTTCTTCTTCTGTGTATTCTTCTGTGTATTCTTCTTGGTTGTTGTCAACTTCACGACATTCGCAATCAGGAAAACACACGTTTGGATTGTCGTGGCAGGGTTCCCTATGACAAGCAGGCAACGGGGATTGAACCAACAAACCAGGGTTAGAAAACTGATCATCCGTTTCCCGATTAATATACTCATCATTATTGATTTCAGAATCCGAGTTTACTAAAGTTTTATCGTCGTCGTCGACCCCCTCTTCAGTTTCAGGCACAGCTGGGTCTTGAAGATTCCGGATACTTCTTTTACTTGCCGACACTTGAGTTGTCCTACAATCTACAGCACAGCAAGGTGACATGTTAATCAGTATTAGAGAAAAGGAATGATTAAGTAGAATAGATCGAACAAACCAAAAAGACATTAACAAATTATATGGTTACTATGTAGCACGGTTTGCCCATAAATTCATGACTACTACAGAGCACTTGAGGAAGGGGCTTGGTCTATTCAAGGGCATTATCTGTATGTTACAAAGTGGAAACCTTTTATGCACCCCCTTGATCACCAAGTAAAGTCCACTCTCGCGTGGATTTGTTTTCCGGGCTGCCCCTTATCTGTTATGAATGTGGCAAGTTCGGCCACCATATGGAGACCTGTCCTGACCTACAAACCCAGCCGGATACCGAGGAAGCCACAACAAAGAAAGACCCCCCAGCTGCCAAAGAACCGACCGAGGAACGGCCTTGGATGATTGCCCAGACTAGACGAAGGAGAAACTCAACCGGTTCAACAGACTGAAGGACAACAGGAAGGTAATCCTAGATCTGAACAAATACAGGGATCACGTTTTGATGTGTTGAGTGAAATGGAAGAGGAAATTACTACCCCGGCACCCACAGAGGAGATGGACACACTTGAGCAAAAATTAAACTCGGTAGAACCCCATGGCGGCCGGCAACTGTGGCTGAATTATCCAAAAAAAAAAAAAGAATCCCCATTGAAAAATACAAATGAAATGAATGAACCCTTGGGGTATCAGCATTGAAACATCAGCAGGGAATGAAGCATTGAAGACACACACAAGTGACACAACACTGATGAAGAGTTCGTTGAAGCATTTTCACAAACACCTTCAACCGTAAACGGTTGAAAGTAGTTGGAGCTGCACTTTCTGTTGTAACCGTTTCTAGTAGGTAGTAGTATGAGCATCTGGCTATATATATATATATATATATATATATATATATATATATATATATGTGTGTGTGTGTGTGTGTATCTAAGCTACTGTAAACACAATTTTGGTTGATGAATGAAATCACAAGTTTTCTCCTTCATTTTGTTTTCCCGCTTTCTTATTTTTAAATTTCTTGTTTCATGTTCTTCAAGTTCATGAGTTGTTGAACTTTTTCATGGTATCGTAGAGTGTTTTCTAGCTGCGCTATGCGTTGTGATTTTGACAAAGATCACGGTTGTAATTTTCACAGAGCCTTGAGAGTGTTCGTTGTTTGTTTCTTGAAGATTCTCGCTATGGCAAACCATGCAAGTACAATCGCTTCTAGAGGCAATCTTTTGCTGAATTAGGGGGCACAGGTCTTGTGTACTTCTAGCCAATTTAACTTACATCCTAATGAGAATCCTAGTGTAGTTCATTTTTCTCCGTTATTAGAAGGCAATAACTATCATTCTTGGGCAAGATCTATGACTATGATGCTTGAAACCAAGAATAGATTGGGTTTCTTTGATGGAACTATAGAAAAACCGGATATAAATGATGAATTGTATAGAGTATGGAGTCAATGCAATACCGTTAGACATAATTTGGTTTTAATGATGAGTGTCAAACTAGATGTTATAGGGCAAAGGCAAAAAGATCTCTAGATTAAATGTAGAGGTTTACTAGAGTTTGATCTTTGTATAGGTTTGATCAAACAAGTACTGTAAAAAAGTCAGATGACTAGGTCAACAGACTTATCTAGTGTAGGACTCAGTAGATTGTCTAGGACCTACTGAAGACTGAAGGTCAACAACTCATGAACTTCGAAGAACATTTGTTTGATCCTAATATAGGTCAGCAGACTTATCTAGTGTAGGACTCGGTATTGAAGATTGAATGCTAAGGGATCAAACTTAGTAATGAAGACTTAAAGGCAAGGATATGAGATTATAATTTAGGTAAGTTTGTGATGGTCTAAACTGGTCTTATACACCTTGTTATGAATGTCTAAGTTCCCAAAAAGGACTGGTGATGAATGGGACTTAGTTATGGTAAATATGGTCTCTAACTTCACAATTAAAAGTTAGATGAGAAGCAGCCAGCTGAGTGTGCAAACTTTAGTCAGATGACTAGAGCAAATCTCAGCAGACTTATGATTAGACTATCAGCTGAGTATGCACAGTTGTTTTTAATCCGATCCAAGGATTATTCCGGAAGATTAAATGGATATGGATAACAAGCATTAGATCAATCAGTCAATCAATTGTGAAGTTTAAAGAACTGTTTTTAGGAATTTCAGAGCCAAATCAGATGGAGAAAAACCATTGGATGATAGACTGACTGTCAGAAGGACACTGACAATGTCAGATTGTACAGCAGAGGGAATTTCAGGGGAATATATAGAAAAATCTAACAACGAGCAGATTTGAATTTCAAATTCAGATATAATATTTGCATATATAAATAGGAGACCCCTGGGACTAGAAGAGATACTGGACTTACAAGCAATCAAGAGCATTACACCCGACTGACATTGAGCATACATATTAATCCATAATTTCTTCAAGTGTTCCTAAGAATCATCTAGCACACACGCTTGAAGAACTTTAGTCTTTGATCTTACCATGTAGGAAGTAGTTGGAGTGCATTTCTTCATTTGAATCTGTTTTTAGTAGGAAGTAGTATGAGCATCTCGACTATATATATATATATATATATATATATATATATATATATATATATATATATATATATATATATATATATATGTGTGTGTGTGTGTGTGTGTGTGTGTGTGTGTGTGTGTGTGTGTGTGTGTGTGTCTAAGCTATTGTAAACACAATTTTGGTTGATGAATGAAATCACAAGTTTTTCCTTCAATTAGTTTTCCCGCATTCTTATTTTTAAATTTCTTCTTTCATGTTCTTCGAAGTTCATGAGTTGTTGAACTTTTTCATGGTATCAAAGAGTGTTTTCTAGCTGCGTTGCGTTGTGATCTTCATAGCATCACGGTAGTAGTTTTCACAGAGCCTTGAGAGTGTTATGTTGATTGTTTCTTGAAGATTCTGCTATGGCAAACCGTGCAAGTACAGCTGCTTCTAGAGGCAATGCTGTTGAATTAGGGGGCACATGTCTTGTGGTTAAGTACTTCCAGCCAATTTTAATGACATCCTAATGAGAATCCTAGTGTAGTTCATTTTTCTCCGTTATTAGAAGGCAATAACTATCATTCATGGGCAAGATCTATGACTATGATGCTTGAAACCAAGAATAAATTGGGTTTCATTGATGGAACTATAGAAAAATCGGATATAAATGATGAATTGTATAGAGTATGGAGTCAATGCAATACCGTTAGACATAATTTGGTTTTAATGATGAGTGTCAGACTAGCTGTTATAGGGCAAAGGCAAAAAGATCTCTAGATTAAATGTATAGGTTTACTAGAGTTTGATCTGTATAGGTTTGATCAAACAAACACTGTAAAGAAGTCAGATGACTAGGTCAACAGACTTATCTAGTGTAGGACTCAGTAGATTGTCTAGGACCTGCTGAAGACTGAAGGTCAACAACTCATTAACTTCGAAGAACATTTGTTTGATCCTAATATAGGTCAACAGACTTATCTAGTGTAAGACGCAGTATTGAAGATTGAATGCTAAGGGATCAAACTTAGTAATGAAGACTTAAAGCTAAGGACATGAGATTAGAATTTAGGTAAGTTTGTGATGGTCTAAACTGGTCTTATACACCGGCGTTGTTATGAAGGTCTAAGTTCCCAAAAAGGACCGGTGATGAATGGGACTTAGTTATGGTAAATATGGTCTCTAACTTCACAATTAAAAGTTAGATGAGAAGCAGTCATCTGAGTGTGCAAACTTTAGTCAGATGACTAGTGCATATCTTACCATACTTATGATTAGACTATCAGCTGAGTATGCACATGTTGTTTTTAATCCGATCCAAGGATTATTCCGGAAGATTAAATGGATATGGATAACAAGCATTGGATTAATTAGTCAATAAGTTTAAAGAACCATTTTTAGGATTTCAGAGCCAAATCAGCTGGAGAAAAACCATTGGATGACAGACAGACTGTCAGAAAGACACTGACAATGTCAGATTGTACAGCTGAGGGAATTTCAGGGGAATATAGAAAAATCCAACAATGGGCAGATTTGAATTTCAAATTCTGATATAAGATTTGCACCTATAAATAGGAGACCCCTGGGACTAGAAGAGATACCGAACTTACAAGCAATCAAGACCATTACCTGCTGACATTGAGCATACATACTGATCCATAATTTCTTCAAGTGTTCAACACGCTTGAAGAACTTAAGCTGCTGATCTTACCATCCTGATCAAAAGCTTGTTAAATCCTGAATCACTTTCTTGATTCAAACCCTTGCTTTTCAAAAACCCTAAAGACAGAGAAGCACTGTTGAGTGTCAAGAACTGTTGTGTTTTATGGTGTAGCTGGTGACAGGCAATCCTACCCTTCAAGGACCAATGGAATATTATGAGCAGCAATTCTATCTATTCTTAGTGTTCAGTTTGTGAAGCCATAGTTATTGGTCAAGGACAAACAGTTTAGGGACTTTTGTAACTGCAACCAAAAGACTCTAGTGAATTTTATCCAACATCATAGGAGAAGAGTGGACTGACAGGATTACACCACCTGGAACCACTATAAATCTTGCTTTACTTACTGCATTTACTTTATGCACATACCTTCATTATTTGCATAACAACATCTATCTGCTGAAGAAATACTGAATTCACACACTACAGTACTGCTAAGTATATAATATTCAGTATCATCATCTTTTAAACAACAAGTAAAAAGGCTTATTTAATATTCCGCCGCACCAGACTCAACAGACTCATAGTCAGCTGATCTGTTAAAACTCCGAAAAAGTTTTAAGTGTTAAGTTTATTCACCCCCTCTATAAACTTAACCTAAGCCTTTCTAGGGACCAACAAATACCACGGTTCTTACTTGGATCATAAAATCTGTTATACCGGATATTGGGCAAAGTGTCATGTGGATTAAAACTGATAGGGAAGTTTGGTTGGATTTGGAGGATAGATTTTCTAATGTTGATTACTTTCGAGTGTCGGGTCTTGTGGAAGAAGTGAGTCTGATAAAACAAGGAACCTTGACAGTAACTTCTTATTTCACTAAACTGAAAGCAAAATGGGATGAGATTGAGATCTCGAAACCTATTCCAACTTGTGAATGTGGGAAACCATGTGTCTGCAATATCAGTTCCAAGATGAATGCTTATATTGAAGCATATCATGTAATAAGGTTTATGAAAGGTCTTAATGATAGTTTTGCTCCCGTGAGGTACCAAGTTTTCTTGTTAACACCTTGCCAAACCTAAAGCAAGATTTTGCTATGGATGTTAAATTTGAAAGGCAAGCACAATATGCTTTGAGACATCCTCAAGGGTCAGAGTCTATGGCTTTTGTTAATGAAGTACAGGGACCGAACAGATCTGGACCAGAATCTGCCATTAATACTCAGAACAAATATTCTAATCAATCTGGTTATGGTAACAGACCTAGAAAAAACACCAAGAAAGTACAGTGTTCTTACTGTGGTTTCAATGGTCATACGGTAGATAAATGCTACAAAAATCATAGTTATCCACCAGGATTTAAGTCTAGGCCAAGGGCCAATATAGTTAATCAAAAAGAAGTTCCAGAAATGGTCCCAGGTTCTGATTGTAATCCAGTGCCAGCCTCAAAACAGCTGTCACAACTTAATCAGTTGCAGGAGCAAGTTTCACAATTGATGAGATTAATGGAGGCTAACATATGAGATCTTAACAACCCTTCTGTGAATCAAGTCATTGCTTTCACCACTACAAACCAGACCCTATTGAAGTTCAAAGTTTGTCTGATACTTGTTGGATTGTGGATTCAGGTGCCATAGACCATATCATAAATGATAGAAGGTATTTTATTGTTAAAAAACCAGTTAATGGAGTCACTGTTACTCTACCAAATGGCCAAAATATTCCAATTACTTTTGTAGGGCAAGTCAGATTAAATGATCATTTGACTTTGTCTCATGTGTTGTGTGTGCCTAGTTTTAAATGTAACATAATATCTATCAATAGGCTTACTGATAATACCAACATTTATGTTGAATTTGTTGCTAATAAGTGTTTGAGGAAGGGTTCACTGGGATGATTGGATCTACTGAAAAGAATAGGGGTTTGTATGTGTTCAAGTATAAATGTTCTACTCACATTGCTTTGAGTATTAGCACACATGTTTCCATGTCAAATAAGATTGAGGAAGACGTGCTATGGTATTATAGATTAGGGCATTAATCTAGTAATAGGACAACATTACTAAATAATACTTGTAATCATATTCAAGTACCTAGAAATTCTATATGATATGTGTGTCCTTTAGCCAAACAAAAGAATCTACCTTTTTATTTGAGTTATTCTTCTGTTTATTCTGTGTTTGACCTAGTGCACATGGATATTTGGCCCCCCTACAAGCATCAAACTATCCATGGACAGTCCTGTTTCCTTACAATTATAGATTATTATAGTAGACACCCTTGGGTTTATCTTTTAAAATCTAAAGAAGAGGTGAGAAGTGTCATATCTGCTTTTTATTTCTATGTTTTAAAATCAGTTTCACAAGTCCATAAAGGTCATTAGATTAGATAATGGCCAAGAATTCAAATATTCTAAATTTTATGATGCAATAGGCATCATTCACGAAACAAGTTGTGTGGACACTCCACAACAAAATGGTGTTGTGGAGAGGAAGCATCAGCATATCATGAATGTTGCTAGGTCACTGAAGTTCCAATCTCATTTGCCTTTAAATTTATGGGGATATTGTGCATTACATGCTGTTAAACTAATTAATACACTGCCTACACCATTTCTTGAAAACATGAATCCTTTCTTATCAAATTTCGTTCTTGCAACACGTAAAGGTAGAGGAAAAAACAAGGCATCCAAAGACCTTTCTTTTTCCTCTATCAGAAACAACCTAAATATGACATGCTAAAGGTCTTTGGATGCCTTGTTTTTTCCTCTACCTTTACGTGTTGCAAGAACGAAATTTGATGCCAGGGAAAGAACATGTGTGCATCTAGAACATGCTCATCACCAGAAGGGATACACACTCATAGAAATATCAACACATGAAGTGTTTGTTTCTAGAAATGTTGTTTTCCATGAACGACATTTCCCTTACCTTAAACTACAAAATGCACCATCACAAAACAATTGTTCTTTTCCCGTGCCTTACATTTCTGATAATTCTGTTTTTCCTCGGTCCTATGTTCCTGCTGCATCAACACACAGTGATGCAAGTCCCTCAGATGTTCGGATTCACAATAAGGAATATTCCGCCACTCAGCAGACCACATATGATTCTGACACCTCCAATGTTCATTCTGATCCAGTTAATGATATTAGATCTACTAGAGAGAGAAAGACACCATCTTTCTTAAATCAATACATCTGCAATCAGACTTCTCAAACTACACCATATCCTTTGGATTCTGCCATTAGTTATGCTCAGATATCTAACAAATACAAGGCTTTTGTTATAGCAGTGGACAAAATCCCAGAGCCGACAACTTATAATCAAGCGGTCCAAAAGAAAGAATGGCAAGAAGCCATGCAAAAAGAAATTGATGCTTTGGTTAGCACCAATACTTGGAAAATAGTAGACTTACCGCCAGATAAAAAACCCATTGGATGTAAATAGGTATACAAGGTAAAATACAAAGCCGATGGATATATTGAAAGATATAAGACTAGGTTAGTTGCAAAGGGATATACCCAAAATTATGGTATAAATTATGAGGAAACCTTCTCACCAGTAGCAAAAATGAATACAGTCATAATCTTGCTTGCACTAGTCGCCATAAACAAACTATCATTTACATCATCTTGTTGTAAATAATGCCTTTTTGCATGGTGAGTTGACAGAAGAAGTATATATGAAGTTGCCACAAGGTTTTGAAGCCCCAAAAGGGAAATTTTACAAATTGGTTAAATCCTTGTATGGTTTGAAACAAGCAAGCAGGCAGTGGAACTGTAAATTGACAGAGGCATTGTATAAGTGGGGGGTATCAGCAGAGCAAGCATGATTACATCATGTTTACAAAATATACTTCAACAAGTTTCATTGCTGCACTTGTTTATGTTGATAACATATTGTTAGCAAGTGATGATATGACCCTCATTACTGAGTAAAAGTCCCACTTACATGATTTATTCTAAATAAGAGACTTAGGGGAGCTGAACTATTTCTTAGGTCTGGAAGTTGCTAGGTCCAATAAGGGTATATCTTTGTGCCAGAGAAAGTATGCACTAAATCTACTTCAGGAATATGGATTTTCAGTCGCAAACTCGCTTAAAACACCAATGCAAAGTAAAGTACATTTGCAACATGGTGATTCAGAACTCCTACCTGACAACATTTTGTATAGAAGCTTAATTGGCAAACTTCTACATGTAACTATTTTTGGACTAGATCTCTTTTTTACTGTACATCAGTTAAGTCAATTCCTTGATGCCCCTACCATCCATCATCTCCAAGCTACAAACTGACTCTTTAGATACATCAAACTTGCTCCAGCACAAAGCATTTTGTTCCCAGCACATAATGATCTCAAACTCACAGCATTTACTGATTCAGATTGGGGAGGTTGTCATGACACAAGGATGTCAATAACAGGTTATTGTATGTTCTTGGCTACATCATTGGTTTCATGGAAGTCCAAAAAACAACCTACTGTTAGTAGAAGTTCAGCAGAAGCTGAATACAGAGCCATTGCATTGGGTGTTTGTGAACTATAGTGGCTCTTTTACATACTACAGGATCTACAAGTTTCTTTTCCTACACCTATTCCCATGTTCTGTGACAATCAAAGTGCAATGCACATTGCACCCAACCCAGTTTTCCATGAGAGAATAAAACATATAGAAATTGACTGCCATGTGGTGAGGGAAAAGGTGCGATCCGGATTAGTCAAGCTCTTATTTGTAACCACTCAAAATCAGTTGGCAGACATCCTAACTAAGACACTATTTGTACCTGTTTTTCACTACATTCTCTCAAAATTACCCATATCTACCATCTTCTCTAATCCTAGTCCGGCTTGAGGGGGTGAAATGAATGAAGCCTTGGAGTATCAGCATTGAAACATCAGCAGGGAATGAAGACACACACAACACTGAAGAAGTGTTCGTTGAAGCATTTTCACAAACACCTTGTACCGTAAATGGTTGAAGGTAGTTGGAGCTGCACTTTCTGTTGTAACCATTTCTAGTAGGAAGTAGTATGAGCATCTGACTATATATACGTCTATCTAAGCTACTGTAAACACAATTTAAGTTAATGAATGAAATCACAAGTTTTCTCCTTCATTTAGTTTTCCCGGTTTCTTATTTTTAAATTTCTTGTTTCATGTTCTTCGAAGTTCATGAGTTTTCAAACTTCTTCAACAAAGGCTTTTCCCTTGCAGAATGATCTACCCCCTTGCACCAGTCAATCCATCTCGGGAAAAGATATTCTCTCTACACCAGTCGACCCCGGAAAACGCAAAGGTACCAATACTTCGACTGGTAAAAGCATGCAACAAAACAAAAGTAATCCTTTAAGTAAGAGCAGACTTTCGGCAAGAACCCCCCTAGCTGAGGTAGGTGGCTGCAACTCCCATGGACCTACCTTAGAACAACCGGAGACTACAAAGATTCTCAAAAGGGACAACACCGCCCCTCTTAAGAAACAAGGACAATACGTTAAATCTCACCCACCTGAGAAGCCCAACAATCTGCATCCAACTATGGAACTTGACTCAGTTGAGGTAAATCATTTATATGTGAATTCGGTGGAGACTGACTCCACGAACACTTAATTGCGTTCTTTGATGCGACTACTATCTTGGAATAGCCGTGGAGTAGGAGGATCATCGGATTTTTTTTGCAGTATTTATTATTTTTGTTATCAGAACATAGGCCTGATGTGTTATTTTTAATGGAGACAAGATGCTCCAGTTCACGAGCTAGTCAAATTCTGGAAAAAAAAAAACTTGCTTACACTTGCTTACACGACCCATGTGGTCGAAGATAGGGGTTTCTCAGGTGGTGTGTGGTGCTTCTGGAACGACGGGCATATTGACATTCAGGCAATTTCTTGCATTAATTAGTGTATCAATATGGCTCTGCTGGATAACCAAGGGTGCCTTCAATTTTCTCCCTTATTTATGCCTCATCTATTGCTTCAGCTCGAATAGATCTTGCTGGATAACCAAGTGTGTGGAAAATGAAGACGCTCACGAAGGCGGGCAAAACTATTCTGATCAACAGCTCTTTGTCGACTTTGCCTTACTACACAAAGTTTGATTTTAATAAAATAGAACAAAAAAGAGAATCACCATTGATTGAGCTCAAGGAAGAAGAAGCTCAACTGCTCATGTTCATTATTCATTTCAGATAAGATCACACTCACCGGTACAAAGAAAAAGATATTTCCACTAATCAACTAGGTGTAACTAACTAGTACACACCCTATGACTCACCACATAATCCATTAGTTATTTCCACTGATACCCTTTTTCTTTCACACAATGCAAACGATTTAAACTCCGCAAGTGTATAACGAATGACATTGAACAAATTTGTAGACAACTTTTACGGGAGAGGAAAAAGGCCAGAGGAGATTTCACGCCATTGCAACTCTGCAAAGCCTAAGGATTGGGGAGGTCTTGATTTCAAAAATATGGAAGCAATGAATATATATGGCTCTCTTGGGTAAATTAACGTGGCATCTTCTTACGGACGATTCATCGCTATGGGTCTCAATTTTGATTAATAAATATGGTAGTCCCTTTAATTGTCACAAGCTAGACTCGTCCTCTAATTGAAAGCCATTTTGCGCCAATAGCCTATATACTTCGGGAAGGCTTTGATGTTGTTGATGATGAAATAGTGTGGGTACCTTCCTCAAAGCAAAATACTCGGTCAAAAGTGCCTACGATTGGATCATGGGATTCACGGATAATCAAATAGATACGGCCTGGAACACAATTTGGAAGCTGAAAGGCCCCACTGTTACAATTTCCTTCTCTAGCAGGCGAGTCATAACTCCATCATGGTACGCGACTTTCTGTTCTCCCGCAACATTTTAGACTCTCCGATGTGCACCCTCTGCCTCCAAGGTAGTGAAACAATTTTGCATGCTTTACGATACTTTATGTGGGCTCGTCATGTGTGGCTGGCTGTCGTTCCCCAGGAGGAACTGAACACCTTCTTCAGCGATCTGACACCGAAAGACTGCATTACCAAGAATTTGGAAAAAGCCACCAGCCGGAAATACAATTTTCGTGACATATGCTATGGCATTTGGCATTGGCGCAACAAAATTGCTCATGACCCCGATTCAGTACGCGCTCCGGTACATGTTTTCATATCGAACGCAGGCAAACGAGCGAAGAACCTTTGGTTCGCTTGGGGCATCGCCGACTAAGTGTACTCTGTTGTTTTCATTTCTGTTTGATTTGTCATTTAAAGTTCAAAATGATGTATAGCCTGGGGCCCTTCCCACTTGATTGATAATAATAGTTCACTGTTTATGAATAAAAAATTAAATAGATGCCTGATTCAATCGAACCGAGGCTAGTGTACTCATTTTATCCTTAAGAAAATATTGTTTCTAACATGATATGCCTAAACCAGAATCAGCTCGCGGAACCTCATTCGAGTCCGTCCGGCAACCTAGATAGTGTATAAGGCCTCCGGCCGATATAATCCACAGATATGTAGGCCAAATTCGGACCCGCAGCCATCGGCCAAAGATCAACCATTCGACCGCTCTCACGGCACAAAGAGAGGCTAGGGGCCGACTCGCCTATCCTTCAGCCGCTAGGTCCGCCAATGGATCGAGCCCACGAAGACGTATTAAGGTGAGCGAACTACTATACATGGATGGCAAGGCAGTGCGACGAAACAGCTAAGTTATTGGGTCCGCATCTTATCGGTCCCCAGATAGCCATTAGCTTAGTAATTAGTATCTTATTGTATTTAATTATGCCTTATTGTCATTAGTTAAACCCTAATCAGTTGCTCACCTCTAATTAGAGGCTCAATGTAAGCACAATAGAGAGATGCATTATTATAAATCACATGCAAACTCTGCCAAGTTTATGACTCTTGTTTTCTTTGCTTTAGCATCACCACCTTTCCCTTATCACCGCCGTGCACCTCCGGTTCCACATAAACAAACAACTAGATATCCATCACAAACCACCACTATTTACATCGTAATAATTTCGACATTATCAAATCAGATGCCCACGGTTGTAGCAATTGTCTGATAAGATACAACGACTTATGTCTTGATTTTAGCAAGACATTGAAAACTCGAACTATGGTGAACAACTAGATGCTTTCAATGACGGAGTCAATAATTGAAGCTCGGCTGGTGGAATAGTAGACAATATCCGGACAATTGGGTGGGTTTAAATATGATGTTTTGATGAGTTAATTAGTTGGATTATACAAGTTCTTTAGTGTAGAAGTTCTTTTCACAGTCCTCCCTAGCCTAGTGTTTAGCTACATCCTTGGATGCTCTGACTTCTCTTCGACACAAAACAATTCGATGAATGCAGAATGATTTATGGTGGATAAGATGAGAAAATTCGATGATTCATTCCCGAGTCATTGGAGTTCTTTATATAGTGGAAGCGAGAGGGTTAAATATGTGATTAGGCTGACCTAATCATGCGTTTTCTTACGAAAAGAAAGCAAATCTTATCCTAATCCGGCCACAAGTATGATTTAGTGATCCGGAACCAACCATAATCACTTATTTCAATGATGTCCCACATGTTTTAGAAAATAACCATCATTTTTAAAAAAATTGATTGGTAAAAAAGGTGACGAAATAGTGGTCCACCATAAAATCCAACGAAAAGAAACCGCGTTTCTGGCCAACTTAATTAAGGTGGCTAATTAAGCCGGCATTAATTTCGTCACATTCTCGAAATTATGTTCATACTAAGTCAGCTCATTCTTGTTCACGGTAACCTCCTTAATTAAATAATGTTAATTAAATTAACTTTTAGTTTAATATCTTAAAGAATTTTCGTGAAAAATATTAATGCCAGTTAACAACAGAACCAAATCGAACCGTCCGGCCGGACGGCCATAATGGGCGTGTGTGGTGAGCCGAGAGCTGTCTAAGTTGTCCCTCTTGTGCTAAAGCGCTTTTGCTTCTTGGGGCACATCTCAAAGAGCAAACATGACCTTTAGATTTAGAGTCGAATGCCCTCATCTAGTCTATGTATGCGTGAAGAGTTGATAAACCTTTCAACTCTTCTCCCACACATATTTTCAACCAATTTTAGATATTAATTTATCATTTACCCGATATTCAAATTGATTTATTCAAAAGTCATATAGATATATATGTTTGAGGAAACATATTTAAATAAAAAATATGTATACATTCATCAAGAAGTGCTCTGAAGGTATTCTGATATGTTATTATGATTTTTTATTATTATGATATATATACATATTTAAATAAAAAAATTATATACATAGACATTATTCATGAAAGGTAGATTTATGGCATAACGTCTTATAGTTCGAAGATTTGTCTTCACAAAAGGTAAATGTTTCTTGTTGTTGTTGTATTTTATTTTTTAAAAAATTTGCGTGTGTGTGTGTGGTGCTATGGGGTAATTTACATTTTTTGGAGCTATTAATTTAAGAAACATCACAAGACCTTACTTGATGGAAAGCTTCTCTTATGTTATTTGCCGGATCTTGCAGGTGATACAATGGCCTATTATGGCAAAAGAACTTGGACCAGGATGCAAGTTATTGAAAGATCTTATACCCGATGCAGTTGAAGATGAGTAAAAAGATGAGGTTCGGTGTTGTGGGATGGTAGATATGGGGATGTTGTAGGTAGGGATAGTGGCGGTCACGAGAAAAGTTATTGTGCAACGAGTATTTTCGGGTTATACCAAGTGGACGACCATGACTACTTCTTATCCCATCTCTCACTCACACTTGGAGTGTGTATGTATGGGTTGGATTAATAACGGTCCTCCATTTGGCATAATTTGATAATAATCGTTGTATCATTACTCTTCTCAACAGCCACTCTATCCCAAATGGGGTGTAACATATTAATTTTTATCTAAAAGAATTGTATGGACCCTGCCAAATTTTTTTTTTATTCTTAAAACAATTTTGAATCCCATCGAATAAATTTTCTTGATCGACCCCTATATAAGGGTGTGGTATTGTGAGGTGGGTGGTATAGTAGGTCGTGTTGTATAAGGGGTTACATTTTTTTATTAATTTTAATTTCATCAATTTTCGATGTCATGAAAATGCTTTTTTTCCTTCATTTTATTGGAATGTCATTCCATTTGGATCAAGCCCAAATTGTAATAAATAAAAAATAACGTCATTTCTATCCAAAGAAACAAACCATTAAAAGTAATTGTCTTTCATTCCACATAAAGAAACAAACCAATTATACTGAAACCAAATCATTTTTTATATTGTTTAATTGTGTTTAGTAACAATTGGATTTTTCAATTTTAGTAATAACAACAATTTGAGGTTCTGAGGCCTCACTGGGGCAAAAAGTATGCATGCATTATATAATTGTGTGCTACCGTTTCCCGGAGTAAAAAAAATAAAAATAATAATAGTAGTAGTAATAATAACTACTAATAATAAAACCAATATAAAATTTCCAGTAATCTATGTTCCAATAGTCGAAAATTGTGTAAATCTTCCCGTGCATTATGTACGGGTTTTTGACTTGTATATATAAATATATATCATGACAACATATCATAAAAGACGACTTCTTGATGTTCTCTATGCAAAGGTTGTTCTCCAGTGTTCTGTGATTAGCTTACTTATGCCTGTTGTACGGTTGGTTTGTTTTGTATATCTGGTTACATATTTTTTTTTAATTTTTTTTTTACTTTTGTTGTTGTTGTCTTAATTGTGAAAAATTCAACAAAATTTTGTTTACAGTTACTTGTAATCTTTCTTTGGTTTATCTAGCACTTAATTAGATAACTCATTCAATACTAATTAAATCTATGATTCTGTAAGAAAAAAACGATAATATTAATTTAGAATGTACGCTGTCTTGACATCACCTATCTATAATAAATAATAGTAATATACACATACCTATATATCTACCTGTCACTATATATATAACTTTTTTTGGTGGCTTATCATTCAAGATAATAGGAAAACAAAAGAGTAACAAGGCATCGATCTAAGAATCAAAGACCCAAAAAAATCGCCGATCAGTGTAGTTTTTACTATCTAAAGGATAATCCTCGACCAGTACAATGGTACATTTTTCCATATAGATATATATCCTTGCTATAAGATAGCGTGATTCATGAATCTTCTTAAGAATGTTATAATCCAAATCATGCACATGGGCCATGAGCCTTATTTTGCACCACGAGGTGGATATACTGGAATGTACCATTGTACTGGTCTAGGCAGGGGATTTTTGAGCCGCTCTTTCAACTCCTGCCTAAAACCCTAATTTTTAAATGACCGTGAGAAGTCATACCTTTTTTTCTCAGAGTTATAGAAAGCTTAGTGAAGTCATACCTTTTTTTTTTCCAGAGTTATGGCTATTTAAGTCGATTTAAATTCCTATTGGGAGAACATCGGTAGGTTATGGGTTTAAGACCCCCACTACGCGGACACAATAGCTGACTAAACCTATCTATAAATAATATTAATGTACATATCCTTTTTAATTCTCTATCACGTACGTTCAAAATTTAAACTAAAAATACTCCGCCTGTTCCTATTTAACGGTTAATTATAAAAAACACACGTATTAACGAGAATAGTTGACTTAATATAAAAATGTCAATAACACCAATTGAATATAATTAATACAATATTATTTTCAATATCTCATCCCTTAATAAATAATGGTAGATGTTAGAAAAACACAATAAATAATATTTTAGAAGTATAATTAATACGGCAGATAAAAAGTAAATTTTTTATTTTTAACAAATACGACAGTTAAATAGAAACGGAAAAAGGGAAGAGTACATACATGATTGTACATTTGAAATAAAAGACAAAGTAGAATAGCAAGTAAGATATTGTTCTTACCGGCGGTGCAGGTAAAGAACATGAAGAAGAGGACCACCAGAATGTAATGTAGCCAAAACTCCAGACGAGGCGTGATACATAAAATCGAGAGAGACATTCTTCACAAGTATGGAAAGTGAGGAGCGTTTGGACATTCAAGAAAAAAAAATGTGACTTGATTATAATGAAAGACCATGTCTATTTATAAGGACTTCAAGCAAGTGTTTAGTTATTTATTTATTATTTTTTTCTTTTTTCCCATACAGCTATAATAGTATCAATACCTATCTATAGAGATAAATTCAAAATTCAAAATACTATAGCCACAATGGTTGCATCAAATGACATAACACCCTTTTATGTTATATTAACCATCATGGTGTTTTGACTCATATTACTAGTTGGTTTCAATATTTATGATTCTATTTGCTGGTTGTGTTTTTTTTTTTTTTTTTTTTTTTTTTTTTTTTTTTTTTTTTTTTTGTTATGGAAGACCCTAAGTGTATATCCCAGAGTCTCAACATATTTCTTTTCTTCCCCACATCCTTTAATTAATTTGATATTGCGTCATGCTTACGTGGGTTGTAGGTCTAGAACTCACATGCCAAACATTTCATTTTCGGATAAAAACTCGGTATCCGAAAGCAGGGTGTTACAGTTGGTATTGGAGCCTATTGGATGCAAGTGGGTATTCAAGATTAAGTATAATCCAAAAGGATTTGTAGAAAGGTATAAGTCCAGATTAGTAACAAAGAGTTATACTCAAACATATGACATTTATTAATTATGAAGAGAATTTTCCCTATTTGTGAAGATTAATATTGTCAGAACTCCGCTGGCAGCACCAGAACCAACAATTGACATCTTCATCAAATGGATGTCAATACAGCTTTTTTGCATAGAGATCATAATGAAGAAGAGTACATGCAACTTCCTCCAGGATTCAAGACTGACAAGCCAAATCAGTTTGCGAGTTAACTAAACCTCTCAGATGGATTGAAACAAGCCACAGAGACAATGGAATTTCAAGCTCACAGTAATCATTAAAAACAATGATTAGTTCAATCTAAGAATGATCACAATTTGTTCACAAAAGGTTCAATACAATCTTCTATTTCTCTCGCTAGTTTATGTAGATGATATTATAGCAAAGAAGTCCAGATCTTCAATTGATTAAACAAGTTAAAGACAGTTTACCATCATATATCTTTGTACGCTGAGATATATTTTAGGAATTGAAGTTTCCGAACACCTGAGGGTATTTCCATCTTTAAAAAAGTACTCCTTAAATCTGTAGAGTATGAGTTATTGGGGCCAAGACTGCCAAAACACCTATGGAATCTAAGCAAACCTTGTAGCATGGAGATTCATCTCTTCTGGATGACAATACTGCATACAGATCACTAGTTTGAAAGCTGATTTATGTCACTTTCACCAGACTTAACATAGCCTATGCAGTTCAACAAATGAGAAATTTTTTAGACACCCACTGAAACCATATGAAGACTTCTCACGGTCTTTTGAAGTATCTGAAAGCTAATCTAGGCCAATGCATTTTCTTTCCAGATGAGAACACCCTTGTTCTCAAAGGCTCCAATGATAGTGTTTGGGCTGATTGTCTTGAGACAAGAGATTTGTTTTAGGCTATATGATATTTTTTGAAGATGCTCCTATATCATGGAAGGATAAGAAGCTCGCAACTATATCCATAAGCTCTTCAGAAGTTCAGTACATGGCTATGGCCAATGCTACTTGTGAAATTCAGTGGCTTATTAACATTTTGCAGGATTTGAAGATTCCAGTTCAGCTACATGTTATGTTATTTTGTGACAATGCTAGTTCCCTTCACATTTCTCACAACTCTATCTTTCATGAGAGAACAAAAACACATTGAGATTGATTGTCATGTTGACAGAGACAAAGTGAAATCTGGCTTAATCAAACTCATGGCTATTAACACCAAGAAGCAAATTGCTGACATTCTCACTAAAGATTTGGATGAACCAATATTTTCTTACCTATTTGAAAATCTAGGCATTTCCAAGATTTTTCAACCAAGTTCCAATGGATAAAGGAATTTTGGTTACAAGAGGATGTTCAAGTTGATTCATGTATCACTCTTAGCTTGAGGGGGTGTTACGGTATATGGGTAAATGAATGTTGATGCAAAAGGATGTGCTCAACTGAACATCTCAAAGAAATGAATGATCATTTCAAATTGAAATCGATCACTTCAACTAAATAGTGTAGCTAGACAGTTATTCTGTTGTAACATTCTTGTAACTTCCTTTTAAATGATTCATGAGGTGTATACTACTATAAATAACCCATGATCAGTAGCATTGTGACTTAACTCATTTCATTATTCTAAGTAATAAGAATTCCGCATTATATTTTGTGTTGTGTTTTCAATTTAACAATTTCAACAAAGTGATCAACACATCATGCTATACACAAAAATAGATCTTTGATTCACAAGAAGATTGGTAAGACAACATATGAGATATGGAATGGAAGAAAGCCATACATTTTTATACTTTCATATCTTTGGAAGTAAATGCTTTATCCACAACAATAAAAAAAAATATCAACTGAAAAACCTTTGCTGCTAAAGCTGATGAAGGAGTATTTTTGGGATATTCATCATCAACAAGCAAAGTCTTTAGAGTGTTGAACAAAAGGACTATGTTATATTAAGAGTCAATCCATGCGGTGTTTGATGAACCACATTTCAACACAGGAAGCTACAAGAAGAATCTGAGGAACCTAAGCAACAAAATGGTCTAGAGCCAATCTATATAAATGTTGAAAGAAACTAAATATAAACTTTTGACCAGGGCCGGCCCTCGCATATTTTGGGCTTAAGGACAAGTCTCCGAATTGGGTCTTTTAGTTGAAGTTTTTTTTTTAGTTTTTTATTTTTAAAAAACATACTTATCGCGTTTTTAACATCCGTAAATACAAAATTCAATTTATTGATAGTCTCAAAACATACATACAAAGTTGTCTTTTGGGCCAAGTAAATTTTTTTTTATTGAGACCTTTGTTAGATATTTGTTTTCACAAATATTTTTTGTAATCTCTTGATACTGAAATACGAACGAAATAATGTTATCGCAACGAAACGGGTTTCGACTTGAAGGGAGTAAAAAAAAATTAGGCCTTTATAAAAAAAAAAACATATTATATTAGGTTGGATTGGATTAAATCTTTACTTTAACTTTTTTTAATAAACACGATCGTTGCCGCCTCCCAACACCGCTGAAATTTTAAGACGACCGTCTCCTTGTCCTCACTGTAGGGCCAGCCTTGCTTTTGACCAAGTTAATCTTTTATCAGTCGAATGATTTTCATAATTAATTAAAATATAAAGATATATTCATTCCTTATATATATTTTATTTACGATTTCCTAACTTTATGATATATCTCCACTGATTAATAAGGATTCACCATAATTAATGGTGATAAAAATATAAAGCAATGCTAAATTTATTGCAAGTCAAAACATTTACAGATACTTCGAATCTTTAACAAATATTGCACAAGGTGCATCGTCCAGTGATGAGCTAAACCGTAACATGACATAAAGATCAGTGTTCAAATCTCATTAAAAGGAAAAAAAAGAAAAAAAAAACCTTTAACAAATAATGCGCGTTGAAACATTTGTCTATTACTAATTGTGAACGTCCAGTTGACACTTCCATTTAGAATGAGTCCAACACATTATAAGACGGAAATGACCTGTGTATGAAAAGACATACTATATTCCCATCATATTTTTTTTGGAAAATTAGGGATAAGGACACAATCTGAAATATTATTAAGCAACAGGACAACTACATATTTTTTATATGAGAAGACAATGCATAATTTTTATATAATGGTAATGACAAACAAATAATCCCAAAATCGGTGAAATCTCTTAGTAATCCCAAATCGGTGAATTTCGATTGTGAATTTTTGACAAATAATCGAAAAAATCAAATAATAAAATAATGAATTTTGAAAATTAGTAAATTTTTGATAAAATGAATTTTGGAATGAATTTAAACAATGAATTCGAACACAAGTGAATTTCGATAATGGATAAATAGTTTTATTCTCTTACGCAAAAGTTTCAAAAGATCATTCTTCTACTTAATTGATTAAATATTTTTTTCTTCTCCTCATTCCCCCTATTTTTTTATTATAAAAAGATGAATACAATGCTAAAGCTGGTTAACTTCATAAATTTTATCAATTTTGACGGCAGTCCAGAAAATACTTTGTCTTTTTGCTTGCCAGAATTTTTTTTTTTTTTTTTCGAGGGGATCCAGGATTATTTTATACTACTCCCGTCCTAAAAAAATAAGTCATCATAATAAAAGTGGTTGAACTAATGTCATAAATTTGAAAGTTAATTTTTAAAATGTCCCTTAAATATCATGAATACAATAGTTGCTAAGTAATTAAAATTGATTGGATTAATAATATATTAGGGTAAATCTAATGATAGGGGTCAAAACCAAATTTTGACCTCTATAGAAAGGTTCTGGTACCAAGAGATGTACCATATTAAAACCCTTGGCTAATACTTCCCCATCAATCTCACGCGCACACATCACAACTTTGGAGAAAAATATGTTGCCAGCACAAGCACATGCTGTTGTCCCCCCATTGTCCCCCCCTCCCCACCCTTGTCCTTTTCCCCTGTTGCTGATTGCCTTTTTAATTAGAAAAAAATACCATGTGCCTTTGTAATTCTTACTTTATTTGTCCGAAAGTTTATGTATTTACTTTTTCAAACTCTAAAAGTTGTTATTATTATTATTATTATTATTATTATTATTATTATTATTATTATTTCGATAAATGACACTGAAACAAAGATCTGATAGTTGAAAAATAAAAGAAGACGAGACTGTTTGTTGAGCTTGATTAATATTCGGAGGAATTTTGAGAGATCAAAAAAAGTATATCAATATACTAAATCATATATAAATTTTTACGAATTATTATTAAATAAAGAAAATTATTCGTTACGGCTTGTTGTAAATTAATATTCATTTTCGCGTATTTTAATATGGATTTTATGTAGGATAGACATAGTACATAATATTTAAAAAAAAATTATGATTACGTAAAAAATTATTAACTAGCACAATAATAATATTTTATATTATTATCAACTCATCAAAATATTTAATAAAAACAAAAAGAAATATTGATTCTATGAATTTGCACCCTCCCATTGGAGATGAATATTTAATACCTAAGTGAATAGTATCCAAAGGTATCAAAATTTGATTTTGATACCAAATTCGCTTAAGATTAGTGGGTTTGACTTTACCCAGGGTAAGATAGATAAAAAAAGTAATAAATATTTCAGTGGTAATAAGAATGACTTATATCGTGAGACAAATCTAAAAGTATAGGATGACTTATATTTTGAGAAGTAGGTAGTATAAAATAACTTTGGTTCAACTTGATATTGTAGTGATTCAAAATTAAATCAAAGTAATAAATGTTAATCTTAATCCAATTACAGGCGTGTGGTATTTAATTTTGTCTCATAGTTATTGCTGGTAACATTTTAGGGATAATTTGTGAAATACTCAATTCTAAGGGCATTCGTAGCAGAAGTCCTATATGGTGTCATATTTCGAAAATGAAGATAAAAAATAGAGTTTACCTCAAAATAGCTTCCACAGCAGAGTCTCTATCCCTATTTATTTTTAGGGATATGAACAGTGCATCATTACTTGTGGGGATGCACTATTCACGCCCTAAACATATTTAATTATTAAACATTATAGGGATAGGGATAGGGATGCGGCTGGAGTGAAATAATAAATATTTAATGTGTATAAATAGGGTTGTGAGGTAGAATATGTATTATTTAATATTATTTGAATTGTTATAGGGATAAGGATAGGGATGCTGTTGTGAAGGTTTTTGAATTGAGATGTTGTAAAATAGGGATATGTATTATTTTATATTATTTTAGGGATAAAATTTAGGGTCTCTGATAAGAATGCCCTTAGGGTCCAGAAGGTTTCAAACCTCCAACTATCGAGAAATTGGTAAATCAGGCAACTGTAGCATGTGATATTTTTTTTAGGTGTGTCAGAGTCTGACATTTTTTTTCAGGTAAGTCGTCCAATTTCGGACGGACTCGTCTAATTTGAGTCAAAACCGTCCAAATTTGGATACATGTCCGTCCAATGCCATGTGATACATTTAGCCGTCCAATTTTGGCTGAAGTCGTCCAAATTTGGCTGAAAAGCCGTCCAAATTCGGACGGCTTCAGCCAAAATTGGACGACGCCCGTACAGATTCACTCTAAACAATGAGGCCGGCTAAATGGGACGACCTAAATGACACGCGCCGTCCAAATTGGGACGGATTCATCCAAATTTGGACGGTTTCGTCCCCTTTTAAACCTTATCAAGTGTTATTTACTCTTTTCACCTACTCTTTCACCACCTCTTGTCTTCGTTTACATGCCCCAAAAATCACCATTGTTGACCTTGTTCTCATCCATACAAAAGAAACAATAAAACAAACAATACCGGGGATTGTATTTGCAAAGAAATGGGTAAGCATTTACCTAGCAATTATTTGTGATTGAATAAATTTATTTATCGTGTTTGTTTTTATTGTTAATTGTTCACATGAATGTAGTATGTTAACCTTTTACAATTTTGTTCAACTACCGTAGTGTAGTATGTGCGTTATTTAGGGTAGAGAAATGATTTTTTGATGTTATATTTCGATAATGGAATTGATTTTTTGATTATATACATTTTTACTGTTGTTGAAGCAAATGTGATCGTTCGTATTAATAAACGAAACATGTTTACCGATTGTGTTTTAATGGTTTGGTTATTAGGTGATTATGTTGTTGTAGTGTAAGATGCCAAATCCGCCTTCAAATATACGGTATTTGTATTACGGAATTTTGTGATAGTATGAGAACATCCTTTTAAATTAGCGTAACAGTTATGTGATTTAAAAATATTGAAACAAACGACAAATTAATGTTGTTTGAAAATATACAAGAATCAAAATTTCGAACTGAATTCCATTGTACGCCTCGGCCTGATGAGGTTCTTAGAATTGCATGATTTCCCTAGGGTGTTTTCGATTCGTTCTGATCCGCTGTGTCATGCCTAATCTCCAGGCTTTGTATTGGGGCTCCTGGTAGGTAGCTCGTAGAAAATTTCATTAGGTCTGCTCAATAGAGCATCTTTTCATGTCCTCAGCAGCCTGGTAATCCTCAGCCGGAAGTGAGGCACCCTTAGATTGAAAATATAAGGTGCATTCTACCGCCCAGACGGCCTCTGTTCTCTCCTCGTCATCATCAAGTATTCTATGACGTGGTAAAATCATATCATCTTCTTTTCTTACCCCAAACGTTACAACACAACATGAACACAACAAAAAAAACAAAACAACGATTATATATGTATATATATCACACCACACACACCCTTTATATATATATATATATATATATCACCACACACACACACACACACACACACACACACACATATATATATATATAATTTCATATTCATTTATTCACTGAATACTAATGTAAATTTTTAATTCTTTCACTGAGATAACAACATTTTGTCCGTTAAGTTTGCATTTGGTGGAGATTGGAAATAATGATGAAGGAAGCTACAGATGGTCTTATAGAAAAGGAACATTTTATATGATTCTTATAAGTAACGATACGACATTGGATGACGTCAAACAGAAAGTGTGTTCGAAAGTAGGAATTGATGTATCCAAAAATACATTGGTAATGAAACTTTTGTATCCAAACTGTGAGGGGCCGATTGATGTTTCGGATGACGAGACATGGATAGCATACCTTCATGATCTGCGTAGACAAGAACTCAGAAAGCGTGTGTTAACGCCGAACCGGTTATTGATGATGACGAGTCGGAAGACAAAGTTGGAAAACACATTTGACTTAAATGAACAACCGATAGTTGATAGAGGGATTGAAGATTTTACACCCGAACTTTATCATAATCGCAATCCCCGTGATGATGTTGTACATACTCCACCAGTCTCAGCCCCTCATGAAAATGTCATCCAACCGAATACAACTTTCGGTGATCAAGTAATTGACTTGTCGAGTCAACGTGGCTACGATTGGGGATTTATTGCAAATATCATTAGTCAGCCATTGGACATAACGTACAATGAACAACATATGGGTAGGATGTGTGCATCTATGAATGGTTAGAACGCGTCAGGCAGAATGTAGATCGACGACCCACACACCGTATGGGCGCTTTATGCGAACTAGGATGCAAGCACCGATGCAAACGGGCCCTACTATCGGCGGATCTTTCACGAGTTATCGACATCACCTTTGCAACGTAACACCGACATCGGTCACACATTTGGTATGTCAAGTGTCAATCGCGATAGAGGTGCTCATTTCGGTCCGGAATGGACCTTTCCCGCATTCCTCCATGTCCACGTCTTTGAGACGTTTGCATGAGATAATCCGGATGTATTGTTTATCCGTAGTAAAAGGTATAGAGACAAGGAGGATATGAAGGATAAAATGAGTTACCACGCCACCGAGGCACGACTATATGTGGAAACTCGTCAGGTCGAGATAAGGAAATGTTAAAACTACGATGTTATACTTCCGACCGATGCGAATGGAAGGTTGTCGGTAAGAGGTTGTTGATTCGAATGTGGACGCAAGGGACGGACAACGTTGCATGAATTTTGAGATAACCGCGATATAATCGAAACCCACACTTGTGGTGGAGCAACTAATCGACAATCATAGACAAGCCAAGCCGGACCTATAGGTCATTTTGTAAGGGATAGCCTCATAAAACTCGGCAGCGGATTCACGACAAAAGTTTTACAAGCCGAGGTGAAAAAAACGTTCAACATAGACCTTAATTATCAAAGTGCGTATCAATGCAGACAGAAAGCATTGGAACTTATCGGCGGAAACGTTGAAATGTCGTATTGTAAATTATACGCCTACTTTTACATGCTTGCCGTAGAGAATCAAGGAACCATTACAAACATTGTTCCCGATGCGCTTAAGCGTGTTCAAGTATTGTTTCATGGCATTGGGTTCAAGTATTGAGGGGTTTAAGTATTGTAGGCCAATATTAGTTGTGGACGGTACACATCTTAAAACAAAGTGCGATGGGACACTGTTAGTAGCGGTGGGTGTAGACGCGGGCGACCATATCTTTCCGTTAGCTTTTGCTGTGACCGACGGAGAGAGCCTTGATGCTTGGACGTATTTCATGGAAAACCAAGTCGATAATGGGGAGAACGATCGACTTGGTTTTCATATCGCAGGCGAGGTCCAGGCATAATTGGAGCCGTTAGAAATCTATTTCCAAACGCTTACCATGGCTCTGCTACCACCACATTGTGATGAACCCGAATAAAAATTTGGTAGCACGGGATATTGCCCATTCACCTTCGGGAAGCGACTTATACATATTCGTAAACACGCTCCAAATATTATTCCGTAAGATAATAGAGATGGATATCGATCCAACCAAACCTGTATCGCGTTACCTACGTGAGATTGGAATCAAGAACTGGGCCAGATCACAATTCCCCAGTACACGTTACTCAATCATGACAAGCAACCATGCTGAAAGCTTCAACAACGTGATCAGGGATGCACGTAAGATGAGTATCGTGAATCTCTTTGACTACATCAGGGGAGTGTGCCAGCGTTGGCATTGTGAGAGGAGAGAACGCGCGGAATCTTGTCGCACCGTGCTAGCCCTCGAACTCGAAAAGTTATTGAATGATGTTTCTCGTGTTGGAAGGAACTTCACACTACACAGTATCGATCGAGACCAGTATCAAGTTGGAGACATCGATTCTAGTGAGATTGTGAATATGCGTACGAGAGAATGTTATTGCGGCGCTTGGGGACTTCAATTACCTTGCGTGCATGCTTGCGCCGCTATAAGTCATCGTTGTGAGAGAGCGCGATGCTTATTGTTCCCACTACTACTGAGTCGCTTGTTTTCAACGCATATACGAAGGACGTGTTTTCCCTGTTCTCGCCGAGGATGATTGGATTCACTGAATGGATAAAAATAAACCTTCCTTGACTCACTTTGATCCTAGAGTGAGGGAAGGAGGAGAAACACAGAGGATGGGAGCTAGGCGGGGCCGACCCAGGACCTTGAGGATTCCTTCTCAAGGTGAGCCTCCAGGTGCTAGGAGTAGCAGGATGCCAACTGAGAGGACAACTCCAGGTTCCGGTAGGAATTGCTCGAATTGCGGTAACCACCGACACGTAGAAGGAATAGATGTCCCGCTCGTGCGCTTGTTCCCAATTGAATAAACCTTTATTTAATTTTATAAGACATTATGATTGTAACATATAAATTTTTTATTCTGTTTGGTTGCAATTGTTTTATCACATTGATTTTGGCATTTTTATATCAATTCTGTTGAGTTGTAATTGTTACAGCACATAAGCTATTCTAATTTTTATATCACATTGTTATATCACGGAACGATTAGAGGGATTGTAAAGTGAAGCAGTGCTACAACCACCCACCACGTCCCCTCTTTCTTTCATCTTCTTCTCATAGTATTTGCCTCAAATTGTGTAATGAATGATTATTTATTGTCCATAAATACATATGTCGGGTTTCTTTTCTCCATTGTTATTATTATTTATCGGCTAAAAAAATCATAAATTAAAATATTATATTTATTAAGATTATCAATATAAAGATTATCAAACTCCATTGAAAAAGATTAGCGCTTAGCACTCGAATATTATCCATTACAATTGCGAGAAAAAGAATGTTCAACACGAGATATCATACAACAAATATATAGTCGTCATCATGACCGTATGACACATCATCTATAGCATATTCCGGCACCCTGGCGGACTCTAACGCACATATTTGTGATGAGATAGGGGAAAAATATATATCCATCGCCTGCGTTGCCATTTGCTATCTGTCGAATCCTGGAGAGAATATACTCTCCGACGTCAAAGTATGATGTAATGGATGCATACGCAAGTGCAAACAAATCAAATGAAGGTAGGGTGTAGTTCACCGTGCCATACATATTGGTGGCCAAGAACATAATGAAGAAAGGAAGAAATCGACCGCGCCATGACCAGGGTGAAGGCGGGTACGCCCACACGCTCCCAGGCGTAGATGAGTCTCCCCAAACAAAACAACCATGTCACGCCAGTAGTAATTCTGGAACATCAGGAAATAGAAAGAAATCCAAACCCTGAGGATATTCTGGAATGTCATACTCGTTGTTGATCCATGCATTATTTAAAACGACGGGAATGCCTCGAACAATGACGCACCTTTCATTGATCCGTGTGGTAGATAGACAAGCATAGAATTCACGCACAATAGACCGATTCACGTGTTGAAAGCTTATTGGCATCTGGGGGACACCATGCCAACCGTTATCTCGAAACAAGTTTGCAATCAAAGTAGGAAGACTATCTATGTTCAATCGCCTCTCCGGAACTACAGCTCTTGCCATCCAGTTAGTCACGTACTCACGCCTCTCCTCTTCTGTTCTAAAACGGCTTATGAGAGACTGCTCATCCAACGACAAATCAATTTCCTCGTTGGAAATGAACACAGGAGCATGTGGGTTAGCCATTGAAGGGAACACTAGATGAGATAATGAGAGAGTAAAATAAATGAGAAATGAGAGAGATGAATGGTTGTTAGAGGATTTGTGAATATATAGATTTTTTTCCAAAAAGGTGGGACCCGCCGATAGTTCGATGGGACACGTCCAATATTTGGACGTATATATTCACACACTATCTTCGACGGAATCGTCCAATATTTGGACGGCGTCGTCCGATTTGGACGGTCATATATGAACAAGATATCTAACGTGTGGGGCCACGTTCTATTATTGCACTATACCTACGTATCGCTTGCTCGCCATAAAAGCATACGTCACAACAACTTTAAAAGGTGGGGCCCGCCGATAATGACCACATTTGTCGATTCGATAGACACGCCCAATATTTGGACGTATATATTCACACACTATCTTCGACGGAATCGCCCAATATTTGGACGGCGTCGTCCGATTTGGACGGTCATATATGAACAAGATATCTAACGTGTGGGGCCTCGCTTATTATTGCACTATACCTACGTGTCGCGCCTCGCCATAAAAGCATACGTCATAACAACTTTAAAAGGTGGGACCCGCCGATAATGACCACATTTGTCGGGATTCGATAGACACGCCCAATATTTGGACGTATATATTCACACACTATCTTCGACGGAATCGTCCAATATTTGGACGGCATCGTCCGATTTGGACGTTCATATATGAACAAGATATCTAACGTGTGGGGCCCTGTCTATCATTGCACTATACCTATGTGTACTGCCCTGCCATAAAAGCATACGTCACAACAACTTTAAAAGGTGGGACCGCCGATAATGACCACATTAAATGGATTCGATGGGACACGCCCAATATTTGGACGTATATATTCACACACTATCTTCGACGGAATCGTCCAATATTTGGACGGCGTCGTCCGATTTGGACGGTCATATATGAACAAGATATCTAACGTGGGGCCTGTCTATTATTGCACTATACCTATGTGTACCGCCCGCCATAAAAGCATACATCACAACAACTTTAAAAGGTGGGACCCGCCGATAATGACCACATTTGTCGGGATTCGATGGGACACGCCCAATATTTGGGACGTATATATTCACACACTATCTTCGACGGAATCGCCCAATATTTGGACGGCGTCGTCCGATTTAGACGGTCATATATGAACAAGATATCTAACGTGTGGGGCCCTCGTCTATTATCTAACAACTTTAAAATGTGTGACCACATTATAACTTCCCACCTTGTACCTCTCGATCCACATTTTAAAAAACTCCGGTGAAAATGTCGACTGATTCCCTTATTTGTACATTCGGGTATACAATCCCGAGAATCTAATTCTCCCGGCTTGGCATCCTCACCGGCCAGTGAGTCGACCAAGATACCTCATGTGTATGACGAGGCTCTGCTGCTACATCAGTTCACAACACAACACCAGCGTGTCAATTGGTGTACATATTTTCATGATATAGTTTGTTGTTGGAGAGAGGAGGATTGAATGGGATAGCCTACCTACCATCTGATGCAGAGATTCATACGAAGAAAATCATTGAGCGCGCCGCTAAGAGTCCCCACCTACCTCCACTTTGTGAATCGATCAATCGTTCGTGAATTCTACACTCTAGTGAGGTCTAAAATTGATGTGGCGGACTATACCATACCAACTTCAGGGTGTACACACTACGTGGAGTAGATGTATTCTTTTCTTCGGATTGGATCAATCGCTACTATCGTATACCGTAACTCGAAGCAATCGAAATCTCGGACATCCAATTTTACGAATTCGAGAATCGCCTGCAAGTATCCTCGCATATCATAAAGAATGGTGCGTGTTTACTTGAATGGATTGGTAGTAGCGTCTATGGTACCGCATACACCGTTAATCCGAGCAAAGTGCCTTCAAAGCCTTTTCGTATGCATTTTTAATGCGTGAAGTTGATTTTGGTAGTGATATCGTTCGTAGGATTGGTGAAATATCGCTAAACAGGCTTGGTGATGGTTATATCAGTATTATCCATTTCTTATCACCGCTCGCAAGAGAATTTCACGTACCAGAGTATGACAATGATGACAAAGGTGAGGAAAGTGACCCAATCACCTTTTGTGACTTTTCTTGGTTTGTTTAGGAGCAAACGCGTGGTTTATCCATTTATTCCCCTTATCGTTTAGAGTCTGTTATGTATTCCTTTATGCAGTGTTTTGCTTGTTTGTAAAATAAAAGTCATAAACTAGGCTTTGGCTCTTCTATTTTGCGCGCTTCCCATCCCTTTAAATTTATATCTCTTTGTTTCTAAAGTTTAATATATTGTATTTATATATCTTTATCTCTTAGTTTCTTAATCTTGATGATTGGCTATAGGTTAGTTTCTTAATCATAATGATAATGAAGTTTAGGATGATGGTAAGATATGTTCTAGTCAAATTTCTAATGGAGGGCTGGACATACTTTGAAAGCTTGCAACTATTTCATATGCTTCTCTTTCACCCAATGATGCTAGCATTAATGGTGAAATACATCATCCTTCAGTTCACATGTGATCAACACACACACACCAGCCAGTGACGTCTCTCTCTTAGATAAGGTTTACTAAGGCGTTGAGTGATAATATCAAGAGGTGTAAGTATGTGAAGCCTACTCCGTTCCCGTAATATATGTCCTTTTACGGTATTTTTAATAGTGTCCCATTATACTAGTCTATCTCACAAATATAAATCAATGGAATAAGAAACTAACATAAAGAACGAGCCGATATAAACATAAGTTAATATAAATATTACAACGACATAACTTGATATAAAACAAACATAAAATAACTACATATCTAAAGATCTATGCACTGATTAAACAGCTGCACAGACATTTTATGTCTAAACAACAACATATTTTCAGGTTTGATCATGTCAAACGGAGTGGAGTGCATCATATGCTCGATGAACTTGACCGTATACACCCCACAGTCACCCCTGCACAGAATGTAAATTTCGATTAATCAGATGATAAGAAGATAATGTACACTATATAGTATTATAAATACATTGACGTTAATAACACTTACGGGATTGGCATTTGTGGTACATCCTCAGCCCTGACTGCTTTGACCTGAACAGGAGGCCGCTGCGGATCAAGCATTTTTGGGTGGCTACGGAGACGATCATTCGTCTCAAGCACTTTCCTCAACACCACCCCGAATTGTTTGAATATTTCATAGACTTCTGGGTGCGATTCGTACTTTTTCCCCGCCAGACAATCGAACACTAAGGCCGTCCATTTTGGAATAGAAAATTGAATAGCAGCCCAGTGTCCGTGATATATGCTCCAAGGCATGTACTCCACCGAATTTTCATCCCATTTTGAAACGATGGCCCTCATATCATCTGAAATCTCTACCGTCTCAGGCGTCCTTCCCTGTTCCTTATAACCAAGTGCGCAAAATGAGGCTAACCCAGAGGAGATGACGGCCGAATGGGGTTGAAAGGCATCTGGATATGCTTCCCGTTGGCGGCGTATTAGGTCCAGGTACGAATCCACATGCTGTCCACATTCAAAAAATAAGGTAAAGATGATGCAAAGCAGACATATGAAAATTTCATAAATATCAATATGATCTTTACGGTAACATACCACTCCATCTAACTCTTTCAACTTCTCGTGGAGGCGAGCGAAAAACGCTTTGTCCGCATTTTCATATATACTCAATCCTCCAACATACCAGCCTGTAGGAATCTCTACAACGGGTGGGTTCTCTTGACTGTACCATGTCTTGAAACGATTTTCCAAATCTTTAGGAAATTTTTTCAATGGCGTCCATCTGGTATCAGCTGGAAGAGTGACTACGTACGACCCGTCAGTTAGATGTCTTGGTGGGTTAATAGTCGACGGTCGTCAATCTTACATCCGGTGCACCGTCACCCTTTCCTTTCCCCACTTCAGATTCACTCGGACCACCCGCTATACAACATTCGAGTTATATTATATGCTTTTGACAAACTAATTTCTAGTTACCATATAAAAAATCGACATAACTTATCAGAATGAATCCCGACCGTGACCGGAGTTTCATCATAGAGGCCCTTGACGTTTGGTCGTGAGTTTACATACCATTTATAAAGGAGATAATGAATTAACGATCGCAATAATATAAGCTACTTTCACGATTAAATAAGGAAATCAAACAACTTACCGTAATTCATCTCGGGCGTTGAAACAAATCCCTGACTGGTAATCGATATTCTCAATTAGAAAATAAGAAACAATAAAATACGTATGTTGATGTCGCGAAATACCTATCATATCGTCCGTGTCGAAGACCTCCTCGGGTGTACGTTTCTCAGGGCTCTCCTGAGTATGACCGGGTTCCGTATCATGGCCTCGAGGTGTATCAGTCTCTCGGCCAGCTTGTGGGATTTCAAAACCACCCTCAGAGGGTCGAGCCTGAGACCCGGATCCACGATTACAAGCACATTAATATTTTAGATTCGTGTGTGAACAATATAAATACGGGTGTCAAATTATTATATGCAAGATAATTCATACTGCCTCAGCAAATCATTGTGCTATGAATTCCACAAATTTTGTATGCTCCTCTCTCGAACAATCTATACTCGGTCTTGAGTTGAGATAACTCGCCCTTCGTCTCTCTTAACTCGGAGTCGGTTTTTACCAACGCACTCTTCAAAGCTCTCAACTCCGAGTTAGTTCCATCCGGCTCTTGTTGGATGAGTTCGAGATAAGATCGGCCTCGGTGGCTCAACCCGGTAGCGTTCTGAGATATCGTGCGATCGCCTTGCAGGTTGGCGGAGGTAGTCGATCCTCTCGTCCGCCTCGACGCTTACGCCGAGCGCCCTCTTCATCAAACGGGACGCCACGTTGTAATGAATGGCTGGAGGGACGAGTCGGTGTGCTTTTTCGGGAGAGACCGGTCGTGTGTTTCGAGAGGAAGGACGGTGGGTATGCCTGTGTAGGAGGAGGTACGGCCGTTGAGGTACCGGGTGGTACCGGTAGTTGATGAGGTACGGCCGTAACGTACGCCGCCGGCAACCCTAGTGAAATCACATACTCCCTATCTTCCGGGGTGGTCAGAATATCATTGGGGATTCCTTCCTGCATATATGAAAAAAAACACGATTTTAGATTCAATATCTTTAAAATGTGGACAATAAAAAATCTGATAGTCGATACTTACCGATATTTTAAATTGTGTTGATTTCAGTGTACCGTAATATACACCGCCGCTCGAAAACTGCCACCTCAAATACTTAGGATGATCGTTCAAATGTCCCGGCCTCAAAACTGCATATTTCCCTTTAGAAGCGACGGCTGGTATGGCGTAAA